>CM024547.1:4551577-4972816 GCA_014182365.1 Eucalyptus tenuipes | reverse complement strand
TTTAATTTTTAAATAAAATAGAAATCAATTTTCAATGTGACTAGATATCAACCATCTGGATTAGAGATTTTGTTTTTTAGCACAAGAAATCCTACACTTGTGCCCATGTCCTCAGTGGCTAGAGAGGTGGGGACTAGGACCCAAAGGCTCGTGATTGTGCTTGTGCCTAGATCTATGGCGGCTATGCCCAAACACGTGTTGTACCGAGTCCTCGAGACCGTACTTGAGTAATCAACTCGAAGCCCAAGTCTAGTGAGGCTAGGCAGGTTTGCTCGACCACCAAACCTAGGTCCACAAATGTTGGGCCCAGTTCCTCAAGGCTAGACCAAGACCTTGATTCATTGCACAGTACTGGCTCCTATGACCAAGCCATTGGCTCCCAACCCAAGTCTTGATTAAACCTAAGCCCCGAGACCCTAGTGCCCTTGTATCTGGGTACTTTGGCTCAGAAACATCGAAGTCACTAACACCCTGGCCTTGGTCTATAGGGGCAGGGACCTCGGTACCCATACCCATGTCCCCAATAGCCATACTCGAGGAGTACTCAAGACATGTGCCAATTCACAAACACCCTAGCCAGAGGCCTAGGCTAGAGTCCCACTTAGGCGAGGCTAGAGTCACAAAATTTGGGTGATGCTCGTGCTGAGTCCCCAAGACCTATTCTCGAGTATTTGTATCTTCAATGATAAAGTCACCAAACCCTTGGGGCCTAAGTCCAAGGAAGTTGGACTCGAGACTCGGGTGCTTGTAACCAAGTCCTCGGTGGCCATGCCTAGGCCTCAACTTGCATGCTCGAGTCACTAGTGCTCCGGTCCAAGTCCTAGCAGTGGGCTCAAGATTTGGTGCCCATGCCCAAGTACTCGCTCTATGCCCAAATCATTGGTGCTCGAGCCTGCTTCCTCAATGGCAAAAAACCAAGCCCAATTCCCTTAAGGCTTGGCCCACGATCTCGATCTTTGGTACCTAGGTCCCCAACGAGTCTTGCCCTGCTCCCACACCCAAGTCACTAGCGAACAAGGCTAGGTCCACTTAAGAAGTTGGGATAGAGAACTCAATGCTCATGTCAAAGTCCCCAAAGACCATGCCTGGGACCCCCGTGCTGGTGCTTGGGTCCCCAACAACCAAGCCAAGTCCATAGAGACTAGCCACTAGCTCTCTTGAAATCGGAGCCAAGACTACGGTGCCAATGCTTAAGTCCTAATAGCCGTGCTCGAATGCTTGGCTCTTGCGCGCAAGTCACCAACATCCGAGCCTAGGTCCATCAAGGTCGGTCATGGTTCCTCGGCACCCGTGGTCGGGTTCTTAGTGGCTAGGCCTAAGAATCCCTCTCGTGCGTCGAGACTCTAGCGATCGACATCTTTTATATATAACATGAATAGTGGATGTCTGTTTAGGAAAATAGAAATGAAGTTTCGTTTCAAACCGATGAAAATAATATTCAATTCACTTCATATGTCATCTAAATATCGGAAAATTTTCATACTTTCTCGGAAAGTGATTTCTTGTAAATATTTTCCAAATGCCAAATTTTTCTCGAAACAAACGAATTCTTAATGTCATTTTTATACTCTGTATAATCTTTTTTTACCCTAAAGAAGGATCATTTGATTTAGGTGGCTTTTTTACAGTAATATAATCACTTGGAAGGGTTTCAGGTAGTGATTTGTCGATTATGGGCCAAAGTAGATGTCGATTGATTAAAAAGCCTACACATAATTGAGTTGTAAGGAAGCCTGGCCTATATCAGGAAAGTCTGAATTGAACTCTTGCTAATAGGTCCGCAAGACCTCTTCTCCTTATTGAACTTGAGGTCCACATTGACGTTGGAGAAGGGCTTATAGCTTTTCTTTGCATATAAACCTTGTTGAGTTTGGTCTTGATGCATTGAAGTGCGCTTAATATATGCAAAACTTGCGAGAGACACGGAAAGCATTGAAAGTCTTCCAGTAAAAAATTTGAGAGTGTGAGAATTCATTTGCTGCAAAATTTAAGAGTGTGAGAATTCATTTGCTGCAATTAGTTCTTGCCAAGTGTTATCTTAAATAATTGGGAAACACTCAGAGTGTTCAAGCAATTGTAGTCTTCTCTTTGCCACTTATAATGGAACCATCTCATTGATCTCTCCTTGTGGAGAAGGCAAGCCGCCAAACCGTGTTCAGGTTTTATTTCTGTAATTTATTTCTTACTTGATCGCTCCATTTGTTCACAATTCCATATTAGTTATAACAAGTGGCATTAGAACCTAAGTTTATTGTTGATTGGAGGCTTGAATCACTTCGTTTGTTCATGCTTCCATGTTATTCATAACAAAGTAGCATTAGAAACTAAATTATTGTAGATTGGTTGTTCTAGGAATTTTTTGTTCATCTAGGACAATCATTATGAGTATCTGTGATATTCGAGTTAGAGCAATCCACAATTTTAATTTTTTGCGCGTTAAGATGTGTACTTTATTGGAGACACGGGATTTGGATTGAGCATTTAAGGGAGATAATAAAATTCTCCAAACTATGAAAGCTATAATAAAGGTGACAATTTGAAAAAAAAAAAAAAAAAAAAGCTACAAGTATTACTGCTTTGGAGACACGGGATTCCTCGGCGGGTAGGCGAACAGGCCTAGGTCCTTTAAGGCTTGACCCAATACAGCAGTGCTACTACCCGGGTCACTAACGGCCTTGCCTTTCTCCCACGCTTAAGTCAGGCGAACAAGGCTAGGTCCATCCAAGG
Organism: Eucalyptus tenuipes; assembly: GCA_014182365.1. Taxonomy (NCBI): domain Eukaryota; kingdom Viridiplantae; phylum Streptophyta; class Magnoliopsida; order Myrtales; family Myrtaceae; genus Eucalyptus; species Eucalyptus tenuipes. Next base: position 4,970,089 of record CM024547.1, on the reverse strand, counting down.
TTGGGCTAGAAAACTCCAATGCTCCCATCAAAGTCCCCGGCGTATGCCCAAGACCTCGGTACTAGTACATGGGTCTACCATGCTGGGTAACTGACTTCCACACCCAAGTCACTAGCTCAGGAGCTCCCTCAACGAGTGCCAAAGACCTAGGTATCTATGCCCCGGGTCCCATTACCCCGTGCTTGGATACTTTTGCTTATGTAGCCAAGACAGGCGGTTGGGTATCTCTTATATACTATATAGATAGGGCATGACTTTTTAGGAAAATAAAATCAAAGTTTTCTTTGCAAATGACATAATTTTCAATTCCTTTTAAATTTCAATCAAATACCAGAAAATATTCTTATTTATTTGAAAAAAAATATTGAAAAACATTTTGGAAAATATTAAATTTTTCGCAAAATAAATGGAGCCTTGATTTCATTTGAATTTTCTTCCCAATCTCTTCTTCTTTTCCCCGAAAGATGGATCATCGGATGAGCACGCTTCTTTACAGCTAATATAATCACTTGGAAGGGTTCCCAGATGGTGATTTGGGGATTGCCGATCGAAGTAAGTGTCGTTTGATTAGAAAGCTTTTTACAATTGAATTGTAAGGAACCTGGCCCATATCAAGAAAGTCCAACTTGAACTCTTGCTGACAGGCCCGCAAGACCTCCTTTCTTATTGAAGTTGAGGTCCATCGTCGGAGAAGGGCTTATACAGCTTTTTTTTTTTGCATATAACTCCTGGGTCGAGTTCGATCTGGGTACAAAGTGAGTGCGCCTAATATATGTAAAAGTGGCGAGAGACAGAATGCGTTGAAAGCCTTCTAGCTAGAAATTTGAGAGTGAGAGAACTCATTTGCGGTGATTGATTCTTGCGAGTTCAAGTGACATCTAAGATTAAACGCTTGAGAGTTGTCTATTCAAGCAATTGTAATCTTCTCTTTATAATGGAAACATCTCATTGACTCTCCTCGTGGAGAAGCCAAAGCCAAACCGTGCTTAGGTCTCTTATTTCTACAATTTGTTTCTTGCTCTAATGGCATTAGCCGTGACAAAATGGCAATGGAAACTAAGTTTAAATTTCACTGAGGCTTGAATCGCTTCATGTGTTTGTGCTTCCGTGTTAGTTGTAACAAAGCGGCATTAGAAATTAAGTTTATTGTTGATTGGTTGTCCCAGGAATTTGTCCATCTACGATAATCATTATGGTCTCTGTGATATTTGAATTAGAGAAATTCATAATTTTAATTTTGTACGCGTTAAGATGCGCACTTTATTGGAGACACAGAATTTTTTTGGATTGAGCATTTAAAGGAGATGATGAATTTCCCCAAACTATGAAACCTGCAAAAAAGCTGATATTTTGAAAAGCTGCAGGTTCTGTTCTGCCGAATTTAGGAAACGATGTTTTGGTTGGAAGCGGCTTATGAGTTTAATGTAGCTGCAGTTTAGGCTGCGAAGCCGTCGGAAGATACTTTTCCCGATTCAACGTTTCTTAACTTTCCAGATTAATGAGGAACATCAATCCAAGATCACCTTTTATAAGTTCAATAGTAATTAATGACATGAAGAATGTGGATGAGAACATATCGACCGATGATGGAGGAAGTCGCGAACTGGTGAACCTGCTACTTTAGTCGAGTCTACGAGCATTTGGGATCCCTGCATATGGCCATGTTTAGGACGGTGCTAGAACCGAGGACAAAAAGTGCATATGCCTATGCACTAGGGATGAAGGTTACAGGCCGCGGCGTTGGGATCCTCAAATCGCCTGGATTTCATCATCAGCAAAGATGTTGCAAGGACACATGGTAGCCAGTAGTATTCTTTCAAAAGCGATGTCAGGTGTACAGCTTCAGCAATGGGATGGTGCAACGAGAGAGAGATTGAGTCGCTTTAGTGGAATCAAACACGGTAATCAGTGGCATCTGGAAGAAGATAGGGTGCAAGTGGGCATTCAGAAAGGCATGATAGTTTTGATTCAATGAGTGACCAGATATAAGACCCGCTTGGCGAAGGGGCTCGTTGCACGAGATATTCTCACTTGTGGTGAAGCATAGTTCAATCAGGTGGCGTTGGGACTAGTTGCGGCGGACGACTTGGAGTTGGAGTAGCTCAATGTTAAGACGGCGTTTCTAGACAAGGAATTAGAGGAGCGGATATTCATGCAATAGCCAGCAGGCTTTGTCGTTTCGGTTCATTAAGGCAATGCATGCTTGCTCAAATGATCTGTTTATGGCTTTAAGCAATCTTATAGTGGTACAAACGATTTGATTCCATTCAACGTTCTATAAGAGTGCTCATGATCATTGCATGTACTCTAGGAGGTTACACGATTACATTTATTTAATGTTATATGCTAATGATATATTGCTAGCAACTACGAACATGTTTCACATTGATGAGTTGAGATACCAATTGAGGAGTAATTTTGAGATGAAAGATTTAGGTGTACCAAGAAAGATAGTTGTATGAAGATCTAGAGAGATAGGTTTGTAGCGATGCTTTGTAGCGATGCTTTTGGCTATCACAAGGTGATTGCATATGTAAAGTTCCGAGGCGACTTACTACGCAAGATATCGAACCGGTGATTTTCTTACTAGTTGCATACTTCACGGTTTCACCTGACCTTAGACCAAAATCGGAGGATGAGATGGAATATAAGTCCCACTCAAGCCAAAGGGGTCTCAAAAGCATTTCTTGGCAAGCTATGTAAGACTATTAAGTTAGAAAGCTCGGGTCTGGCCTGAGGGCGGGCCTAAACAACAAGTTAGGTTCAACATAAAGACCTAACTAAGTCTAGTCCCGTCCATTGATCACTTATGTTGGCAAGTCGAAAGGTACCATTATCTATAGTGGAAAATCTTCATCGTAATTAGCGATTTTTGTATAAAAAATTATCTATATTTATATTATCTTCATTGTATTAATAACTTTTCATATAAAAGAAATAATTAAGAACGTATTGAAATTCACTAAGTTATCATAGCTAAAGATATGTTTGGACATCCCAATAACTAGTGGCTAGTTTTGATCGAGCACCTTCACAAATAATACATTAATCGGCCGAACAAGTCTTTTGTTTTTTCCCCCGATCCAACGGTGCATACTCCTTCATCATCAATGAACGGTCCAGAATGACCACGGACGAATATTCGTTTTCAAGCCAACCAAACCATCGGAAAAGGCCCAACCTCATATTATCATATGACCATTTTTGAAATAATGTTAAAGATGGATTATTATATATACCATGCCTGCACCAAAGAAAAAGCAAAAAAAAAAAAAAAAAAACATGTAACCCTCTTTGCTTGTACTCTTTATTCTTCTTTTTCTCTTCTTTTTCGAATGAATCTGCTTTAGTATCCCAACTTAAATATTGTGCATGGAGTTAAATAATATATATAACAAGAAACCAGTGTACAATAAGATTAATTACAGGATTAATTTTTAAACCTTCAAAAATGTTCCCAAAGCAAATACCAATATGGAATTGAAGGCACTTCTTAATAAAAATGGATCATTTCAATTTTCAAACCATCTTTGTCGCCATAATCTAGGGAGAGTAGTTATGGGGTTGGTCTATCTTCCATCTGGTATCTACCCTTTAGAACCGATTCCCAAATTTTTGAAATCTAGAACTACTATACATACTGAAAACCCGGAAGCACCAGGTATTCTGAGTTTCAAGGTCAACTATAAAGTCTCTAGGTTTCCCATGCATCATTAATTGAACGATTGCGATGAAACACCTCTAGTAATCACTATTTGTTATTATAATTAACCGACATTACAACTCACATTTAGACACAAAAAAAAATATGAAACATTAATAAAGTAAAAGTTTTAGTCATGCATATGCCAGAATGGAAACTCGTAGTGGTTAGATTACATAGGAATTTACCAAAATTGCGCAGACGTGGAACAAGAAAACACAAAAACTTATCATGCAGGTTCTAGATTCTATTTATTAAAACAAGTTCCCCAATTTTTTTGAGCCCGGAAGTTACCTTGCGTACCCTAAAACCGGACCGATTCCCGTGGGTCCGGCTTTGCTCCGCTTCCCGGTCACATCCTCAAACCATGCTCACCCCTAATTTTCATGTAGAAAAAAGGAAAAAAAAAAAAAACTTCTCCAATTATCATCTTGCAATTTCCTAGTTCATCATTATACCTAATTTAATTAGGTCCGATTAAAGACAGTTAATTAGGTTCGATTGTGTGTAAATTACCTATACAATAGTTAGTCTTGCTTCTATTAAGATAAACATATACATATGCCTATGAACTATGTTAAATGTTACACTAATGAGAATGTAGAGGATAATTAATAAATTAGTTTTAAATCTATCGTTTGGATGCCAATTTAATCTTTAAACTTTCAAGTTTACCAACATAGTCCTCAACCTTTGATTTCTAGTGCCAATTTGCCGAAAGGACTATGTTTCAAATCTTGCGCAAATATTTAAAATTATGTTGGCAAAACTGAAAAGTTTAAAAGTGGTAAATTGATACTTTTCCTATGAATGTAATATAGAAGATGGATGGCTGAAATGCCTCAAAATGGACTCGAGAAAAACAAAAAACAATTTTGGCGCATTTGCAAAACAAAAATTACCTACACCTTTAGAGATAATATATAAAAAATTAGTTACGCTTGCAAAAGAACGGAACCAGAAACTTCATGGATTTTCTTTTACAAGTCACTAATTTAATGACAAAGCTTTACACACAATTACTTGCACAATTCCAAAATTACAATCATCCTTTGAAATTACCATTCCTATTACCAAACGTGACCAAAAAATAAAATCCAGCAAGCACTTACTGACAAGAAATAAAACAGCAGATAAAAAAATAGAGAGCACTTAATGACAAAAAATAAAAAAAATCCAAACAACCTCTCTCTCCATCCCAGCTGTCCATTACCAATACACTTGAGATTGTAAATGACTTTGTCAAAGACTCACCACTTTTTGGTTCCCTTTTATTCCTCCATTATCTTATACATCCTTCCCAATTATAATTTATATTTTTCTTTTCACCCTCGTATACAAACAAAAACACAAAAAATACACTGGCGATGATGTACGCATATAAACGAAAAGAGACATACGAATAATTAAGAAAATCACCATATCAAAAAATACTTTGATAAAACTAAATAATAGAAATGTAAGATGAAAAATACACAAAAAGAAAATTACGAAAAATTACTTTGCATCTTTTCTTGAAAGGTTGTTGTGTCAATAGATTAGATTCGAAATGGGGAATATAAGGTAGATTATCGATTCATGCATTTACTAATGGCTATGATATTTGTAAAATAAGTATCTAAGGTTATTTAAAAAAGAGAGGAAATTAATTAAAATGCCATAAAAGTATCAGATTCTCCTTGCTTTAAATAATAGTATAGCCAGTATAGATATATATAGTATAAAAAAAATATATATCACATCAAATCACTTATTATTAAATGACACCATAATTAATAATGAGAAATAAAAAAAATACAAAAGTACACATCTACCTCATCATCATCACCTTCCTCTCTCTCTCTCTCTCTCTCTACCAAACCCAGCCCTAACCAACAGCAAATGCCCCCGCACATTTTAGCAAACACCCCCTTCACTTTCCGATTTAATTAAAATAAAAATTAAAATTAAAATTAAAATCAAAATGTTATATATAAATAAACTTTATATTAACGCCCGCCCCTCCCCCGTTTACTTTCACTCAATCTCATAATAAAATTTTTTATTTTTCCTCCGTTTTATTAACGCCCTTTTTTTGGGGCCCTTTTCCTCTAAAGACCACATCCCCCCATCGGCGATCCACCGGCATCCCCCGGTCCGCGCCGCCGATCGCCGGAGCTGCTCCGCCGCGCCACCCGAAGCTCGCCCTCAGCCACCGTGCGCGGTGAGTCCTCCATTCGCGGCCCCTCCCTCTGTCTGCTGCGGCCGCCTTGAAAAGCGGTTCCTTCAGTGTGTTTTGTGTGCGCGTGGGCGTGCGTGCGTGCTTTCTGCGGTGCGTAACCCCACTTGAGATTCGCGACCTCAGCTCGACCTCGATTCGCTCGAGCCCGGATCGCAGCGCCGCGATCCGAGCCCCCCCGAGCTCGAGTCTCAGCTGGAGTCACTGTGAGTGTTGATTATCTGCTTAATCTCTCCCGTAATCTCTTCGGTTAATCGCTCGCCGATTCGCGGTTGAGCCGGATACGGCGGAATTCGCCGTCGTCCGGCTTCCATCCGGTGATTCTGTGCCAGGATCTTGGTGATTTGGCGCCCTAGTTGATTTCCCGAACTGCGAAATGACGCTTTTGCTGTTGATTACAGTCGCTCGGGTCGATTTCCGCGTGAAATGCTCGGTTCCGCTAGGGTTTTGTGTTGCTTCGTCCTTCGCTCGGTGCTAGTGGAGTATCGAGTTGTAATTGAGGTCGAGTATAAAGTCGTTGACACTCGAGCTTTTGGTGTTTTTGACTTTCGAAGTAGGGTAGAGAAGTACTAGGCGAGTCTTTCTAGGGTTTGAGCTGGTGCTGCTCACTGCTCTGTACGGCTCTGTGACTTTAGGTTTTATGTCAAAGCCCGCTGACTCTTCCTTGGTCTTTTGCGACGTTGAGATTATCTGGATGCGATGCATGATTAGTCGGTCTGATTGCATGGGAAATGATAAAGCAACTCAATTAGAGTTTTGTAGCTGTATTTATTTCTGCATTGCTGTGCTCGAATGAGAAAGCAACTCAATTAGAGTTTCGTAGCCGTATTTACTGTGCAGTATGCTGTGCCGGAATGAGAAGCAACTCAATTAGAGTTTCGTAGCCGTATTAATTGCGCAGTATGCTGTGCCATAACAGCTAGCTTGAGTTGGCGTTATAGTCCCTCGATTTCTTGCTATCGTGTTTTGGTAATAGTCGGATTTTTGAGATATCAAATTTTCTTTTATCTGACTTTATTTTTCTTTTGGAATTTTAGTTATCAGGTGGACCGGAGAATATAAACTCGAGATTCAAAGCAAGTTGTGGTAATTGCAGCCAGCGGATAATTTCGTTATTTAGCATCGTGGTAAGCAGTACATTCAACTGAATTAAGTCAGATTTGATTGTTGTAACACTCGTTTTAATACGAATTAGACTTTAATGTTAACCAAAGTGTTTGCAGACTTGATAAGGTGGCTCTACATGGAAGTCAAGCTTGTTTCTGTATCAAGATGCTGAAGTGACCGTGACTTCCATTCAACCACTACTGTTCTAAAGAATTCACTACATGGAAGCAAACAAAGAAGAGGCCCTTAAGGCAAAAGAAATTGCTGAGTCATTTGTTGAAAAGACTTTTGTTGCTGCAAAAGTTATGCCGTGAAGGCTAAAAGCTGTGGCCTGAACTGGATGGTATATCTCAGATGGTGCCACTTTCGACATTTCATGTGGCTATGCACTTTAATGTGAGGTAGATTATTATTCGATTCTGGGGTTAAAGCCTACTGTAGATAAATATGCAGTGAAGAGACAGTACAGGAAGTTGGCTGTTCTCCTTCACCCTGATAAAAACAAATGTGTTGGAGCTGATGGTGCTTTTAAACTTGTTTCTGAGGCATGGACTCTTTTTGTCGGACAATGCTAAGAGAGGCTCTTATGACTAAAGAGAAATCAACACTTGGCATCGTTGGTTTCACAGACAAGTTTATCTTCAGTACACGGGGCTGGTTATCCGACGCATGGTAACTGCTTCAGTCCACCCACAGCTCAACCTACACTTGATACTTTCTGGACTGTCTGCACGCTTGTAAAGTTCAGTATGAATATCTTCGTAAGTATGTCAACAAGAGACTTTCATGTAAAAATTGCCGGGGTATTTTGTTGCTGTGGAAACCGGTACCGCTCCAGTTACTGGGTCTTTCCCCTATAGTCCCTATACTTATCTCCCCGGTAATGGATATGGAAGCCACAGATCTGATGGCGTGTCCTACGTCCCAACAAATGCCACTTATTTGTGGGAAATGGAGTGTCAGGATATCACACCGACAGGGCTAAGTGATTACACCTCGAACGTGTCCTTCCAGTGGAGCTCGCCCCTGGGAGTTCCACTGTAGTTGCTGGCCCTAATGGGTCTACAGCCAAATCAAGTGATGCAGTTAATCCAGCCAATGGTAAGGTTCATAAAGCTAGACACAGAAGCAGTGAAAAGCATGCTACTAGGGAATACTCTGGCAGACATTGGTCCACACTGTCTGGTGGTGTTAATGGATCATCAGGGTTGAACATGGTTAGACCTGACAAACCTGACAAAGAGAAGGAAGGTTGTGGTTGGATCCGAGTTTAGGAATGGCTCTGAACTAACAGGGGTAAAGTCATCTCCAGAAACCAAAAAAGAGTTTGATCCTGTTGTCGAACTCAAATGAACTTCCAGCTAGACGTTGCTCTGCTATGCCAGCATTTGATGCTAGGAAATTGCTGATGGACAAGGGGCTAGGACAGAAATCCAGAAGAAATTAGAAGAGATGAGCAGGAAGCCGCAGCAGCTGCAGCGGCAAAAGAGGCTGCAAGGTTGCAGGCTGAAGCTGGTCAGTCCAAGTTAGTTAGTCATTCAAAAGCTAGTAGAAGTGGACCAGTCACGATAACAGTCCCTGACCCTGATTTCCATGACTTCGACAAGGACCGATCCGAGGAATGTTTCAAGCCCAAGCAAACATGGGCTATTTATGATGAAGAAGATGGCATGCCTCGACTTTATTGTCTGATCCGTCAGATCATCTCGGTAAAGCCATTCAAGATCCTGACTCAGTTACTTGAGTTCTAAAACTGATTCTGAATTTGGGTCAGTTAACTGGATAGATCGTGGATTTACCAAATCATGTGGTCATTTTAGGGCATGGACCTCTGATGTTGTTGATCAAGTGAACATCTTCTCTCATCTACTGAGTAAGGAAAAAGCTGGTCAGCGGAGGTTGTGTTCGCATATACCCAAGAAGTGGAGATGTATGGGTTGTTTATCGTAATTGGTCTCCCCATTGGGACCGATCCACACCAGCTGACGGAGTATCACATGAGATGGTAGGTGGTCGATGATTATTCTGAAGAGCTTGGTGTCTGTGTTACCCCCTTGTAAAATTGAAGGGTACAAGACGGTATATACCAGAGGAATACAAGCAAGGATGCACTTAGGTGGATCCCAAGGAGAGAGATGTTACGCTTTCGCACCGGGTCCCATCTTGGTCTCTGAAGAGAGAAACAAGCAGTAACTTGCCTGATGGCTGCTGGGATCTGGACCCTGCTGCAACTCCTGATGAACTCCTCCACGCTGGAATTGAAGTCCCTGCCTAATGCATCTACAGAGAGAGGCAAAGAAGGATCAGGTGGAACCTATACTGTTAGCATTCTTTAGACAAGGTTACCTTAAGGTGTACAAATATTCAGACACATGGCCAAAAGGCCATTGTAACATTAACCCCAAGATGGTTTTCGAGGGTTCTTTTAATGCCTTCTTGACTGTTTGACTGTTTGTTCGTGGAAAAATCCACTTTGTGGTCGGTCTGATAACATAGGATACATGCAAGCAAGTGGGTTTTGCCAAAGCCTGAGGGAGGAACAGCATTCAAATTCCGTCACGGCTGAGAAGCTCCATTCCAGTTATCTGCAGCATTCACCTCAAAGGTCCGTAGGAGTATCTATGGTTTTATTGTTCCGGAATACTGAAGAATCCCGTCATAGATCTTTATATTTGAGTTTCACTGACAAGTTTGATTGGGCATATTATGTCATTTTCAATGTCAAGAATTTAGATACCGTTCAGAACTTGGATTACGGATTATTTAAGGTTTATCTGTGTACCAATAGTTGTTGGAGGATGCAGGATCATTTGAATTGAAATTTTAGGGGCAGCAACTCCGCTTCGATTGTTACTATGCTATGATGTCGAATCTTAGAAGTCTGTCATTCAGTCTGCTGTTAGCTCTTGAGCGATTCATTAGTGATTTAGTGTGCTTTCTTCTTTTGAATTAACCCTGACAATGGCTACAGTTTTCCATGTTCAAATTGAAACTAGAATAGTCTCTTAATTTTCTTTTTCCTGGAAAGGTAACTTCAGATTCGTAGTTAGAGTTATGACTATTATTTCCCATGAGGCATAGTTCCTCGTCTTTCTTCTTCGAGTCTTTCTCAATTCTGCGATTTTCGTGTTCTCTGTAATTGTTCTATGTATAGAGCATAACTAGTTGAAACCAAAAAGGAATTTCACATCTCTGGGCAATGGAAAGAACCGCTTGCAAGCGTGATTTAGGTACACTTCCAGCAAGAATATTCCTATGACCGATTGATTACTCGAACTAGTTTAACTCAGCTAAAAATTCCGTATTTCTGAGGAGAAATCGTCCATACATTGGGGAAAAGAAAATGAAGTAGAACGATAACGAAGCTCTCTGGTTTGAATTCCTCCAAGTAAACCTGGAGACCGGATCATCCTGCCCTGGCCCATTGATCTGCATGCCTGAATCATGGAAGGTAGTCGTATGGCAAGAACCATGACCTGCGAATCGAACAGCTTAAAGTCAGCAGAACAGTGACAGATTTTCTCAGGATCCGCCCGATGATTACGCTTCGTCCCTTTTAATCGAGAGCACTGATGAGATTTATGCAATTGTTGATTTATGGTCATTTGTCTTCTCAATCTTTAGAAAGCAAAGTGAAAAGGAAAAAGAAAAAAGTTAAGCGTTGGGCCATGATATAGTCAGCCTGACAATGCATGGATTCCGGACGTGGCCATTTAAACTCCCACGGCACACTCTTCCTGGGCATGGACTTTTGCTTCTTTTCTCTAGATCCCATGTGAAGGATCGAGTACCAGTAAAGCTTCTCGATCGCCCCCTTTGTAGGAAATTAATTATAAAATGTAAAGCATGATTTTGTACGCTCTTTGAATTGAACAAACAAAAGAATATCTCATCTTCCGTAACTTCAGCTACCAAAATCTTCACGCAAGTGGTATTATGCTAGAAGATTATTACTTTCGCTGTCATGACATATGACCCTTCACATAGCGTAGACTACTTTCAATAGTGTTACTCATGTTTTCTTGTTAGATCTGTATGGAAGAACCGATTCGGAAGTGAAGAGAGGAGATCAAGATGCTTACTGGGATCAAGCTCGTGGTCATGGCAGCGCTGCGGAAGTAGCAAGATCCCCGAGTGCTTGAACTTCTGGTAGCTGTTGAAGGCATAGGAAGCATGCGCCTCACGGTGTTGGGGAGATAGCAAGGCTGGTTCACCTGATCGTGGTGCAATCAACCCCTCCTTGTGCACATGCCCAGTCCATAGCTGCTTGCAGTTCGTCGTCCGGTGTCTGCTCGTCGGGGCCACACACCATTGCTCAAACTCCCAGCTGAGTGAAACGCCATAAAGAACAGAGAAATTGAGATCAGAAGAGGCTCTCTTGCTATGCCTTGCTGTATCAGATGAGCAAATGGAGGCATCATAGATGTGAATCAGATAGCGGAAGCTCAGTGAGATGTTTGTTCATTTGTCTGGTTTAACATTACCAGTGTTTGGAAGAGCAAAGCGACCATTTAGGGTATACAGTTTCAAGATCCTTGATTGCCATGAATTTCTTGTGACGCAATAATGAGAAACTCACCTGATTTGTGTGGAACAAAGTTGCCAAGAAGAGGGCAGCTACCAGAACTAGCTTGCAGTGAAATCGACATGCCTCTTTCTGGTGTGTGGGTGTGTGTGTGTGTTTGAGAGAGAGAGAGGGGTTCAGTGGGGACAAATATGTGAGCTATCTCCAGAGAGGGTCTTATGGCCACATTCTGTTGAAGCTTAGAGGTATCCAGAGCAAGAATGTCACATTATTATAAGAAGGGCAAGACGCGGGATCAGAGAAAATAAAAATTTATCATATTCCAATTATAACATGGACTCCAGCTAGAGATTTTTATATTCCATTCCAAGATTGCGAATTCATTCGAAGAACAATTAGATGCATGTGACAAAGTTATCACCATATGTCCCTGTACACAGTTCATGAGGAGGTGTCTCTTTCAACTTTCTTTAGAGCCTGAACTTCTCCAGTTCACATTGATGCGGTTTTGGCCTATTCCTTCTCCTTTTCTTAAGCTATTTTCCTTCTAGGAAAAATGAATAAGCTCACAGCCTGCCGGGCCCAAATGAACACAAACTTTGTTGCATCGCCAATGTCAAATGCCAACCCCCCCGCCGCCCCCCCACCCCCCCGGTAAGGTGGAGCTTGTGTAGCAGTCACAGGAGAGAAAATCTTTGTCGATAAGCTGTGCTTGTATGAACACAACGATCTATATAATGTACATACAGCCTTCCCGAGATCGCATTATCTGCCTGTGTCCATCTCATTTGAGGTAGATGAAAATCTGTGGACGAGTTTGCCTCTTCTTTTACGAGTTGGGCGGACATTCCTTTTATGATATCAAAACGGAGATCTTTGCAAAGAAGTAGATGGCAAATGGGATTCTTATCATCTACCTTAATCTCCTACAAACAAGGTAACGACTAAATTGCTGTCCGATGTCAGGATCCTATGTTCAACAAAAACATGCGGCTTAAACGTTGTTACAATGCTTTTGTTGTATGAATGGCCAGTCCTAAATTTTGGGTTCTTTCTCCTTTTTTAACCAAACAGGCTTATGCACTTTCCTCGTGTTTGAACTGCGCACCAACTAGCCCAGGAGATATGCACCTTCATCAGCTCATGAACCTTGAAATATATAAGCAAGCTTCATTCTGAAAGACATGGTCAAAATCTGCAGTTCAGAAGAACTCGCATAGAATAGAGATGGACTTGTTGCTCTTCATCCTTATTCAGATTTGTGCTTTTGCTGAATCTCGGCCCACAGGTGAAAATAACTGGATAGACCTGCACAAAGCCATCGTCGATGAAAATGAAGTCCTACCACGTCTTTGTCATCCTTCTCCAAATACTAAGCACTTACCCCAACGCACCCATGGCTCTGATATCGCCTTCATAATGCCAAACTACCAGCAACAATCCCCAAGATTTCATCCTCAGCCATTACCCCTATGCCACTCCTGATGACCCACCTGATTCACTCCCCTTAAGGGGACACTCATGCCCACATGCCTTGCCAACCGGATGATCAAAATCACTAACGACGGGAGGTCAGGCATGTTAGTGAACAACGCCAGGATTGTGAACCCAGACGTCTGTCTGATTCTCTGATTCGGTGCCACGGTATTAGCAACACGCTTCATGTTGACGCTTTCGCTGAGTTGAAAAGGTTCAATAGACGAAACCAAGCCAAATTTGCTGCTGACCGTTTGGCCGAAAAGAACGACTCCTCCATTGATCCTGGCAATTAGCTTCTAGTAATTTCTGTTCTGTCGAATAAGATAGACGTGCGTTTTATCCATGGCAAGCTTAAATTCGTCCCAGTGACGGTGATAAAGTAACATTGACAACAATGCTCACAAGAACTTTCAAACCCGGAACCTTTGACAAACCCACTACTCTGCAAATTTGTGTACTCTTGTGAAGCTTTAGTCTTTTATCAAGCATATTCAACGATTGGAAACGGCAAAGATTCTTTCTTTTTTATTACTTTACAGTGGTGCTACAGACGTGAACGTTGAGAACATATTCCTGGTGGCCTTGCTGTCTCAAAATCTAGTTCTTGCGCAAGCAATCCGGACAGAATAAATCTATCATTTGAGACATTGCTCAAGAAAAAGCAAAGGATCATGGTAGGAAATTGCGGAAATCATCGATATTCCAATTTTCAGAAAAAGTGCATGTCCGGTATACCATTTTACAAAGTTCTTGAACCAAAGACGTAAGTGGTTCGTTTGAAATCTAACACTGACCACACGAGGTCGTATGCATATGTGAGGTTGACTCTCCATTCATCAAACAGTGCACAACCGAAATCAATTAGAAAATTGCACAGTGAGCATCTCATCCCTATCATCAACGACACCCCAGGGCTGCATCTCCTACATCGCTTAATCACTCAAAGTAGTGCTCTGCAGTAGGCTTTCCAAATCATCAGAGCAATGGCAACTTAAATCGGACTCGAACCGTTTGAGTGAACTTCATCATCATCGCAAGCCCGAACAAAACCCTCTGAAGTTCCTTTAATATTTTCCACCTCCACCTGTAAATCATTGAGATGAGTCAACATTTTCCCTGAAGCCACCATCATGGCCGAGACCTCTTGCGGAGGGTAAAGGCAAAGCACCGAGCTCGTCGATTTGTACTCCTATTCCTTGGCATAGCTTCAATAACTTCTCCAGAGAATCCACAAAAGCACCGCTGCCATCTGAATTTTCCATCTTGAGCAAACCAGTGATGACGCGTATTAACTCCTTGATGACTGTGAGGGTATCGGACACCACCACAATTGCCGCATTAGCAACTTTCATCTCTTCAGGTGATAAGTCATTGCCTATGTCACCTTCACTTGAATTATCATCAACTTGAGTCTCGCCTTCCTTTTATAGAGGAGACATCAGAAGTTTCATTACTGGGGTCCAGGCAAGCTGGCTTGAGCTCTTCATCTCGCGAAGGACATCTTTCATGGTAACTGCAACCTGCGATGGCTCGCCCAATTGCAGTTATATTTGTTGCTGGAGCTTTCTAAGAGCAGAACATGCCTCCCATACTGTACCAACTAGCACTGGAATGGAAGCCGCCTGTTCCTCACCATTGCTAGAACCTGTTGATAAATGAGTTCTAAAATATTCAGACTATTACCATAGATTACAGGACAACATGCACAAATGAGCTAGTTAAGCGAAATGTGCAAGTGCCAAAGACCCACCAAAAGAAAAAAAAATTGTGCTTCTGAATTCGTACTTATATACTAGAGCAAAATTATGAGGACAACTGAAAATAACATTAGGCATTTTCAGATGACCCTGCTTTCAAAAACAATTCTCAAAACAATAAACTATTTAACAGTTAGACCAGCAAGTCTACAGTGACATATGTCTTCGGAAACAAAAATGGTTCCTAAAAACAGCTTCAGACAAGCTCTTAATTTCTTTCATTTGAATGTACCCACGTAACCCTTTTCCTGGAATTTTCAATTATCTACTCCATGAATCCCATCACAAGTTACTTTGCATCATTGTCACCTCTCCGGGAACTCAACAATTTTTCCTAATGGGATGGAGCATCAAATAAATCAAGGCTCAATAGCGAATGCCATGCTAAATCAAGATGTCACCCGCCTTAGTCTCTCAATCATTTTATCGAGGACCCGAACTTCAAACCTATCCATTGGGTGTAGGATGCATGAATATGAGAGAGCGAAAGAAAGAGATGTGACCAGGATTTACCATAAGAATGGACAGATGTGCTGAGCAACTTAAAACTACAATCAACAACTTTCTTCACCGCTCGTGGATATTGGAAGAAAGAGTCGGTCCAGCACCCACCATGCTTCCATGGGACAACAGCAGAAAACCCTGAAGTGAATTAAAGTATGTTGTCATGCTTTCCTCCATTGCTTTAGCTTGAGGTTTTTGTCCCATCCACAACATTCCAACTGCACAGTCAAAACAGGCACCAATAAGTATGAAAGAGCCAATATCGTTTGCTCCCTAAGAACTGACTTCCATCACAAAGCCTATCAGTCAAGACCTACTCAAGACACTAGCAAGAACAGTTTGTCCTCTTCTTTCTTTAAAAACAGATAGCTTGTCCTTTGAAACCACAATGGTGATATATGTCATTCCAGCACTTTTTCTTGACCATTGCCTTGCCGCATTTAGCTGTATTTGTACTGACTTTAAAGATAATTTCACCAGATAAAATCCAGCCCTCTCCATGCATGTTATCATCTTACCCTTCAACCATTACTCGAACCAATTCAGTCTTCGGAAAAAACCCAAAGGGTGAAATAAAATTTGCCAAAGTTCCAAGACCCGCAATGGATACTAATCTAGACAGCAGCCTAAGGTAGAAAGATGGATTTGCAGACATAAGCTCCATATACCATCGACTAAATCTACTTGAAAAAACAAATGACGTGTTCATCCTGATATGTTGAGAGAATGACGCCCCCCCAAGTGCACAAGAAAAGGAACAGCATAGGCATAGACCAGAAAGGCCCATGCTGAAGGTAAAGTATCGCCACCCACAACCATACATACGTATCAAGAAAACTACGAGGCCACCGATCATTAGCAGAGCAAGCAAAGAGAGAGCACGTTCACGAGCTGCCAACATTGACAAGAATCACGCAGAAGCAGAAATTACGAGCTCGCAGCAAGAGGACAGACAGAGACAGAGAAAGAGAAAGAGACAGTACCCACAGTGGCTTGCTTGGAGACTTGGTCGCCGATCTTGACGACCTCTTCCCAACTCACCCGTTCGAGAGAACGAGAGGGTTTTTGGCTCAACACCTGCACAGGTTTACGCACGCAGACACCCATGCGATCCGCCATCGTTAAGGAAAAGACGGAACCCAAAAAAAAAAATCGAATCTTTTTCTTGGAAATGGAAGAGAGGAGAGAGGGGAGAGTGTACCTGGAAGGTGTCGTGGATGTTGTCGAGGTGGGTATTCAAGACGCGAGCCAGGTGCTCGGGCTGATCTCCCCTGCTCCTCCCATTCTCTCTCTCTTTCTCTCTCTCTCTCTCTCTCTCTCTCTCTCTCTATGTCTACAGGGAAAGTTAGGGCATCGAGGAGTGCTGATGATGATGATGATGATGGCTGCATATATAGAGCTTGCTCCAGGTTCGGTTCATCCCAGTTCATCGCCAATTTGATCAGTTCTTTTACTCGATTTGAGAGGAAAGCTTTTTTGGATAAAATACAGAATGAATCAATTAGTTTAGTTTTTTCTAAGAGATAATTAGCTGAATTATTATAGATATATTAATCGATTCATACTTAACAACAATTACAAGGTATGACTCTCACATAACATTGTCGTAAAAATTATCCAAACCCATTTTCCTTTATATCATAATCATTTTGCTTGGGCATCTCCTTCTATTTTGATAGTATGGCAAATGAGTTTCCAAAGTTACAGTAATACTATCACAAAAATTAATCTATTTATCTTTATATCATGGTCACATTGCTCATCATCTCCTTATATCTTGATAGTATAATAATATGAGTTTTCAGAGTTATAGAAACACAAGGTCTGATTCAAAACTGAGTAGGATCCTTTCTTGTTTGGACTCGATATATATACTTGAGGTATGCTCATTTCCGAACGAGGCAAATTACTCTAAAAGGTTTCTGTATTTTATGCCTTCTCTTGTCCTTACAAATGGGATGTCCACATTGAGATCCAAATTAGATTGTCTTCCTCAGTTTCTCCAAAGGCTGCCTACAACATCAGGTAGCACCTGCAACTTTCTGTTTCATCCATACTATGAGGTAGTCACACACTCCAGAGCAGGAAGTCCGTGATGATCGGCTATTTGTAACATGATGCAATGGTGACTGTGCTCCTTGGGTGAAAGGAAAGGAAAGGAAAAAAAAAAGGAGAACATGTCTTGAAATGAACAAGAAAACGAGCCAATCACAAAACCGCCAACACGTATTACTATTATTATTTGCCATTGTATATGTATTGTTATCACTTATCCCCCTCTGTTCACGCAGCATATAATAAAGAACAAGAGTAGAAGATGTATTGATTTCTTCTAAAGATGGAGAGAAGTATCGACGTCTGAATAATCAGGACTTCTAAACGAAGTCGCAGATGCTGCATTTGGCCACATGTCAGGAGATGGCATCGTGTTCATGGTCCGAAACTTGCCGTGGCTCCGCTGCGGGTGCGAATTGAGGCCTGGCGAGAGGAAACAATCTTCAGGGGCCGGTCTTGATGGGAGATGAGGATGACTCGTCTGATACTGGAAACGAGCCCTGGAGCGGTCGGGGCTCGCGTTGTAGTTGGGCTGGACCGGTTCTGGGATCCATCTCATGTGCTCCTCTGCTCTCTCCTCTCCTTGGCTCTCTGAAGCTCCTTGAAACTTTCTTGAAGTAAGGCCAGGGAGGACCGGACCATCTTCGTATCGCCGCTCTGCCTCGCCATTGTCGGAGGGGTTTAGAACTTCTTGTGATTTCTCGGCCTGACTCCTCGAAAGCGGAGGCTGAAATATAAGGGGAGGATCGGCAGGGTGGAAACTAAGTCCAAGAGCAAAAATTCAAGATTCCGGTGGAGGTTCATGGAGGGAATGAGGAGGCAAAATGAATTCTTAGGAGGAAGGAGGGGAGGAGTAGTTGCAGAGAAAAAAGTCCAAATGAAGATGGAGCTAGCATTTGGAGGTGCCTCTGCAAGGGAATAAGCAGATTCTGGGTGGTTGTCACAGCCATCTAATTTTGTCATCAACAAACCCCCTAGCTTCGGAGAAAGAGCACTTTTTTGTTCTGTTAGGAGTTCATTAATCCTATTTATTGGACTGGTTCTCTTGTTTTCTTCTTCATTCTGGATTATGAGAGAGGAATGCATGAGATTTGATGGGGTCCTTGAGAAGGAGACAATAAACATAGTTTTTAAGTGTGTCATCTTCTGATTAGAGCCATGCTCTAGGGACGTGAGGAGTGAGGCCTACCATTATATGGCGTCTTTCGCTTGTTCCCGTCAAGAGCATCACCTGAGAAGGCCAGAGAAATGAACCAGCAGGGCTTGGAATGGGGCATATGGTATAAGGCCACTGCAGAATACACGTGAGACGTGAGATCAGAATGTGGAGAACCAAGTCGTGAAAATCAAGGATGGGAAATAGATTTTGATTTATCAAGGTCACACTAGAGATGAACCAGAAGGCCGGACACCAAACAGATGACACGAAAAAAAGTTACCGTTCAACCATATCTTGGATAAATTGCAGCTCAATGCAAGAACTAACGCGTTCCTTCTTTCATTTCATCCTTGAATGGATAGATTACCCGATTTTCTCTTGACAAGAATGGGGAAAGAGAGCACTATGTAAGAAGTCTCGAGTCATTGAAAACTCGAACTCGGTACGGACTCCGACACTGACTTCAGAAGTTTAGTCCACCTAAAGAGTTGAAGAATGCATGACCACAAGGCAGCCCAAACATTATGGGCAAAAGAAGTTCACACGTAGCGCAGGAACAAGCTTAGATTACAGAATGTGTTCTCGCTGGACAATTTTTACTCACTTTGAATGGACAATGTTTCATCTGTAAAGTACCAAAAGGTACCACCCTATACAATGATACAAAACTTGAAACAAATTCTGATGACAACTCTATCTCTGTGATACAACAGCCCAGAAACTTCATCAACCTATCTTATCAAACGGTAGACTTCTGACTCTCAAATACCCCTCAGATCACCCAAATGGACAACCTTGCCAAAATTGAAGAGTCGATTACCAGTGCTTGATGCACCACTTATTTGCATAACCTATAATTGAATAAAGAATAGGAGAGCCAACTCAACAAGGAAAACCTCCATCCTTACTAAGGAGCACCTTTATAAAATTAGACCAGACTGTGGTGATTATTTTCCTGATCACTTCTTTTACTGAGGCTTGACTAGGATGATTAAACATCTACCAATGTACAATAAAGAATTCATCACTGATGGTGATTTGAGCTCTACTTCTCCTCCTCCTCCTCCTCCTCCTCCTCCCCCTGCTTGTCTCTTCTTCTTCTACGGCAGGGCCGCATAAACTGTACTTCATTACCTCAACATTCATCTCTGCTGTCTGCCAGGCAAGAGGAAAGCTTCAAATGGCCAAGAAACACAGTTTCATCCTGCAAAATGGAGGCAAGTTTGTCAACATTGCCATATATAAGCTTGATTTCCATCTGTCATGGCAAAGCTATACTGAAATTTGCACGATTTCGCAATTGTGCTGAAATGGACAAATGAAGGTAAGGCACCATATTGTTCAGTATACATTGTAATTGTGGTGTACTATTGGCAGAGCCACTCTGGTGAATATATATTGTTGCAAACATTTCTCCTCCAAAATGTTAACCCTGAATACTTCCTCCTTGAGCTTAGCAAAAAGAGCTTATAGAAGTGAGTCATACAAAACCAAAAGCGACCACAAAAGGGATGAGAGACACTTCACTTGAAGTAACAGAAGGAAGAGAGTAAAAAAGCTACTTTTGGGAATGATAAAAAATAATTGCAGATCTTTGACATTGAAATCAAGAACATCTACTAGGATTAATCATACTAAAAACTATGCAATCTTCACCACTACTAAAATTACAAACTCTACCATCTTCTCTAAACAAATCTGAACTTGAGATGGCATAAACTTCAACTCGCAGTAAAGACTGGGTTAACAATGATAGAAGCATTGCTTTAGACAAGAAAATTCATCTTAAAAGTATGAGAAGTCAAAAACCAATCATTAAAACCTCCACTGTGCTTCAATATTTGTGAACTTATAGCAGAAAAACTTCAAAAGCAAAATGGAAAACTTTCAAGAGCAAACATAAATTTCATTTGAAGTGAAGTCAGCAGGTACTTATATTCTCTAATCTACAAATCAACTATTCAACAAGATGTATCTAAAGACATGAGTGTCCATAAACTTGGGATGAGACATTTCATAAACCGGTTAATAGCCAAATATTTCCTATGAAGAACCTGTAACAGATCCTGCTCTCTACTCGAACTTTGGACCAGGACAATTCATTATAACTTAGGTCAACCGTGTGCTGAAGTAGTAGAATATGTTAGCTTCTCATTTCTCCAGTATATAAATGTTCACAAGGAAGCCATATCAGGTACTTCACTAGTCCTGCTGCTTAAGAAAGATGGAGAATTTGTTTACATTGCTGCCCTGAGGTCCAATCAAACAAGGGTGTAATAAGAATATTCCACAAGGCTCAAACTGCTAAAGGCAGTTTGTGGCAGGATTGAGCAGGGTCCTTTGAAATTCTTAACTCAATTATCAGGTCTGGCCAGGTGCAAAACTCAAAAGTTTTCCCTAACTCATCAAATGCAAATACCTGATGAAGTACGGATAAAATTTAGGGTTGGCCAGAACCTAGACAGAGTAAGAATAATATTTTGGGATATGGCAACGATCGATGGGCTAGGCTAGGTACTATAGAAGAGCCGATTGTCCAAATCACACTTTTGATCACTTCAGGTCGGCCCGCCAAATGAAACAATACTTTTTCTGAGTCTACTTAAACAGTGGACTTGACCGCTCAAAATAGTCATGTACATTGTCTGTAATCCAGCCAATAATAACTCATTCATTTTTCCATGCAGGGGCCAGGCACTCACAAAGTCACTCTAGAAACCCGTGCTCCATCTTTTTCAGTGTATAAAGAAGTTCATTTCATTTCGTACCAGAAATTCACCAGTCACTATCAGAGATATTTTTCCTGGATAGATAACAACTATCAGACATTTATGCTTTAATTTATTTTCTGGTCTTCTTTGGCATCAAATTACATATCTCTGCATTTACTACATTCCAGGTTGTCAAGACAAATGTTAGATGTTTAATGTCTTCTTATAACATGCACAAATTCTTTCCAATTGCAAAAATGCCCGAGAAACATCAATAAATTTGAACGCCTCCTAGCGACCAAATTGTACCACGTAAAAGTAAAAGCATTAAATTGCACAATCAGAAAATTTAGAATATTCTTCTCTTTTTTTTAATCAGCAAAATTTGGCCAGATAAAAAAATAAGCGCACGGTTAGTGTCCACATTATGATGCCTAATTTTCTCAAACTTAGCCAGTAAAAAGTAGACATGATTTTGAAGGTCAAGATAACAGGTGCATCATATGAATATATCTCGAGGAGTATGATACCTGCAATATGACGCCCACCTTAAGCCAGTGCTTGACATAGGGCAACTATTCCAAATCTAGCTTGACCACAATCACCTCTCCAAGATATGCAAGTTTCTCCAATCCTATCAATTCGTTACAAAGGTGGCAGATGCGCAGTTGACAGAATTGTCAGGTGAACTACAGTTAATGAGAGGATTCAGATTTTTGTAAGGAGAAAATCCCAGAGTCAAGTAGACACAGAAGAGAGAAGCAGAAGTTACAGCTTACCAATTATCCAGAATGTGGTTGCCATGAAAATTAGAAGCAGCTCCATGCCAAAAAGCAAAATTACCATGGCCAGTTGGGCTCGTGGAGTGGGCAGCACTGTCATTTCAAAGAACCTCCCTTCTGGTGAATGCTGATGTTACAGCGGGACAATCTTATTTTTATTGCTGTACCTGAAAGCTTTCATTTTCTCAGTTATGCAATCAGCTTCTTCTGACTTGTCTATTTTGGATAGTTCTCTTGCCAGTATTGTGTATGTATGAAAGCTAATCATGTAATTTTTGGATTCTATGATGTGGAGGAACTCCATGCAGAAATCTGTATTTCCTTGCTTCATCAAGCCATCAATTAATACTGTCCAAACAATCTCATCTACATTCAACTCTTTCTCAAGCATCCTCTCAAATAATGCCTTTGCCTCCGTAAAGCGACCTACCCTGCATAGAGCAGAGATGAGTGCCTTAAATGTCAACAGGCGACACTCAAAGCCTCTAACCACCATCAAATCAAAGATTCTCAAGGCAGGATCAACTTGGGAATCTCTACAATGCGAAATTAACAAAAACTGATATGCCTCCTTGTTGGGATACAAGCCTTTCTGCTCCATGTTTTCCACCAACTGATCTGCCTCTGCACATCTACCTTCCCTACACAAGCCCTTTATTAACTCACTGTACATGTTGGTTGTGGGTTCACATCTGATCTCAGACAAGCGATTCAAGAGCACAAACAAGTTGACAGTAGAGTAACTCTCATCGGTGACACAAGTGTAAGTAGCTTCCTGTTGTGCAACAGCCTTTTCTGAGAACAACTGGCATTCCTTTTGCAAACCTTTAAGCAAAACAGCAAAAGTTCGAAAGTTCGGTTCACAGCCTCTAGCTACCATAAGCTTAAAAAGCAAGAATGCATAATCTAGTTTGCCAATCATGACGAATCCATCAATTAAAGAGGTGAATGTTACATGGTCAGGATAAAAACCCTTCCCTTCCATCTCTTCCAATAGTTTCTCAGCACTCTCTGGCTTACCCACCTGACACAAGCCAAAAATTAGTGAACTGTAAGTTAACAAATTCGGCAAGCAATTTCCTCTTTCCATTTCATGAAAAATCTGAAATGCACGGTCGATCCCTCCATTTCGAGAGAGCCCGTCAATTAACGATGTATAGGTAATAACATTTGGTTGAAGTCCTTGATCTTCCATCATACTAATTAGCTTTTCAGCTTCAGCACTGCGATTTGCTTTGCTCAAACCGCTAATAATGGCGTTGTATGTTTCAATACTAGGCAAGCAATCTTTTTCCCCATCTTTCCAAATATGTGCAAAGCATTATCTACCTTCCCCTCCTTACAGCATCCATCAATCAAAGCTGTGTAAATGACATGATTAGGACTGATCCCCTGTCCCACAACATCATTGAAAAGATCAAAAGCTGAACTTAACTTGCCAGCTTTACAAAACCCAGTTATCAATTCACTGTACGTCCACTCATCTGCTGCACATCCATTCTCCTTCATAAAATCCAATAGTCTAGTTGCATTGTTAAGTGAACCCTGTTTGAGGTACCCACCAATGAGTGTGTTATATGTTATCACATTTGGAAAAGGACCAAATTTGAGCATCTTATCAAAAAGAACCATTGCTTTGTCCATCTCATCAACTAAGCATAAACCCCTTATTATTTCATTAAAGGTCTGAATGTTGGGTGCACAACCAAGTCTCTCCATCCTACGAACAATTGTCGATGCATCATCAAATCTTCCACTTAGACATAGCAGATTTATTAAGGCATTGAACGTGATAGTGTTTGGCTTCAGACCTAGCTTCAGTGTTTTATGGTACATTCCAACTGCCAATTCATACAGTCCTGCATCAGAGAACCCACTAATAAGAGCTGTATAAGTCTGAATATTTGGACTGCAGCCTCTCTTCTTCATGCTACTCACAAGCTCCATTACTTCTTTCACTCGTCCAACCTCACATAAAGTGGTGATCGGAACCGTGTAAGTATAAACAGTTGGTTGGATTCCTTTCTCAATCATTTCATCGAGCATATCAAGTGCCTCACCCACCCTTCCTACCTTGCACAACCCATTGATCAGATTCGAATATGTAACAGAATTCGGATCACAACCCTCCCTGGTCATCCTATCAAAAACCTGAAAAGCCGAATCTATATCCTCATTCCTACAATGCCCAAGAATCAAGGAAGTATAAGTAAAAGTATCTGCACGCATGTCATACTGAAAAATCTTACTGAATATCAACATAGCTTGTTGAACCATGCCCTTCCTACACAACATATTAATCATCGTGTTGAATGTCAACAGACTAGGTTTAATACCATCATTAAGCATCTGAGTGTACGTGTTCTGAGCTAAACCAATCATCCCAAACTTTCCCAGCTGTAACAAAAGAGTATTATAACTGTACAACGTCAAAGCAAGACCCTTTCTACCAATCTCATTCAAATACTCAAGAGCCCGCTTCAGCTCCCCCTCGCTTCTACAAGCCTGGATCATCATGATCCTAACCTTATCCGCGGGCGCCAAATACCGGTCCCGGACAAGCCTATCCAACATCGACATAAAGCAGCGCGCATCGTGTTTGTAGAAATGCCGCCTAGACATCCAGAAAAAGAATTGCAGGGCGGAGCCGGTGTTATCATGCCATTGCACGATTTCGGACACATGGTGGGGCTTCAACTCCGCGCTGACACGGATGAGCTCGGGATTCTTCTGCCAGTGGCCGACGCGCAGAAAGCTCAAAACTTTGGACACCAGGCCGGCGGGAGAGCCCGTTTTCGAGGAGGAGCAGAGCGGGGAGCTCGGATTGAGCGCGGAACGAAGGCTTTGCAGGTGAACCAGAGATGGGTTCTTGGGTTTGAGCGGGTTTAACATGGCGGGCGATCCGGGTTCATGGGTTCGTCCTGTTCTTGAAGTTCAGCACGAAGAATCCGGATTGGCGGGGTGGTTCGCCAGAGGTGCCGTCGATCTTGGAAAATGGCAACTTCTGGATCTTGGGTCTGCGTTTGGTGGGGCTTGCGTAGATGGGATTTGAGTACGTGGACATTGCAGGATGCTGGGGACGTGGTTACAGCGACGCCACCAGTGACTGCTATTTGCTTATACTGCCCATGAGAGAGAGAGGACCAGAGCAGGTTTCTCTCTCCAGGAAGGAAGGGAGGAAGGACCGGTCTACCATTTTAGACGATGGCCGATCCTCCCTAGGGTTGCTACCGAATCCTAGACAGAAAAACAACATGAAACAGAAATCTTCCATTTCTTTGTAAGATTAATACCATTGAAATCGATATATTGATTTTCGTCTCATAAAATATCTTATACCGATAGCTACATGACATTTTCATGAAATTAACTTTTGGATTACAAAAATCTCAAATTTGTATTCCTAATCCAAGCCTATCCTATAGCCCCATTAAAGTAATTACAAAAAGATTAGTTTTATAATTTTTTTTCAACGAAAATTAGTTTGAGATAAATCAATCAAAACATCAATTTGAATAAATTTATCACGAAGATATCGATTTCGGATCTTCGTGTTGGATAAATATGTCATTAAAGTACTATAACAATTTTTATTCTCTAGGAAAATTTGAAAATATAGCTTTTACTTCTTTACTTTCTTTAAATTTACTCTTTGAGTTCCCTTTAATGAAATAATTCTATACACCTTAAAAAGCAACTTATTATTGATGTAAATTTTCATATATGTTTTTCGCGATTTTTGAAATTCAAAAATATTATGAATTCTTACGAAAAGTTAAAAATATCAGGTTTCATTGTTCATAAATCCAAACAAATAATCCTAGTAATGCGTGGATATGAATAATTTTTGGTAACCAACAATTGTGATTATTCCAAAGTATGAAAAAGAAGTTGATGTCATTCATTGCTCATCTACCAACAAAGATAGTGGGAGACTAAGTCCACTTGCAAGCCAGAAAGCACAATCCCATCAAGAACAATGCAAACGAGTACAGCTAACAAATAACAATCCCAACACATCAGAAGTGACCAATCTGCCGCTTCGACCAAAACATTACAGGACAAGATCCACAACCAAAAGACTACAGAAATAGATACAGTAATCCTCCGACAGCAGCAACAAAGCACCAGGCTAAAGAATGTAATTCCTGCTCAAATTTCAGTTTCCCAAGCCCCGCATAATCTCCTCTGCAGCTCGGTAGTAATTCTGCTACTGAAGTTTCTCCGGCCCTCAAAACCATGTTCAACTGTAAATCTCACAGTTTGGATCACAGCATCCCCAGAAAGAGAAGTCTGCGAATGCAGCTTGGAATTCCTAGCTTGCCAAATCTGATAGATACAAGCCAACTTTATCAGACCCTTATGAAAATCTCCGCCCTTAGGAAACTGCTGCAACCAAGCTAGCTCACCGTTCCAATCACCAGTATTATGATGAATGTAACACAGTTGCAGAGCTCAATCCCATACCTGATGTGAACGACCACACCCAAAGAAGAGATGGGACCTGGTATGAATCACAATTGTTAGAAAGCAGATGTAGAAAATGAGCGTAACTTGTGGACCACTCGCTGATCCTCTCAAAAGTAGGTAAGTTATCTAGTATGGCAAGCCATGCGAGGAGAGAACAAAGCAATTTATGCCTATTAACATTACGGCCTCTGTTTCATAACAATATCCAATTCAACACCAGAAGTAAACAACCCAGATGCTAAAGATGAGCAAATGACTTCATCATACATACATACAACAGTTGGGAAATATCAGACGACAAATAGCTGATTGTATAGCTACAAGATCTTCAGATCTAGCATCTGGCCAACTCAATTCAGAGTTGCAAGTAACAGCCACTACTTTGGCATCCGCAGATCATGCCACGGTGAAATAGACTCTCCTCCCTTCCCAACTGGTTCTTTAATATAGGGTTTCAATATGTGCCTCACCTTTATCATTTTCCTCCAAGCACAGGTGGCATCCATAGGAGAGCTCACAGACCATATGCTGCCCTTGCTAAGAGGGTAACCATATAGCCAAGAATCCGTAAGCACCCAAACCTCCATAAAATTCTCCATAAGCACCTTGAAATACAAGCAAGATTCCACAAGTCCATCCTTCTAATGCCAAGAGCTCCTTCATGTTTGGGAGACAAAGAAAATGCCATTTAACTCTAGCATCTCCTCTGGCTTCTGGGTCTCCTTTCCACGAGCCCTGCATTTTTGCTCCACAAGCTTGACAACCTTCTTTGGCAACGAGAAAAGCTGATAGCAATCGTTAGTAAGACTAAAGATGACAGACTTAATTAGATGCACTTGACCAGCAAGACAGCCATTTAACAGTCCAACCCTTAAATGTCGAAGTGATTCCATCTGCAATCAGTATGCAGAGCCTGCCAGAAAATGCAACACCTAGATATTTAACAGGTAATACTCCTCCTTTCTTGATCCTACAGCAAGCTATTAATTCCTCCACTTGCTCAGCAGTATAACCAGACGTATAAACCTCAGTCTCTGGATGATTAATTTTCAGCCCAGAGATGCTTCTGAAGTATTGAAGCAGACGAATTTCTCTCAAGAAAGCCATGTCACCTTTAAAGAACAGCATTTAATCATCGGCAAAGCATATATGATTGAGTTGGATTTTACTACGATAAGGATGAAAAATAAAATCTTTCCACCCTTTGCAGCATCATCTAACAGCCAAGAGAGGACCTCCATGACAAGGACAAAAAGATAAAGGAGAGAGAGGATCTCCCTGCCTCCATCCTCCTTTTGACTACAATACACCCTTTATCTCAGCAACAGTCAGTGACTCAATGAGAACTGAAGAATCTCATTTCGTGCAGATAAAGAATACCAGAGTAAGCATTGTCGGGAGATCCCAAACTACTTCAAGAGACAAACTACTTCATTGTATGAGCCTTATTACACTCATTAATCATACCTGAAAAGGAAACGTTTTGACTTTCAATACATTGATTGTACATAACATGAGAGAGGCAATGCCTTGGAAGTGACAAGCATTCCTTATCTGACTGTCTAACAAGAAGCACTTGTTAGAAAAACCCTTACTTTACAAAGAAGAGATAGAGCATCACAAGGCATCCAGGAGTAAAATCCTCAATGCATAAAGTCTATGCTAGCCATATATGTCGTATAACATGGCAAAAGACACTTTTCTGGAGTGGAAGCCTGTGACAATTTCCCTCATCACCATTTGATGTGCTGTTATCATCACCAAATAAACCCACGACTCCAAAAGGATATGATGCACGAGAAATTGGCCCGAAATGTGCTCCGATTGAGTCAGTAAGATAACCGCATCTTCACTGAAAGCCGGTCATCTTTCCATCAACTTGTGGAAATCGGATAAACTGTCCCTTTTCAGTGCCAAACAGTCCGCATGTCGTCCTATTGCTATGGATATAGGAGCTTCGTCATTTCTCATATGGCCTGATATAGAAATTAGGTATTCACTTGGATGATCCAATCTCACCTGCAGGAAATGAAAGAGTTATTTGTGTGTGTGGGAAAATCAGCATATTCACTTTGTTCATTTCCAGGAAGTGGAATTTTCATGGATGGCCAAAATCTGCTATAAATAATATTTCTTAGTCCATATCCTAATAGTTTAAGCTTTTTCTGGAAAAATGGTCTATCTAATATATGTTATAAAAGCACAAGTCCAGGGTTCAAATTCGGGCACTCTCTCTTAATTTTCTCTTGCCTACACTTCATAATATTCTGCATGTGTTGCTGTACAGTTCTCATTGATGCGATTACGTTCATATCATGTCCTACACTTGTACGGAAGTGGATTACATGCGAGGAAATTGCTAAGAAATGGTGTTAAAGGATCTGAAATAAATTTGAAAGGTGGAGCATTTTTCTTGGGGTTAAAAGGGGAGATAAGATTGAAACTTCTTGACAAGATTGGGATTAATGCCGTAATTTGCCCAATTAGAATTAGGGTCTCTCCAGAAGTAAGACAGATGCCAGTTCCACTTCAAGAAAACCCAACCAACAACAAACAGAACGAAAGGAAAAATGGGCACACCAAGGAATATGCCCGGTCCTTTGAACCAAACACAGTGTCAGTTCTTTCCACATGCTCAACATTAGACAGCGAAGATATGCTGGAGATGAAGGTTGCTTACCAACTTCTCCAATATATAATATCATTGATCTTTGGACTTGCCGACTTGCCACTGTGGAAGGAACCGAGTGTTTTGAGACCCCAAGGATACTTTCCTGCACAGTGTACAAGACTTTAAGACAACTCCTCGGACCTTCCTCGGGATCCAGTCCTTTGGCGAGGAGCTTGTCGTCTACTTTGAGAACGTCGAGCAAGTCACCGTCTTTCCCAAGGCGACCGTAATTGACTCCAGCCGCCATGGTCTTACCTATTCCTCCTACTCCATGTACCTCAACACAACGGGAGGAAGGTATAGGAGGAAGAAGGGGAGGAGGGGACATGATATCTGGCGCGTTCATAGTGATTAGTTATGCTGTCAGAAACTTCGTTTGAGAGTTCATACATATGTGTTCAGTTAAGACATTGGACACAGCGGACAGACTTCTCGTTTACAAAAGTCGTGAAGACCACCTCCTTTAGCCTTGGCCAAGGAAAGAATGATTCGAAGAACCGACAGGAAAAGAATCCTGTGCCATAGAAAATAAAAACTGAACGAAAGATAGATAAAGAATCCCTCAAGATGAAGGGAGAACTCATGAAAGAATCCTCAATCACCTCTTCTTTTCTTCACTTTGGATCCTTTAAATGAAGCATGTAAGAACCATCTTTCGATAGAGAAATCTCTCTGCCATCTCTCTCTTTCCCTCCTCCTTTCACCTTTGCACTGCTCTATGTTTAATCTTCCACAGCGATTTCGGGGACTTCCAACCGCACCCTACTTTCGACATCATAATTTTGACCAGCCAATCGGGAGAGATTGGATTTGGGATCGATATGAATTTAGGTCCTGCATCGGGTCTTTTCCAATGGGTCAAGCTTTGATTGACACAGACCCACTTCTATTCAAGCTGGCGCCCATTTCTCCCGTCGATCAAGAAATAACTCCGGCATTTGATACATAAAGATTTCACGCAACAAGCCATACAGTGTCTTGCACTTTGTTCGCAATGACATGATATTGTTCTTCGAATATTAGGGTAAATGCATTTAAAACATTTACAAGAATTAACAGAAAACGGCGCAGCACGTTATCCGTGCAGGTTGGTGATGGTTCTCCGAGAAGGGACCAACGGAAGCACCTTGCAAGATGCAAAGAAGCGAAAGAGCTTGCTCCTACTTTCACTTTCCTTCTACGAGGCAATCTTGATGTCAGCAAATCCATGTCACACATCATGGTTCTAGTTTTAGTGAAACAACCCTTGACTGTCTGTTGCGCTTCGCTGCCTTCACAGAGACTATTGAGAGGCACGACGGAGCCCACCACGGCCTCCGGACCTTCTGATCGCCTTTCAAGCATGCCACTGGAAAAAGTAATTGACCTCAGAACATGTAAGGAAACTGAGGCGTAGCCTAGAGTGCATATAACATATAAATGGATAAATATGCTAGCGTGTCAATTTGTCAAATGTCATTATGCATAGCAAGAAGAGACCGGGAGAATTCTACATGAGGTACACCCGTGACAGCAGATAACATAATTCAAGATCATCACATGTTATCACCGAATGAGAATATCTGGCTACAGACAAAAGAAAATAATCGGAACCACTAACAACGCCACTACTGAAAAAGATTTGCCCCTACTTAATCTTAGTCAAACGTATTCCCTCAACGAGATACCTGCCCTCATAAAGAAACTACCCTAAGAATAAATATGTTTCCTGAATATGCATCAAAATGAAGCAAAAAGAAATCCACAGCTCCAAAGTCAAAAACAACACTACTTATCAAACAAAAAGTCCGAAACCCCATTCACGGTTCATATTGACGGTGATTTAACATGTGAAGCGCAAGATATTACTGTCAGGATAATGCACGTGGAAAACATAGAATGAGACAGGAGGGGGGGAGAGAGAGAGAGAGAGAGAGTGTGAGGACCCTTAATCCGCCGGAGTTCTTTACAGAGAGTAATGAAGTCCCCCCATTTCATGTGGCACTTTCTGATAAACCGAAGTATCTGCTCAGTCGTGAACGTGGACATGCTTTCCAGATATTCACCATTGACCCCATTTTCTTTAAAAATCTGGCGGTAGATTCCCAAATTTATCTCTTCCAACCACCTACCAACATCCTGAAAAGTAAATAAGAAATGGAAGAGCCACAGAAGAATTGCCATTGAAATATGTGGCGTTTTTGTGAGGGCATATCAAAGAAAAAAATGTATCTTGTTTGACCAACCTTCCACTTCGTTATACTCAAGTATTGCACTAATAAATCATAACTTTTCAGCACAGGGATATAAGGATACAAGTTTTTCAACTTGAAGATTGTGTCCCAGGCATACAGCCTAACTAATCTAATAATCATAACACCTACATCAATATTCTTTACACATATCATTACAGAAACATGCGGGCACAAGGTTACCAACAACAAAATCAGATAAATTCTAAATCTATCGGTAAGACCTTCGCGTTTCATCCAAGTTCAGTCCTCATAAAACTTATCTTCAAACC
The DNA here is from genome assembly GCA_014182365.1 of Eucalyptus tenuipes. NCBI lineage: Eukaryota > Viridiplantae > Streptophyta > Magnoliopsida > Myrtales > Myrtaceae > Eucalyptus > Eucalyptus tenuipes. The sequence continues at coordinate 4,938,445 of CM024547.1, read as the reverse complement.
GATTTGACAAGCAAGGTCATCTCCTTTGCCAGATTTAACACTCAAGAGTAGAGTTATGATTCTTGCAAAATTTCCAAATGAACCATCGATTGCTCCGATTTAGGTGCATGACAGAGCAAACGAACCACACATCCTGTCAGCAGTTAATTTTGGTTTTGCCTGCACTCAAGTTCCATTTTGAGCAACGCTAGAATGAACTAAAGTAGAAATATCTGTTGCTGGAAAATCACAACTTTTGCCGTGCCAAACAAAAAACTGTGATTTGCTAATCCAGAGACCTCCTAAGTCGCTTTGCTGATTAACCTCATGGGTGAACAGAGGAATTCCCCTATTTCTCATTAGGAGTCCCTTAATCACTCCATTATATTGCTTGTCTGTCCGACAGAGAGGATTAAATTTGTAGAGCGCAAACTAAAGCGCCGCATATTGATGATGGCAATACGTTCAATTGTTGTGTCGGTGGTTCACTTTTGCATCAATTACTTGTTGTAATCACAACACTATAAATGCCTATACCAAACTGCTGCTAAGAAAATGGGCTCTTGAAATCCAAAGGCATCACCTGTCCTGGAATTCGCATTAGGTATGGTGCTCCAACAGAACCATTGGATGATCTAGAGTCAGGTGCAATGGGGTGAGTGTAGAATGCCAACATGACAAGCACAGTTTATATACAAATGCTCCCATTTGCTCGCGACATCACCAAACCAAGAAATCCCCCCAGTGCAAACCGACAAATGAGAATTCTGGCTAATTTATTTCAAAAGATATATGAGGTGTGTCCACGCAATTAGGCTCTGAAAACAAAACCAAAGCCCCTATCTTGCACCATTGAACTCCACCCCCCAACCTTGGGGTTCACTAATCACTAAAAATCCAAATTCCAATTCCTTGTATAAGGGCAACATCTCGAAATGAAAGAAACAGAACTTCTTTTCTTCTCGGAACAGAGAAGAAAACAGGAAGAATAAAGAACCCAAAAGTCTCCTGGACACGAAAATTTACACCATTTTCTCCTAAAAGACAAGAAAAGAAAGGAACAGCAGGCAAAGTCAACCAAAAAGCTAATCAATTAAGAACCCTTAGAAAAATGAGTACCTCAACAGTCCAGATGAAGAAATCCAGAGGCTCGGGCGACTGCACTTTGCTCATTTCCCAATTCAATTCTACACGACGAAGATCACAACATCAATTCAAACCCCAACCCTTCACTCCTGGAATGACATGATGAAGACCAGCAAACAGCAACAAAATCAATACCCAGTATTCATGGGCAACGACACATCCAAAATCAGGAAAGCAAAAACTCAAAAACAGAAACCACCCCACAAAATTAAAACGAGGAGGCAGTGAAAAAGCCTCCAGCTTTTTTCGTTTCATTTCACATACACGCCCCCCTCTACCTTCCTCATCGCTCTGCAACAACCAAACAGCAGCTGGGAAATCAAAGAAAAGCAAGTACAGAAAGATCCGTCAACTTACCTTGACAGTCGAATTCTGGGAAGCTTTCCTCATTTGGGACTGAAAGAATCCAAGAGAAAAAGAGACCGAGAGAGAGAGAGAGGAGAGAGAGAGAGTCAAGGGAAGGCGCAAAGGAAGGAAGAGAGAGAGAGAGAGATGCACGCAGAGAAGCTCACGCTCGTGCGTCTGCTTGTGCTGTACGTGTACGTGGTCAACCCATACGAATCCTCCATACATCCTCTTGTACTGACAGGTTCACTGCGTATCCATGAAATTGTGACGCAACCTCATGAACATGCAGGCACGATTTAGTAAATTCGCAGTTTACTGAAAATGCCTTTGATAAATTTCTGTTCTGAAAAATAATTTTTTTAAAGAAATAATCTTTTTTATGTTTATTCATGAAATAATTTTAAGTAAAATAATGAGTTTCGTAATTATACAAAATTTATATTCTTAAAATAAAAATGATATGAACGCGATTTTTTTAACGTAATTTTTAATTTTTAATTTTTTTTTAGATTTTTCTTTTTTACTTCTCTTTTTCTTATTTATCCTCCTCAAGCCAATGGCGCTGACAAATGGTGATAATGGCTGATGGTGAGGAAAAAGAAGAAAAGAAAAAAAAAGAAAGAAAAAAATGATTTATTTTTATAAATTATTCCCAAAAACAAAAAGTTACCTTTTTCTATTTTTATTTCTGTTTCAAATCATCCCCCTACTACTTTTCTATTCAGGGAAATTAAAAATTAATTAACGTTACCAAATGAATTTATGTTTATTTTTGTTCTAGGAAACAAAATAATAAAATTAGGAGAAATAAAAATGTTACCAAATGGAGCCTAAACTTTGCAAATCAAATACATCATAACTTAAGATCTATTTGGATGTTGTGAGTACGAATTTACTTTACATTAAATAATAAGGAGAGACCTAATGTTTCGATCGATTCTATCTGTAATGCTGAAGTGGCGAGCTTGATTCGGTATTCGAACAAATTGGAGATTACAAAAGGAGAAAAAGGGTTGTGCATTATGCTTCTAATTAAATAGAGGAAGTGCAGTCAAAGTCAATGGCCACCATGGAGATGCATGTGCAGCATGTGGTGCCTTAGAGCCTCAAGCCGCGGTTTCCGTAATTGTCGGCACGCCAGGGCCACACCGTTCCTAATATGTTTGACCCCGACTTTGTATTAATTTTGAGATTAGAGAATGATTATTTCGCAAAATCATGTGGTCAGTCGGTCCGATTCGGGCAAATTAAGTATCGCTGAGCCCGGCCGGAGATGGAAAATTAAGCTGAATGTGGTTGTACAGCAATTTAATTCATCTATTCTTATCATAAAGTCCAACCGGAAAATATAAATTAATTTATTGTGTAAAGGAGAATGTCTAAATGTAAAGGTTTCTCGAAACTTGTTTTTAAACAATGCAATATAATTTAAAAAAAAAAATTCCAGCATTACTTTCGTTACCCTGATAAAATTATTTATTGTGACAAGATCGTTCAAATCATGAATTACATGATGACCAAGTATATGAATGTGGCCAAGTGGCATAGAAGCATAACAAAATTAGGGGTGAGTATGACTTTGGGATAAAATCGAGAATCGAATCAATTTTAGGTTCTATTAGGATTCGGTCCAATTCTCGATTTCATATGTTTTGAACATGTACCATGCGGTTCATTTATTGATTCTTAGGTAGAAATCGAATCGGGAACCAAACCACTTACAGTATTGGTGAGGGAGCAAAAAAAATGTGTTTTTGAGTCTCCTTTGCTTTCTAGCTATTGCTATCAACATTTGTGGCCTTATTCAGTTGAAGTGCAGTGCACGGGAGTGGTGAGCTCCTGTACTCCGTTTTATGCCATCTGCATGCATTTAGTGTTTATGATAGTCACCACGAGCACAGTATAGATTATTGGATTTTTTTTTTTTTGGTGCTGGAGGAACCGCTTTGGTCGATAAGCCGCCACGTAAACCCCTAGTGTGCGCTGCGAAACTACCACCCTAACGCCACGCGTCAATCATCTAATGATCTCGCAGCCTCTTTGCGCCGCCGCTTCGAACTCTTGACCTTCCCTCAAAGGACTGAAGCCTACCCTGGGTGAGCCACCACGGCCGGTGGTAGTATAGATTATTGGATTTGCTTAACTAAAAGTTAAACAAAAAAAAATATTGTTAGTTTCCAAAACTAGACTTTGAACCGAATTTGAAATCCGTGATAGAGTATGTTCCAAATTCAATGATATATAAAGTGGGTTCTTAGTTCTCAAAAAATGGAGAATTGATTTTAATTGATAGATTTCAAGTTTTAAGCGAAATCTCTAATTGCTTACCCGTAAGGCAATATAAGAACTTTCTTTCTCAACGCACTTTATTTTTGGCCTTCGTTATCATGGCAAAAATAATCATTGCTTCTTTAAGAAGAAACGGTTTGAGAAAGTTTATGATCAATTCTTTGAATTAACCTGATAGCAAATAAATAAATAAAAATGTATACTTCTCTAGATTGCATTCCCATATTTCATCAATGAATTGAGCGGTATGCTATGGAAGTAAAATAATCCTATTACTTGGTTTATCATACTTTCGATCATCCAATAACAAAGAAAATGCAAAATTGAGGAAAAAAAAAAAAGACGATACTTAGATCGACATTATTATATTAACATGTCACGTGATACCATATAATTGGTGGAAAATTGGCACGCTAAACTTTCTCGTCACAATAGTTAATAGGAGGAGACTTGTGGCGACATGGATGGGCCTGCTTGATGGGCCTTGGGCTGGTAGACAGGAGTGGCCTTAGAATTTTTTTTTGGATGGAAAGTTCTGCATTGAATACTTTCCTTCTTTGCAGAATGACAGGAAATTACCTTGAGCATCTGCTATTGCTACAGTATATATATATATAGGTTTTTAACACTTGCAATCTATATTAAATGAACAGGAATGGCAAATCAAAATTCTAAATTTTACTCTTCTCCAATCAACTATCACCGGAAGGGCCTAAGTGTAATTTGGCTTGCTAATATCTTGTTGTCAAAGAATAATAGATTTCACTTTGAACATTCATATCCATATCTGAGTTTATTATATTAAAAGTCGACGTGGGCATCGTTAAATTTGGTAAATTAAATGAAACTAATATTAGGAACCCAAAACACGCAAACCTTTTTTTTTTTTTTTTTTTACACAAGTCATATCCATCATTGTATGCTGTAGCAGAAGGCAGAGATGAATATGATAGGACGAATTTGCTTTAATTTAATTACCATAACATCAATAATCAATGCTGGTTTTCTTCCCAAAAATAGAAAGATCTTTTGAAGGGATTCTGCGGAAACCCATGAGATTTGACGCCAGTCCAAGTCCCAGGTGTACTAAAAAGAAGACGAATTGCAATTATTTCATAACATGCATAAGAACATGGTGGGAGCTGCGACTATGATTAGCATCCAATAATTTTGGTAAAGTATCTTATTTGATTGGATAAGATTAAAAGAGAAAGGAAAGAAAAGAAAGCAGGGGATAATGAGGTCAGCTTTCATAATGAGTTTCTTATGGCGAATGATCGATCGTGACAAGGGTGTCGAATGGGAGCCCTCAATGATTTTGCTTGCTTTGGTTGCTCATTTGGACTTTACATTAAAAAATACAATAAAAATCCCCATACCCATAAGCTATATAAAATATGTAGCTATTGTTTAGCATCTAGTAGTGTCTTTGATTGTGATTTTTAATTTTGCTCGGGCTCTGAAATATATGAGGATGATGAACTTTATCCTTATATTACTTTTTCTATTGCGATCAGATAATATAAGTGCAATAACACAATATAAAATTTCTAATGAGTAAAAAAATCGAATTGAAACCATTGATCTAAATAGCATTTCATGTTTGGCGACTGCTCATCCTAAACCTATGAGGTCAAGAAATCAATCATAGGGTCATCACTTTACAAACTAATACCTCCATAAACCCAAATGTAGGTTTTATTACAACTTTACCCTAAGCCTTTCTTCATCTCATAAAAACCTATAACTTTACATCTATAAAACCCTTGACTTTTGGTCCAATTCCAATTTTATCCTCGACTTCAATCTCCAATCTTTACTTTGGTTCCAACTCTAAGCGCATTAACCCTCCTTCCAAAATTTCTTTTAACAACCAAGAGATAGAAAGCTCTAGAGCACGAGCTCTTTGATCGCCAAAGATGGAAGATTCCCAAACACAAGAATTGACGACATGGAAGGAAGACTCATTTAAAAGTAAGAGCATTTGAAGAATGTCAACCCTAATTGTTATAGTCTTTACCCAAATTTTAGATTCAGAACAACATCATTTGGGCTAACGTGGAAATTCATTTCCAAAATATGTCTTCTTGGATTTGAAATTTGGGAAAAACTAGAGCAGCAACATGGAAAATGCCACGTCACTAAGTAGGGGTGAGCAAAATGGATCGACCGAAACCAGGAATTGCCCAAATTGGACCAAACCGACTTATTGGGTCCGATTCCCAAGAGTGTCGGTATGGATCCAAGGGAGGAATTGGATTGAACAAGATTACCCGAGCCAATTGTTATTCATTTATTATTAGTATTTCTTAAAAACTCTCACACACATGTCCTCTTATCTTTTGATCTTTCCCTTCCACCTCACGACACTCATGCCTACTCTCTTCGTTTGTTTTTTTTTTTTCTTGCTTTTCTCTATGTCTCTTTCACCTCTTATGGAGTCCAATGCATTATCTCATTTGAACTTGATCGATTTTACTGGATCGCCCAAAAACCGAACCGGATTGGGAATCGATCCCCTTATCACTAAGGGCAATTTTGGACGAAGTGTTAATGGAGGTAAATATGAGACTCAAGTAAAAGTTCGTGATTCTTTATGTGACAAAATTTTTTTATGGTAGAATTAAAACATGACCTAAAGCTCATGATTCTTTCTTGGGTTATCTCGTTCACAACTCTTCGGATGTATAAATTCACGGTTCCCTAAAATTAGATCACTAAAACAAGATTAAGCAACGAGTGACTGAGAGATCCCTCTTGTTGTCTACGTTACTCTAGCGAGGTCCATCTCGGAGACAGAGCAGTCACGCACGACATTCATAATGATATATTTTATATTTCTTCGAAATGAACGAGGAAATATCAGTAAAATAACCCACCGAGGAAAAGAAATTAAGATAAAATAGAGATTGACTCGACATCGAATTTCGGTATCGAACTGCTTAAGCAACCTTTTGAACACGGCATTAACAATTCTCAACTCTTGAGCTGCCAATTCGTCGCCGATTTCGATGCTTATTAATTTATAATTAATTATCTCCTCATTTTAATTTAATTTAATTTTATCTAGTTTAATTTAATCCGTTAACTGTGTTTTGCCCTTAAACCTACCAATGCCAGCATAACACCAGCACTGCCTCCCATGAAACAGATCTCTTTTTTCTTTTTCTTTTTTTTTTTTCGATACTTTTTAATTACGTTATTTTTAGTATAACAGAAACATAAAATTCATTGGGCCATTTTATTATATTGATATATTCATTGTGACGACAGCAAACATGCATCTTCGGACCAATTACGTTGTTATTGGACGTAAATCAAGAAAATTCTTGTTTGTCGCGCGAAATCATTCTATGCTCACGAGACATTTCAAATCATATAGAAAAAGAAATTAACACTTTTTTCCAAAGAAATATAGGGTTTTGCAGAGATGGCGTAGATGTTAGTTACAGGAGAAAAATGTGTGAGAAAATATCCATGTCATCATTAGAAATATCATGACAACTAAAGCCATACATAATTACCAATCACGACTTTTCATTACATATGACCTCGGGCTGCTTTGCTTTTGATTTTGATTATTCACCTCCATATATATACTGATCACTAGCTATTTCAAACAAAGTCTTAATACACTAAACCCTGACTCAACTAACATTTAACATAACATATGACCTCGGCTGCTTTGCTTTTCTTCTGATTTCGATTATTTACCTTAATATATATACTAATCACCAACTATTTCACACAAGGTCTCAATACATTAAACTCCAACTCGACTAACATTTAACATAACTCCAAATAATAAAGTCAATTAACGAATCCCCTATGCATCATTACTAAATATAAGATTCTTATTGATAATTGGATTTTATTAAAGGGTGGCCTAGGGGTTGGCACTTATCAAAAATTCAATGTATATACTCTACAATCAAGATGTTTATTTTTATACATTCAGTTTTCGTTGTAATGTACATATTGACCTTTGTCAACATTGTGTACTTGGAAGAAATCCCCATTATTTGCTAATAAAAAGAGTCGCTTGATTTAATTTATTAAACTTGAACATAATCTCCAAAATGCGAACCACTAAACTCCTCCCCTCTAATCATGTCGACCATAAACTTTTTTTTTTTCTGGGTCCATCAATTCGGGTTGGCTTGCACTACTGTTCAATGAAATCTTATGCCCTTTTCGGAAAACCAATTAATAAAAGAAATGCAATCAAATGTCTCCATCAAAGCTTGGATAATCCGGCATCATCATCACTACTATTTAAAATATAATTATTTTAGATGAAATGTCCGTATGTACGTGCTAGCTACCAACATAATCGATAATTAAAAGCTCCTTTTCTTTATGGTCGGTTTATAATTAATATAAATGCTATCGTCGGAATTGTCTTATGTCACGGTACTTAGTGTTAAACCACTACCACGACAACATAAATTCCATACCGAATGGTGACGTGGCGGCACGAGGAAAATGACCCTTCTTTCTTTTTAATAAAATAATTTTAGCTATTGCGGAAAAAAAAACACTGTTTGTCACGGTTTACAATTTTTGTGATTTTTTTGCTTTTTCGAAATTGGAAATAACCGCGTAAAGAGGCTATTGCTGAAAAGAAAAAAAAAAAGCTTATTACTATATACTCGCTGGGAGACCGGCAAATTAGGCAAGCTTTGTAACAAATTCAATAGCGAGATAATCTCCCGGTTAATCGGGAAATCCCAACATATTAGGAATTTTAAGATGGGGCTTGCGTTTTGGTCCATTTTGCCCTTTTCTCTCGTTTCTCCTCTAACCCATTTCGGCAATTAATTAAAAAAAAATCAAGATTAAAATCCTAAACGAAAACTCCAACCATTCGTGGTCGGTCCCGACGTGCGAACTTGCATGCTAAGTTACGAACTATTACAAATCGATTTTTTGTTTTTTTGGGGATGATAATTATATGCGTGGTTAGTTGTGAAATTCGCGGGTTGACGCAATTATTATCGACCGCTAATCACGGAAGACGTGATGATGCGCGCGGTCCGGTTCTCTCCCCCTCCGCGGACCGGACCGGACCTGACCGCCGTCGAACCGGACCGGGAAGATGGAAGCCACCGAATCCTCCGGGCCACGTTTGGATTTGGAAACCGCAAAAGGAGGGGACAAAAAAGGGCAAAAAAAAAAAAAAAGAGGGAGAGAAATTCTGTAGATGAGGTGGGTCCCACCGGATTTACCCTGCGCGGTCCTGATTCTCTGCATATCCACATAACGATCCAAACAATCCCGAAATCCGAATACGGCGCGGGCGGGAGCACCGCGCGCCCCCTGGACCCGCGCCGCGGACCGCAAAAAACCCAAGGGGAAACCGTGCAGGACCCAGGCCAAGGGCCGACACGTGGCGCGCATGCAAGCGCCTCGGCCCCGGGGGGGTGGTTTCGCGTTTCCTCCTCCTGGCGGGAATCCAACGGAACCGGCAAAGAGGGAGGAAAACAGCTTCTCGAAGTTGGGAGGATCGCAGCCGCTGATTCCTCCCTCCGTGGGGCCCCGCACCACCCCTTCCTGATCCCCTGCACCGCGGCTACCGTGCACCCTCGTTGCTTCCGACATTTCCATCTTGCATATTCAGTCAAAGTTCAGAGACTACGTATTGTCTTTTTTATTTAATGCTAAAAATTTACTATTATTCAAATTATGCGACCATTCATATTTAATTAAAATGAAATACCGTATCCAGACAAATCTCGTATGACCATATATAAAATAGTAAATTTAACCGTTAGAATAGATATTAGACTCACGTCACTTAATCATCGTCGTGATTGATTATATGTAAGATTGTCGTTTTCTCTTTGTGCAATCTGTAACGCATACCAAACTGTTCTCTCACGCGTTTTAGATTCTTACTTTCTAATTATCGCCTCTTTAGTGGTTGAAGTAGAAATTGATGTGTTGACACGTTTCGTCGGTCCTTTTCAATTGTCCAACACAAAATTAATTGAACAGTTTGAGTAGATAGTGGACTCGTGTTGACCTCAAACGTAGAGACTATCATTTTTCTTTCAATTTTGTCCATATTGCATGCTCAACCATTTTGTTCCGTGTTCTCAATTATACTTTATGACCTTTTGAGACTAGGAATCCCCAAACAAATACGTCATGTCGATATTTTATTGTACGCTCGGAGAACAAAAATTTGCACATGTCTCGAATCTCTGTTACTCAGCACCCTAAATAACATCTTTAACCGAATCGATCGCCATAATGAAATTTTTTTTTTCTAAAAAAAAGATCGCGATGATCAACGGCCAGGATTCGCTCACACCGATTCGGAAAACGGTGAGCTCGCCGCAGCGTAGACTCGCCCGCTCGAGAGACACGGACAAGGAGAGCCGACAGATTTTCAGTTCGTCCGCGCTGTAGCCACACATAGAAATTCACGAACTCCTCAGAGAGGGATGGCAGCCTCGAGGTTCCGCGGCCGCGGCAGGGGCATTCTCGTCAATCCGGCCCGCGTGCCCGTTTCGGAAATCCAGGCGCATCCCCACTAAAAATCCCCCCCGTAATTTTCTCTCGCGGGGGCGACGCAGTTCAAAGTACACCCTGTAAATCACCCGCGCGCGCTCTCATTATCTCTCCAAATTTATTAATTTTCTTTTTAATTCCCTCGCCATTTAACGCTCGAAACGAAACGAAGATGATGATGACGATGATGACGATGATGATGAATTGGGAGAGAAAGATCATCCCTTTCTCAAGAAATCCATGGATGGTTTCTTGAGTGACAGCAACAGGGGGAGAAAGATAGAGAGACGGAGAGGGATGATGGGTGACTAAAGAAATGCAAGTGGCAGTAAATTAGCAATCAAAGATATGATTTTTTTTTTTTTTTTGCTGCTCACGTTTATTTCCTTCTTCCTTTTTTGATTAATTCGAGATAAAGTCAGGGGCGTTGCTGGGTGCGTGCGCGGGTGGCTTATATAAAGGGAGCGTGAGGTGGGTTGGAGTTTCGTTTTGGAGCAAAAAGACATGGCGCTCTCTTTATAGCTATCCATTTATTGTCAGTTTTGGCTTTTTTTGGGTTTTTGGAGTTTTTTTTTTTTTTTTTTCCGTTCGCCTCCCTTATTTTAAAAAGGCGTGTTGTTGTCGCTGACTCGCTTGCTGCTGCGGAGGGGTTAAACTCCGGGAAACACAGTTAAAAATAGCACCCCACCCCAAAAAAAAAACAGAGAGAGAGGGAGAGAGGGAGGGAGGAGGTTGAGGGCCATGGATTGGCTTGTCTGAATTTAAAGTTTTTCTCTCCATAGAAGGCCCCCGGTTGAAGAGTTTGTGGTGAGTACGTGTATGTACCGTCGTGTGTTTTTTCGCACTGAAAGAAAGCAAGGGAAAATAAAGGGTCGAGACTTGGGATTTTTGTGTTGTTTCCCTTGCATTTTTCTCTGTTTCTGGGGGTTAATTGGTTTGGAATACGTGGGTTTTGGGGGTGGTTTTCCTCTGAATTTGGTCGTGTGTGCATATACGTGTGTATATGTATCTCTGTATTCATCTTCTGGTGTCATTGTTGGCCTATTGTTTGATTATTCTGGAAATGGGTTGTGTTTTTCTTCCAAAATATTGCCTTTTTTTTTCTCTTTTTTTGGGGAGAAGCAGTGATTTGGGGATGAGAAACGATAACCCTTTCGTGTTTTGTCTTTGTTGTGTGAGTTTGACTTCATGTTGCTTCTGTTCTTGGCGCGTGGATAATTTTTTTTTTCTGGAACAAAAATGGTATCGAAAGCTTGAAATTCTGTTGTGTTGCAGTTCTCGGGGGGTAAAAAAGAGGAGGAATTTTGAGTTTCATTGGTCATTTTTTTTTTCTGTGGTTTGGAATTGTTCTCAGGATGTTAGAGAGTGGGAAGGCTTTCGGTTCCGGCAGACAATTGTGGTCCGGTTATGTTTGTGTCTTGTTTTTGTCTTTCAAACTAGAAAATTTAACCTTTACTGTTCCTTCGTGTTGGGTCACTTGTGGAGATGTCTATAATTTGATCAGTTTTTCATAGAAAAGGAGATGATAGAGTAGGGGAAATTTTGAGTTTTTAGTCAAAACAGGAAAAAGAAAGTGGTTGATTTTTTTTTTTTTTCTTTTTGGCGTTGTTGCTGTGGTTCTCAGAGAGATGGGGAAAAAAAAATCCCATTTTTTGTTCTGCATAAAATCGCGAGGTCTTCTTCTTTCCTTTTCCTGATAGCTATTAGTTAGACGTCATAAATTTACGCTTCAGAAGTTTATCTTTGCCTCTTTTTCGATTAATGAATTTCTCGCGTAATTTTCCGGACTTTTATTTTTCTGAAAATTTTGATCTGGCTTTCTCTTGGTTATAATCTTTTCCCTGCGTCAGTTAATTTCCTTGGATAGGAAAAGAACAGTGAGAATGAATATGTTGATTACATATATCATAATGCGTTTCCGGGGCAAAAAAATAAAGTAAAATTGCTCATTGGTGTTTTCACTATAATCATCAACTTTGACACGCCAAATGTCATGGAATAGTTTGAATGCATTTTTGTGGGATTATAGTAATATCTTGGTTGCCAGATCTGCAACTGTTTCAATTTTTTTTTTCCCTTTTTGCTGTATCTGTTGTTTGCATTCATGCATACTCTCTAAAGTTCTAGCTTTTTGCAGGGTTTGCGATGGACTTTTCGGAGTCCACCAAAGTTGTGTACAACAGGATCCAGAAACTCGAGCCCGAGAATGTCTCGAAGATCATTGGATATCTTCTTTTGCAAGATCATGGCGAACGTGAGATGATCAGGCTTGCCTTCAGCCCTGATAATGCGATTCACTCCTTGATCGCCAAAGCAAAATCCGAACTGGGATTGTCTAAACCAGCAGTATCTGTTAATAAGTTACCCCATGTAAATTCTACACCAACGGTTAGTATTCAGTCTGCTGCAGAAACTCCTGTGCAATTCACTCCGTTTTCGCCAGCGTCAGCCCCTGCACTTTCACCTCCATCGTCTCTCCGAATCACCAGCCCATACTGGGAATCGCAGGTTCCTGGTGGTCACGTGCCTGATGATTTTCATCTCATAAACCAAGTTCGCCACTTGGGTTTGGAGGACCCTGCTGAGTTTGCCAACTTCAGCGGTTCGGAGTTTATGGGGAGTTATTATTTCCCGAGGCTGCAATTTGTGCAAAATCGAGTCGTAGGTCTCCGAGTTTACCAGATTTTCCTGTTAAGATTTGCCATTACTTCAATAAGGGGTTTTGCAAGCACGGGAACAACTGTCGGTACTTTCACGGCCATCTTATGCCGGAGAGCTTTTCGCAGCATTTTAATGCAAATTACAACGAGATAGGAAACGAGGATCATGCATTTATTCAAGGATCTCTTGACAAACTAGAAATGGAGCTTGCCGAACTTTTGAAATCAAGAGGAGGAATGCCTGTTTCAATCGCTTCTTTACCCATGTTATATTATGAGAAGTATGGGAGGACACTTCAGGCCGAGGGGTATCTAACAGAGAGCCAAAGACATGGCAAGGCTGGTTTTAGTTTGTCGAAGCTTCTTTCTCGGCTTAAGAACAGCATTTGTCTTATTGACAGGTACTTCCTATGAATTTAGAGGTTTTTGGACTTTTCATGCTAGTGTTCTACCTTTTAACATTGTTCCTAAAATCTCACAGACCACATGGCCAACACTCTGTGATTTTGGCGGAGGATGCTCAAAAGTACTTGGACTATACAATTGAAAGATGTGATCCAGGTGTAAACTCTGGGTCTCGGCAAATATATCTTACGTTTCCAGCGGAGAGTGTTTTTACTGAACAAGACGTTTCGCATTACTTCAAGTATGGAAGTGCATTTTCTGCGTACTTTTGTGCCAGAAGCACCTCACATTGTGAATAACCCATTGGTAATTTGATGCAGTAATTTTGGACCTGTTCAAGATGTTAGGATTCCTTGCCAACAGAAAAGGATGTTCGGATTCGTCACTTTTGTCTTTGCAGAAACGGCCAAGCAGGTTTTGGCCAAGGGAAATCCTCACTTTATATGTAATGCTCGTGTTCTTGTGAAGCCGTACAAGGAGAAGTCGAGGCTTTTTGACAGGTGAGCTTACGCATTTCAAACACTGTTTTGGTGGGTTTTTGTTGCCATTCGGCGTTGTAGTCGTTTGTGTAGTCATTTGTTATCCGTGTTTAATTGGTGGTTTGTTGCTTGATGGTGCATTTCTTTTGGGGTGCACTTTAGGGGTCATGTCGTGATATATATTAAGTAAAACAACAATCATTAATTTGAATCATTAATTTAAATAATTATGCATTCTTTTTACCTTTTAGTACCCTCTTTAAGAATAAACAAAATAAAACCATCACTATCTGAACGAACTTTTCATAAGTGCTTGACCTAGTAATATCCAGCTGTTTTTGAGTTCTGCGTCAGTGCTGTGCGCTTCCTTTCTTTATTTACCATTATTTACATTATTCTAGTGTACGATCAATACATACATATATTATTTTTCCACTTTATCGTAGTTGGTTGACCAACTATAGAACATATGCCGCTTTGGTTGCTAAAAGGAACAAAATTTTTACTATAACTACATATGAACCGAGTATTAATTCTTAATTTCAGTTGGCATTGTCGGTTGTTGTTTCCTTTTCACTGGTTTTTATGTGAAGTGTACTGTATAAGAACTGTATCCAAAGGTGCTTTCCCTTTATCTCATGATCTCTTTTGACGGTTTGAAATTTACTTATGTGCAGAAGGTATATGGAGAAAATGCAGAATCTCACATTTAATTACAATCAGCACCTTATAGAAGGGGAGACTGATATTCAGTCAAGTGAGTAGATGATACCGTTGACGGTGCATGTTTCTTTTGTGCAGAATCTTCTTGATCTATGCGTTCTCATCAGTTTGTGTGTCTCCAAAACTATTGTTTTTCAGTGACAAGAAGTTGTGATAATTCAAGGTTCCTTAGGAAGGAGGTCATCCAAGGGCATGAAACTGCACTTGAACTCGAGAGGAGACGCTTTGCAGAATTTCATATGGCACCAAAAGCTTTGGCCCGCCCTTTATACTTTGGGCACTCAATGGACCAATTGAACCCATCAGAAGGTCTGCAATGCATCTTTATGCCTCTTTTCTTGACTCTCTATTCTCTCAATTATTCATTTCTCCCCCCTATCTTTGACTATGTCCTTTAATTTCTGATGACTCGTTCTTTCTGAGTAGGCCATGAAGAACCAGCAGTGTCATCACCTGCTGATCATTTTAATCACTTCCTAGATTTCGTACAAAATGGTTCGAGCAATACCAGCAAAATCTCGCTGCGGGTCACTAATTGCACCGAACAGGATAGGTAAAAAGTCTACTATGATTCTCTGACATTCTGAAACAGAGTTTATGACTATACTGCTGAAAATCGCGATCTTATCTTTTTATTACCACATGACTCCACTATAGCAGAGATCGAAATTAAAACGTGGTCATTTTGATTGATTTGCTTCTAATTATATTGCATGCCTAATTTAACCTCTCTTTCTTCTACTTTTTTCCCTCTTTGTAGCAGCCAAGGAATCAATCTTCCTGACAGCCCATTCGCATCTGCAATAGGGACTGGAATTTCAACAGTTACATAGACAACCAGGGAAAAAAAAAAAAAAAGCAACTATAGAGGACCGAAGAACTTGAATACCATGTGGCGAGTTCGACATACAACTGGACTTTTCTCTCTTTCTTTTTCCTTCATCTTTTCTGCAGTTTCAACTAGCTGCTGCTCAGGAGGGACGCGCGATATAAGTCCTCCGTGTTTTACCGGCGAAAGTAGATCAGGCAAAAGAAATTGATGCACAGAGAAGAAGCTAATTTCATGACAAGGGTTTTATACAGAGTCAAAGTTACAAGCTTTTCATCAGAGCTTGTGGGTGTGTTAGAGGAGAAGTTTAGTAATAGTAGAGTCTTGCTGTTATAGTTGAAGAAAGGAAGTAAAGAAATTGTGCAGAGAAAGAAGAATGTGAGAAGCTGTTGTTTTTAAGTAAATATTTGCCTACAGAGAATTGAAAGAAAGGATGTTTATGCTTTGGTACATAAAAAGGAATCACAAATATTATTTATAGCTTTCCAATGATACACACTTTCTCTATGGGTCACTATCAGTGATCATGTGCATTTTGTTTACTTCCCCATCTTTTGCGCATGGCTTTGTGGGGGGTCCCCGCGATCATTCGATAGATCTTTGCTTTTCTTAATTTTTTCGCATTGACCCTACGTTACCAACCCGAACGTGGGTCCAGCCATGTTCATGCAATGCAAGTTTTCCGGTAATTAGTTGCGTCGTCACTCAGAAGTCAAGTCTTAATTGATCCGCGATGTTTATATGCGACACGAGATGACAGCTATGAAGGACCTGGATCGGTTCATGGGTCGGGTAAGACAGCACCCGAAATGGAAATGCTTGTCCGATCTGTTCGTGCGGCGTAGCTTCCGCATAGATTAGATCGATATCGTGCGTGGGGGACGGAGGATAGATAGCCCACAAAGATGTTTGTAAAGCTGTAAAGCTTCACCCAACGAAATAGACCCTGAAATGGAGGACAGAGAGGCAACGGTGGGGTTTTAGGATTCGAGGAGAGTTGGATGTCTTGTCTCTGTCTTGCCTTTTCCACCTCTTTGAAGGAGGAGGAGGACAAGGAAAGGGAAAAGGGACACGGTGGTTGTGATGTGATGATCAATCTGCCGCTCCGCTCATAGGATGATTGACTTTTCTCCGGGTTGCTGGGGCTAACTAAGGTCTGCGTAGCTCTCCATTCGGCGCTTGACTTAAATTGTTACATGAATGCCACGGGAGAACGTGCGTCTTCCCGTGATTTTGCGGAAGATTCTCTTGACCCAGAAATGGCAATTGCGGATTTAGATTGATGGCCTAGTTGGGTGCACTTTTGGGAAGTTCTTGCTGTAAAAACGATGGGGGCATCTCGTGTACGAGCAGTAGGATAAAGGTGCTGAGAACGTTGTCGGTTCTTCAGGATAGAGAACTTCGCGTGGATTTCAGGGTAAGCTCGAGTTAAGAACCCAAAATGAGGAGAGGCCTCAGGAACGCTAGGTGCAAAAGTGGGTTCCTTCCTATCTGCCTTCGATTGGGCTCTAAGCTGTTCAGGACAGTTTGTGTCTTGACAGGACTAATTTCTACATTTGAAAAGATTTGGTTTCCAGGACAAGGTTTCTGAGAAAGGTAATAACTTTGTGATTGTTTGGGAACATTTTTTGTTCAAAAATATTTTCTTTCTATTTTTATTCTCTAGATATACTCTTGAGTAAAAGAAAACGTTTGGTAACTATACAAAATTTATATTTCAGGAATAAAAATGTATTTGGTACAACACCCAAATATTTTTGTGTACTTATGACTTTTTTACTATTTAAAATAATTTTATTACATTTCTCTCTCTCTCTCTCTCTCTTTTTGTTCTTTTCTTCTTCTCCTTCTCCCTTTGATTGGTTGCGGCCTTGGCCAGGCTAGTGACCTCGTCGGAGCGTCACCGGCCCATGGCGAGGTCGAGCTTGCCCAATCGCCGGTGAGGTTGACCTTGTGATGGCTTAGTGAGGTCGAGCCTCATCCGGCCCAAGGTGAGGCCGAGCCTTGCTTAGCCATGGTGAGGCTCAAGGTGACCTCACTAGGGATTGGTGATGCTCTGGTGAGGTCATCGGGCCTCGTTTGGCTAGTTGCCAGCCTAGGGGTGAGCGTGTGGGAGAACCGAGCCTGAGGTTCCGGTTCGATTCCCGGTTCTTAAAGGACCAGCTTGGTTCCTGCCTTTTTTCCAGAATCGGCAATTCCGGTGCCGATTCCGGGGCCAATCGGAACCTGGTTAGGGCTCCAAAAAGAGTCCCAAATATAATTTCCTTTGCCTAAAGAGCTATACATCTATTAAAATAGCGTATCTTATATAATTACATGCAAATTAAGGTGAGATGTGGAGCATCTAGACCTTATAGAAGACTTGATACGAATTTGACGCAATGGTCTAAAAGAATTCATATAGCCTGGACTGGCTAGTGGCATGAGACTTAATTTATTGTTGTGTATATTGCTTTGAACCTTCCATGTCTAATTCATTGTTGAGAAGTCGATTGAGTCTAATGCAATGTTCAAGCACTGCACAACTTCAACACTTTGTTTTAGGTCATCAAAAGCCTAATAATTTACATTTGCCATTGAATGCTTTGGACCCGCCATATCTTTTGCTGATCTACGATTTGTATCATAATGAAATCTTGCAAACCTAGACTGTTCTTTATGTGATTTAACCCGAGTTATGAAAGGACAATGCAGTCAAGTGAGCCAACACTTCTCTTAATTAGTCATTTTATCATATGTTTATTCTCGTTTGAATGACAAGTGTCTGGATGTTCAAGAATGAGGACGTCACAATTGGTGCATGGATGCTTGCAATGAATGTCCACTATAAGAATAACAAAGAGCTATGTCAACCAGATTGTACGTCCTCATCCATAGCTGTGTGGGATATACTAAAATGTTCAGGTTGGTCTCAGTACTAAAAAAAGATCTGTTTTTGATAGACAAGACTCTATAAAGACCCAATCATCATTATGCACAAAAAATTGGTAACGGCATGATTGAATTTTTTAGTGGTTTGGCACAGTTATTTGTCAAAAGTAGTTGATCTTTCTGTTTGGTGCTCATCAAAGTATCTGGTCCGTCCAGAATGACATTCGAAAGCTTCATCAAACTTCTTATTGGTTTTGATTATATATGTCAAGATTCTTGGTACTGGTATATTTGCTAAGATGCGATAAGTTACCGTAGAGTATGCGCATATGTTATTGTTCAAATTTGAAAAAAAAAAAAAAAGAACTTGTTGGAACTTGAATCGACCCCGAACTTGTGACAGGGGTAGGTTCCAAGTTTCTGCTTTTTTGGGTACGGTTCCCAGGGTTCCAAAAAATGGTAAACCCGTACTGATGGTAGGTTCCAAGCCTGATGGGCCGAACCTAACCCAATCACTCACCCTATTGCCCCATCGTTGAGGCCAACAACTGGCTTGGGGAAGAAAAGGAGGGAGAGGAAAAGAAAGAAAAGAAAAAGAATAGAGAAAAAAGAAAATTGGGTTTGATTCTTGAGTTGTTTCCATAAAGTAAATTCTTTTTTTTTCTTGTTTTTATTTCAAATCTATTCCTTAGAACCAATTTGTTCTCGCAATAAAAACCTATATAAACGGATTTTACTGGCTTCATTTTTGTTAAAAGAAAAAAATGAGAAACGAGAATGTTATCAAACACACTCTTAGTTTGCTACCCTGCACATGTTTTCATCTCATTCTCTGCTTGACTTAAACTGTTAC
This sequence comes from Eucalyptus tenuipes, assembly GCA_014182365.1. Taxonomy (NCBI): domain Eukaryota; kingdom Viridiplantae; phylum Streptophyta; class Magnoliopsida; order Myrtales; family Myrtaceae; genus Eucalyptus; species Eucalyptus tenuipes. Next base: position 4,919,347 of record CM024547.1, on the reverse strand, counting down.
ATGGATGCGATAGGAGACGGGCGTCTTCCAGTGATTTTGCGGAAGATTTTCTTGACCCAGAAATGGCAATTGCGGATTTAGATTGATGGCCTAGTCGTGTGCACTTTTGGGAAGTTCTTGCTGTATCGACAGAGACAGGTGGGCTGGTGAAAACGATGGGGGCATCTCGTGGATAAGCAGCAGGATAAAGGTGCTGAGAACGCTGTCGGTTCTTGAGGATCGAGAACTCCTCGTGGATTTCAGGGTAAGCCCAAGTTAAGAACCCAAAACGAGGAGAGGCCTCAGGAACCGGTCAGTGCATAAGTGGGTGCCTTCCCATCTGCCCTCGATTGGGCCTTAAGCTGTTCAGGACAGTTGCGTCTTGGCAGGACTAATTTTCACATTTGAAAAGATTTGGTTTCCATGAGAAGGCTTTAGAGAAAGGTAATAACTTTGCCATTATTCGGGAACATTTTCTGTTCAAAAATAATTTTTTTCTATTTTTATTCTCTAGATACGCTCTTGAGCAAAAGAAAACGTTTGGTAATCATATAAAATTTATATTTCCGGAATAGAAACATATTTGGTACGACAGCTAAATATTTTTATGACTTATAATTTCTTTTAATTTTTTAAATAATTTTATGACTTTTCTCTCTCTCTTTTTTTTCCTTTTCTTCTTCTCCTTCTCCCTTTGATTGGTTGTTGGCCTCGGCCAGGCCAGAGACCTCATCGGAGTGTTGCTGGCTCATGGCAAGGTCGAGCTTGCCTAGCCGCTGGTGAGGCTAACCTCACAATGGCTCAGCGAGGTCGAGCCTGCCCAGGCAAGGTGAGGTCGAGCCTTGCCTAGCCATGGCGAGGCTCAAGGTGACCTCGCTGGGGACTGGTGATGCTTCGGTGAGGTCATCGGGCCTCGTTTGGCTGATTGCCAGCCATCGTTGAGGCCAACGACCGACTTGGGGAAGAAAAGGAGTGAGAGAAAAAGAAAGAAAAGAAAAAGAATAGAGAAAAAAGAAAATTGGGTTTGATTCTTGAGTTGTTGCTGTAAAAAAATAAGTAAATTTTTTTTTTTGTTTCAAATCTATACAAACATATTTCTATTCTATTTCTCGCTCCGGAACAAAAAATAGAAAAAAACGGGAATATTACCAAACACTCTCTTAGTTTGTAGCCTGGACATGTTTTCATCTCATTTTTGACCCAAGGGATCAATCCGGTCAACCTAATTACCGGTTCCTGGTTTTGAAGCCGGTACTAAACTGGTACTAGTAACTCTGGAGTGAAGCTGCATTCGGGAATGGTTGGCGCATGTCTCGTGCTCTGCTGCACTGACTCAACACGCACAGCATGTTGACCCAACAAATGGGCGGCCGAGACCAGAGAGCGAAGGCGCCGCTTGTGGCATGTTCTGTCCCCAGTGGCGGGTATGTCCCGGTGTCAGATCCGAGGGAAAGCGGACTTTGTCTGTCGTCTAGGATGCCCACCCCCTTAAATATCTCATCCCCCTGTTCGCCAAAAGATAAATGCAAAGTGAGATGGCATTCTGTGCAGGCCTGCTCAATTTTTACATGCTTAACAAGCCCGATTCCATTGATCAACGTGACGCATTTCGACTTAGGAATCAGAGAATTAGTACGAGTCGGAGCTGAACACGAAAATGGCGACACTGCTACAAGAAGAACATCAAGCAATCTGCGTATTGAAGATCCATGGAATGCCGATGTACCCACTCATGTCCAATCCTCAACTGTACTCCAAAGTCCAGTGGGCATGGACTGGGCATAATGCGATTGTAGAGTATGGATAAAAGAGACGATTCTTGTTAGCCCACTTGTTGGATACGTCGGGCTTTGATTGTTCAAAATCTGATTCGCGGTTCTTGGTAAATCTAAAATTTATACTTTCGACTCACTAGTGCCAAATTATTGGAAAATTGCTTGTTAATGTGGTTGTGGATTTTTGTTCTTTTCCAAATTTTCGATTCCAACCATGTGTCGAATTTACTTATTAATTAATTAGCAAATTCCAAAAGTGAACACATTTGACAATTAAAAGTTAGGGAAAGTAAATCTATCGCATTTTGTCACCAGTTTATCCAAAACCGTTATGTTGATTGTACTACGCAAGACACAACAGGTGTTGATATAGAAAAATTTTACAAATTTTTTCTTTTCTATGTTATTTTATTATGGTTGGCAAGAGCTCTTGCGCCACTCTTGCCGATTCGACAAGTGGGCCTCACTTGGCTATGAGGGTTGAGCTTGCTGAATTTAGCAAGGGTCGGCCCTTGCCTGCGGGTCTATCATGGCTTGGGCAAGGGCCCGCGACTTGCACAAGTGGCTGACTAGACCATAATAAAAAGAAAAAAATAGTAAAAAGTTCAAAAAAATATTTAAAAATTATAAAATTTGTGCACATTAAGAATAGTCGTGTGGGATGACTCAAGATCCAAGTAAAATTTTTAGTCAAAATTGGAATGATGGACTTAATTGTAATAACGCAAAAAGTTTATGACTAAATTGATCTAAATGAAAGTCTTTATACTAAATTAGTTGATTTTTCTAGTACTTTCCCATCCAAGTTACCATTACTTTTTTTGAAATTCTTCAACTCTCATCATCTGATTTTAATTCAACGTGAAGCATGAAGATTATTGAATATATACGTATATTCACATGTAGTTTGCGGCTTCTATAGTCTCCTGAAATTTAGAACCTCTTTTCCAAAAAATTCGTATTTTAGAAAAAAAAAAAAAATCATTTCCCAAAAAGCGATAAATGATTCTTTTGTGTAATTGAAGCCGGCCAAAAGGAGAAAGGGAAGAAAAAAAAAAAAAGAAAAGAGAAGGCTCTAAATTAATTTTATTATCATACCAAATTAATAATCTCATAAAAATCGTAATTCCAGTAGGAATCAAACGCGTAACCGCACGAGAAAAACGCCACTCCTCGCATCGGCGGCCACCGTCCATCATCATCTTCTTCTCCGATTGGGGCCAGAATCGGAACCCTAATCGCACCTCCCTTCCCCCAAATTCCCCATCATCAAAGCTCCGATCTTTCTCTCTCCGGCAACGATGCTCCTCTCTCCCGGCCACTCCCCCGCCACCTCTCCTCGCCGTCCCCGTCGCCGGCCCCCGCCGAACCCCTAAACCAGCACCCCCGCCGCCGCCGACGTCGTCCTCGGCCGCCGCCGCCCTGAACCCCAGGAAGCGGCCCGCGGTCCTCGACGAGGACGCCTACGTGTCGGCCATCGAGGGGATCATCGAGCGCGATTTCTTCCCCGACATATCCAAGCTCCGCGACCGCCTCGACTGGCTCGAGGCCGTCCGGACCGGCGACCCCATCCAGATCCGCGACGCCCAGCTGAAGATCATGGAGCGCCGCGGCAGGAGGGCGGCCGGCTGGCTCGAGCGCCCGGGGCCGGACGCAGACGCAGACCCCCGGCTCGACCTTCGCGCGCAGTTTCACTCCTCTCGACGAGTTCGACGGTAAGACCCCGAGGACTCCGGGCGCTCTGGGTGGGGACGGGGTAGGTGGTTTAGAAGCCGGGGAGGGTGATTCCGGCGTCGACGTCTCGCTGTCGTTGGACGAGTTCTTTAGGCGGTACACGAGCGAGGATAACGAGAGCTTTTCGAAGATTCTGGAGAAGGTTAATAAGAAGAGGAAGGAGAAGTATGGGTACTTGCTGGAAGGCCAGAAGGAGGGTGTGCAGGCAATTGAGGATGCCAAGATGGACAGAATTACGGATGGGTATGGGACGTCGGATCAGCCATTGAGTACTTTAGAAGGGTGGAAATACACGCCGAAGAATCTCTTGATGTACCATCCCGCTGATCGGGGGGAGGCTCCGTTGACGGAGGAGGAAATGGCTGTTAGGCTCAACGGTCTGACTAAGGAAGTGAGTTATGCTAATACTAGGTTTCATGGTAAAATAATGGATTCGAGGCCAAAAGATGATGGTACGGTTGAGGTCTTGTATGCGCCGATTGCGGGTGCTTCTCCGATGCCAAGGTCAGCTAGGGACGGGGACAATGTTAAGAAGTACGACCTGGATGACTTGAGGAAGACCCCCAATCCATTTTATGTGGAGTCAGGTAAAAAGGCCGATAATGGATATAGTTTTGTTAGAACTCCTTCACCTATGCCAGGTGCTGATGAGTCACCGTTCATCACATGGGGTGAAATTGAGGGAACTCCGTTGAGGTTGGAGCCTGAGGACACCCCTATTGATATCGGCGGTAGTGGAGATGGCCCTCACTTCAGGATCCCATCGGCACCAGTGCGAGATGTAAAGGCTCATTTGCTTTCTAGAGAGGCTGCTCGAAAGTTGAGGGACAGGTCTAAAATGTTCCAGAAGCCACCACTGCCATCACCTGTCAGAGGGGGAAGTGCCAGTCCAAGTATGCGGACTCTTTCTCCCGCTGCCCAGAAGTTCGTGAGAAATGCAATTTCTAGGTCGTCATCTTCAGTTGATGAATCACTTCGAGCTAGTTATCGAGGTGCAAGCCCCGCAACTCGGACTCCCAAAAGTGTCAGGAGCATGTCCAGGTTTGGTAGAGATGGGAGTCTGGAGTCCAGATCTCCTTCTGTAAAAGAGGATTTGAACCCTCCTAGGTAATAGGTTGTGTGCTATAAATAAGCAAACTGTGATAGTCTCTGGAAGTCTGGCTTTATGTTATTACTGGAGCATATATGTTCTTTTACTTTCTAAAAGATGTGGCTGTTTCTTGTTTAGTATCTATATTTTCATAACCATCACATTGTTAAAGATATTTGGTCAAAAGCTACAGTTTCAATGTAAATTCTAAGGATACTTAAGGATCCAGGGAAGCTTCCTTATTTAGCAGTACAGTATGCTGTTGTTTTTTTCCGAGAGAGAAAAGAAGGTAAAACTGAATCCAAAAAGGTCGACTGGGAGCCTCTGGTTAGATTATCAGCTGATGCATTTAGAAATTCGAGATTGTGATTGGAATAAAACTAGCCACATTTTGCATCATTTGTGGTTGAAGAGCAAGAAAAGGTATAAATAAAGAAAGAAAAATAGGTAAGCCGTGTATAATGTTTGTTTTCGACAGCTTCTGGGATGGGGAATTTGGAACTTTAATCTGCTCGAGGCTTATACATATAAGCTAATATAACCTTATCACTTTGATATGGAGTTTTCAGCTTCAGTCATTAGGACTCCTTGCAGCGGTTGGATGTGTAGTCATCTTCATCAACTTAATATATGTCTATGCTGAGGTTGAGGGGGCTGTATCTCAGAAGTTGCTATATGTGTGTTTTTGTCGCTTCTGATGATGTTTCTGTCGTCACTTTTAGAACCATTATGTGGAATGAGCTAAAAGCTACTTTTTTATTTTTTCCTTCTCTCTTTTTCCTTAAATGCTATGGTGCCAGTGTTTAAGATTTTTCCTTAACAGCTGTGGTCATAGCTAGGTTGGCAACCGTCTGTAAAACCAAGTAATAGTGTTGACAATGAATGGAGAAAGATTTTTTGAAAGCCGGGGCTGCTGAAGTTTTGGCAGTGTCACTTGCTTTCCAGGATGTTGCAGTAATCAGTTTTTGAAAGTTTTGCAGATTGTTTAAGAGCTTTACATTGTTACCATAGCAAAATTGGTCACAGCGGGAACCAAACGAACGACATTTTTATGTGAATATGAGATTTTCTACCCTTGGTTTTTGCTCATGGTCTTTCTTGAAATGGGACTGCAAGCTAGAATCTACAGATGTGGTGTTTGTGGAGGATTTTGGCATGTGGGATTGGTAATTTTTTGGCACTAGTGAAGGATGGATGCTGCTTCTGTATTCTTGAAACTCTGCTTCTTTGCAATCATCAATTTAGTAAACTTAGCGAGGGGTAGGGGCTTTTTACGGTCACCGGAAGTTCGTCATTTGTTTCTTCTGTGGTAGTTTTGCTCGCGTGGGTTGGTACTGAAGGTGGCTGCTTCTATTCTCATACGTTGCTGGTTTGAAGGTAAAGGTAGGCTTGAAAATTAAAACAGAGGCTTTGAGGTCCTAAATGCTGATTTGCATCAGCTATTGGCAGTGCTCATGCATAGAGAAATGCCAGACTGGTCTTCTAAATGAAGAGATGTTATGTCTGAAGCACACGCAGCGATGCAAACTAATCGACGATGGACATAATTACGCGTATCTGAATTCTAATCTGAACTACTCGGGCACATAATCTGCAACCCGCAATGAGCCTCTTGTCTTTATTCTAACAAGTAGTGTAAACAAACAGAGTCTCCGGTAGACAGTGTGCAACTAATAACGCTGTACCATTATATTTCTTTTAAAACTCTCCACTTAAAGACAACTTAGGAATCGAGACTCGATCAATGAGTGGGTTTGGGCGGGGGTCGGATCATGCCGGGTCGAGTCGGTGGCCGAGCTTGCAAGTGCTTGCTCAAGCCCTACCCACTGTACATTAACTTATCAAATGTCAAATGTCATTCACAGGTTACAATGACAGTATTAGGGTTGCTGAGAGAGAGAGAGAGAGAGAGAGAGAGAGAGAGAGAGAGATTGTTTGCCTGCCTTTTGGATAGAAAGAGAGTGGAGGTGGGGGTTGGATGCTTCATAATCACATGATGAGCTCAGAGAGCAAAGGGCTCTTTCTTCCTCTTTCTTTTCACATGTGGATGTGGGTGAGAGCTGTGATTGCTGTGTGAGTGGGTAACACAAGAATTATGCCTCACCGGTATCCCCTTCTCTCTCTCTTGAAAATATTTATTTTGGGGGCTTCCCTAGGATAATTAGTTATTAATTACATTAGAAAAATAGATTACTTATACATTCCTTGCACTCCTCAACCTATGTTTGCCTGTAAAAAGCAAGGTGCTTTATGCAGTAGAGTGGAATGTACCATCATCAACCAACCCTAGCTACCAAATTGAATAATGGAATGGAATGAAACATGAGATGAAGTCGGTGGTAATGGACGGAGTTAAAGAGACTTAAAAAAGCAAGATGGGTTTGATATTTTTACCTCGTCCTCGAATATCTTTTTAGGGCACTAGCGATCCATTTAGATACAATACATCTTGCTGAGTCGCACCATACGAGAAATGCATGTTTGTAGAAGAGACGAAATGTTTAGGGTGAGTTTGAGAGAACCTTAGCATTTCAGAAAGCTCGTTTGGAGAGAAAAAGGGTACTTTCTGTTTTATGAGGCCTTTAATGTGACGAATTTGAGCTTTTTACTTTTTAAATTTCTTTAAAATTGAAAAAAAAACAATGATTGCAATTTTTACAGTTTGAGTGTTCAAAATAACAAATCTATAAATGTAAACAAAAACTCGTACACGACAAATATAGCATTGTATTAACAAATTGATGAATGTAAAAGAAAATCACATTGAAGTGGGCTCTTTCTCAATTGAAAATGGAGTAAGTTTGTTATAACAAATATGGTCACATATGCCCTGTGGGAGAGAAGGCAAAAACTCCAAAATTATAAGCATCCTCAATTATTTTCTAAACCTATAGCAATCTTCGTAAACTCATTATGTCATATGATACATTATCATTTGAAGTACTAGTCTCTCATTTAAATCAATGGTTCAAATACATATCCAACATTAGGATCCAACTTTACCTTTGTAAATTGAGTACCATTCATGGTGTTTCCATTGCCAATGACTTTTAGTTGCTTTTTATAAGAGAAGACTGCCATTTTTTTTTTCAGAATCTTCACCTTTGTTTTTATTATGCTAAGGGCTCGCTTAATTTTTAATCACAATGAATAATGGGCTTGGTTGAACACTTCTTGATAGCCTATAAACCTAAAGTCTCATTGAAACTCCAACGAATGAAATTAAATTTCTTTATATGCCTCGAAATACACTTTGGAGTATGAATATCCGGTATTCATTAAATGATATCTACCCGCACAAATATAATGCAAAACTAAATAGAATGTACCACATATATACTAATGCTTTTGACTTGGTACTCTGGAGGTTAGCTAAATGCTTATGGCTATTGCCCTATGAATCACCTTTACCCTTGGTAACACTAAATCTGAACTAAACAATTAAGGTCAAAACGCATTCATTAGTGTCGCCAATTATAAAATGTCAAAAGCATTCTTGGCAACTTGCAATCAATTCTCTTGATCTCGAAGCACCCAATGATTGCTTTCGAGTGTTGAGTTGTTGTTTGTTGTGTGGGTAAAAATAAAAGGGTCGCAGATATTAATGTGCATAAATCAGGCGTTCATAAAGAGGCAAAGCCAAGAACAATGTGGTGAATTAAAAATTAACCTCATTGCGGAAGAACAGCTAACATGCCAGCTTCTATCTTATCATTCTTGACAACCCCTACATATATATATATATATATATATATATATATGTATATATAAACCTGTAATGTCTCGCCTATCCCTCCAAGGATTCTAAGTTACTTGAAAGAGTATTGGCCCAAAAAAATTATACTTTGCCTATGCTTTGTATATGTTATTTCTACATCATTTATATGTGAAATATCATTGAACTTTCTCCCCGTCTTTAAATACAATATCCTTTGTATTGTCGGTCGCACACCTCAATATTAGTTGACAATTTTAAATACTTGCTATTTAAAATACACCATATTAAATACTTTATTAGATAAATGTTTTTTTAAATACACTATCAACTATATGACATGAGTACATAACTCAGCTGCGGTATAGAATTAACAAATTTGGGTTTGCAATTTCTATGTGATAATTACGTTAGCTCTAGCAACACAATTAATAGACTAATGCATGATTACCTGAAAGTAACTGGTTTAGTCCATTTTTGCAAAAGATTATGTAAGATCTCATAAGTCGTGCATCCATAATTACACTTAGTATATACATATATATATGTATATGTGTGTGATATTTCGACTCTTTAATTATAGCTACGTTTTAGTTACCTTTTTGTTTCTTTCTCTTATATATTTACTATTGAATTTTATTTTTGACTGCGCGAAGCTAAAGCATAATAACCACTCCTGAAAAGTGGGCAGTTTTACTTTTTTCTACGATAATTTTGACTGATATGACTTCGAGAACGAAAATCAGTTGCCGTGTACAACCGAAGCTTTGAATGAAGAAAAGAATAAAAAAGAAACAAATGCCAGCATTTTCTTCTTGAAAATTATTGCGCAAGGCACGTTATTCTTCCTCCTTAATAAGTCCATGTGCTTGAATTTACTCAGGCATTGCAGGCTGACTAGACGAGGACTTTCTTTTCTTCTTTTTATTTTTTTTATTTTTTTGCTTATTCTCCTATAAAATTATATTTGAACATGAGGCAGAGAGAAAGCAGCCCAATTCAAAGTCGCATTTAATTAATGCTTCATTGGTTATTATTAGGACGAGAATTCATCACAAACGTGACAAGCAAGTGATGATGTACAATATCTTAATGTAAGATAAGTTCATCAATAAAACCCTCACGACAAATCTCAAATTGAGAAAATCCATTTCGCTCGTACCCTCAGTTGAATTCTTCTTGATGGTATTCCGTTTCAAGCAGTCTGAATTCTTTACTTTTTTAGAGGCGCTATGAGCTCCTTGTTTCCATAAAAATCTCCAAAAGTGCTATGATTTCAGACCGTTCGAAAAGCTATTGGATCAAGTCAAAAACCAATCCGTTTCACATTAGAATTCATCTGGAAATTTGTGGATAAACTGTGCCCTTTCGCTTGGATCCATAATTAAATTCGGTGTTGACCTCCGGATTGATCATAAGCTATTTTTATAAAAATTAATATCTCTTTGAATATATGAAAAGATAAGAAGAAAAAGGACATTGAAATGAAACGTTCTTGCATACGATCGCAAAAGGGCGTCGTCATGAATAGCTGAGAAAAAGCGAGGCCGGCCATTTGCCACCGAAAAATCTCTGAAAAGAGAGGCTGCTCTTTTGAGTGGGGTGCACGAAGGGGCGGTGCTGACCTAATTTTGCCATATAGATTCAGTCAATTTTTTCAATTTATTAATTTTTCTTGCCCATTTTGTTTGGTGATATAAATGATTTCGTTTATTAAGAATTTCAGCAAAAATTTGGGTTTTCTCCATTTTCTTCATCCTCTTTTGGAAGCCCAATCGCACAAAACAAGTTGATAACGTGAGTCCATGATCTGATGAGTTCCTGTGGTTTGTGCCCCTTTTTCTTTTTTATTGGACTTGTGGATATTCGTACATTTAGAAATAAAATATATGGTTTGATGATAAAATTGTCCAAAAATCACTTCAAAAAAGAAGAAGAAAATTTAGAAACAACACACTATAAATGTTCAAAGGGTAAATGAAGTGCAGAAATCCGAACACTTCGGGACACATCGAGCCAAGAAAAATTCTAATACATTTTAATGATAATTTTGAGAAAGATCGTTGACTTAAAGATAATGTAATGGATTTAAGCAAAAACAAAGTCTGCCCGATTTAGCCAGAGCGTCAATAAGAGGGAAAACTTAAAGTTTCAATGCTAAGGAGTCTCGGGTATTATCCTTATTTCCCAAAAAATTATACTTTTTTGGCAGTTAAACCCATAAAAACACTATTAATTTTGGGCACATCTCCTTAAATAAAAAACATGAAGATGGATGCTAGGGTTCAGGAAAAAAGGGAAATCGGCCAGTAGAAGAAAAATCTTTATTACAGAATTTTGTGTTTGGACGTCACAGGAGAAAAGAAAATAGCGCAAGAAAATGACCACCGAAAATGTAAAAAGAGGTGTACGCACGATAGAAGAAAATGACCCCCAGACAAATTAATATCGACGCAACTCCCTCTCTCCGCGTACGGGAAAAGGGGAGAGAGAGGAAGGAAAAGGTCGGGGCAAAAGACTGCATTGACCCTTCAAAGTCAACGCAATTCTCGATGTATGCAACCCCAAAATTCAACATCATCCACGAGAGATTTCCATACAACCTTGTTTCCTTACAACCTTTGTAATCAAAACATTCTCCTGGCCACATCCCTTGATTTGTCCCCCTCTTTTGATGTGTATTCTTGCCCTTTTCTCCTCCAATGTAATGTAAAAGGGCCCTCTCGCACGATCACAGTGTCCATGGCTTTGCCTAAAAGAGGCAAGCAATGGAGTGCGCATGGAAATGGAGAGCGTCGTGCCCTTTTGATCGGAAGGCAGAATTCCGTATTTAAGCCTAGATGAATAACCGGAATTTCGATATTGGATCCACTAGGGATATGGCGTGACGATGAAAGAGTTGCTTGTAGTCAAGCTTTGTTGGCGAGTGAGGTTGATATGGTAAATTGGTGAAATTGCACATTTGTTGCCTTGTCTGGAGTGGCTTTATGGGGTTGTATTAATGGGCTTGTTAATCTCATGACTATCCTTTTTATCAAGGAAATATGAATCCATCTGACATATCAACATGTTTGGAAGGTGACACTCATAGCTTGTTTAGCGAGATAAATTTAGGAATGGGGATGTAAAGTCATAATTACATACCCCCAATGTCGAGTTTTAATTGGACACTATTTACCAAGATGGGATACATAGTAGTTGGGCTTGTATTCTCGAGAAGAGAAGATAACACTTGCCTTATTTAAGGATAACGATGTAAAGTCGGGATTATATATCAAGTTTTTATTGGTCGACACTTACCGAGTTGGGTGATGACGTGACATATAGCAATTGAGCTCATACCGTTTGGAAGGTAACACTCTCATCTTATTTGGCGAGATAAATTTAAGGACATGGAAATAGGATCATGATAACGTACCCTAAGCGTTGTGTTTTTATCATATGCCACTTACCAAGACGGGCGATGACGTGACACGTGGCAACCGGGCTCGTATTATTTAAAATGTAACACTCACATCTTATCCGACGAGATAAATTTAGAAATGAAGGCATAGAGTCTGAGATCACATACCCAAAATGTCAAGTGCCATTTGCCAAGTCGGGCGGTGACGGGACAACGTAGCAAACTCGTGCTCATATAATTCTCCGCCCCGTCTCGAGCGTCGATCCCCGGAGCCAAGGATCCCGATCCCGATCGGGCGATCACGGCCGCCCGCGCCGATCGACTCCCGAAGAGAAGTCAGCAAGATCGACGGCGGAGGCTCCTCGGCCAATGGGATCGCGGGGAGGGGGACAGCTCGGCGTGAGCACGCGAACACGGCCGTCTCTCCAATAAGTATAAAAGGGAACGAAAAAGCCAACCCTCTCCTCTCTCTCTCTCTCTCTTCCTCCATTTTTATCATCAGATCCCGCATAAATACCGAGGAAAAAAATTCCTCTTTTTGCTGCTCTCCCCTCCTCCTTCTTCCTGCTCCACCATTTCGAGTCTTTTCTATTTCCATAAGGAGGGGGAAAAAAAAAAATCGAATTTTTATCGAGAATTTGTGAAAAAGATTTAATTTTTATTTATTAATTTATTTTATTATCAAAGTCTATATATACTCCATTCACCGGATGCTGCAATCCTTCTCCCTTTCTCCTCTGCTCTTCCTCCTCCTCCTCTTCTCTCTCTCTCTGAGGAAAAAGAAGGAAGAAAGTGGGAGAAAAAAAAAAAAAAGAAAAAAATAATACGCGAAAAAAGCATATTGTTTTCCTGGGCACTTGAATATGCATTTGGAATTTATCGGGCAATAAAAACGTTTGATTCACGGACACGGGCGGCTGTGGTCGGGAGGGGCATATGGAGATCATGCCCTCGGTTCCGGTTGTTGTTGTTGTTGTTGGTGGTGTTGTTGTTCCTGTCAGATCTTAGGCGGCGGCCGTCGCGAGATTCGGCGTCTCCCCCGGGGTCTGAGCTCCGATCGGTGCGAATCTGGAGTTGGGTCGTTTCGATTTTCAGGAATTTTGGGTTGGTTCTTGGATCTTGATGGATGTGGGTTCGGTTGTTGTCTGATTAGGTGGGATTGCGTTCTTGGGTCGGCTGGACGAGGATCTTATGTTTCGGTCTTGAATCTGAAGATTGGTTCTTTTGTTTTTTGATATTAAATTTTTTTCTCGTTTGGCTTGGCATCGAGCTCGCGGTTCGTACTCGTCTGTCGACAGAAGGTATTGATATGCGTTCTGGGATTGGTCGTGTGCGTGCATTTTTTATTGTTCCTTTCCCTTTTTTGAGTGGATGGTGTTCCGGCGAATTCGATTCTGGTTCCTGGGTCGCTTTTGTTTGCTCGATTTGGATGGTTCATCGGTTTTCAATTGTGGATTGAAATCGGGTGGATCTTATACAGAGTGTGTGGTTTCTAGTGGAAATGGGTTTTTCATTCCGTCTTTAGAGTGCTCGCCTTTTGCTTTCTTGGTATTGGGAGTGTTTTGGATTGAGCGGCGTGTGTGTTGATTGATGAGATGGTAATTTTTAATTGTAGAGGCAATGCAATCTGATAATGGGAAGCTATTTATCGGTGGAATATCATGGGACACAAATGAGGAGAGACTGAAAGAGTATTTTGGTGCTTATGGAGAGGTGGCGGAGGCAATCATCATGAAGGATCGAACCACAGGGCGGGCCCGTGGTTTCGGTTTTGTCGTTTTTTGCGGATCCGGCTGTTGCCGAAAGAGTCATCAAGGATAAGCACAACATTGATGGCCGGATGGTAAGTGAGTGATCTCCGCAAGTCTACTTATTACTGTGGCATTTCTTTCTTGAGGGTTAATCATGATTTGTTATACCTGATGATGTAAATTCTTCAACTTTCTATTGAGATTACGAGTCCAACATTGTGATTGCAGGATTCTGTATTCAACTAAATTTGAAACTCAATGTAATATTTGTCAACACTTCCTTTTCGTTTTCCCCCTTCTCCTTCTGTATGAGTACATTCTTTGTCCCATATTCATTCAATTGGCGGTTTCTTTTCTAGTACATTACAGTTACATGAGGTGTATTCTTGATCATCAAGTTCTGTGTCCTCAGGTCGAGGCTAAGAAAGCTGTTCCTAGGGACGACCAGAACATTCTGAGTAGGAACAGCAGCAGTGTTCATAGTTCTCCTGGCCCTGGCCGTACCAAGAAGATTTTTGTAGGAGGTTTAGCATCCACAGTAACTGAGAGTGACTTTAAGAAGTACTTTGAACAATTTGGTACGGTCACAGATGTCGTCGTAATGTATGATCACAACACCCAGAGGCCCAGAGGCTTTGGGTTTATCACTTATGACACAGAGGAAGCTGTGGACAAGGCGTTGCTCGGTACCTTTCATGAACTGAATGGCAAAATGGTTGAGGTGAAGAGAGCAGTTCCCAAGGAGCTCTCACCAGGTCCAAGTCGTAGCCCACTTGGTGGGTATAACTATGGGATGAGTCGTGTCAATAACTTTCTTAGTGGATACACTCAGGATATAACCCAAGTGCTGTGGGAGGATATGGACTTAGGATGGATGGTAGGTTTAGTCCGGTTGCAGGAGGTCGAAGTGGATACCCAGCATTTGGCATGAATTTTGAGACAGGGCTTAACCCAAATTATGGCGGGACTACAAATTTCAGTAACAACATCAGCTATGGCCGGGGACTGAATCCTTATTACATTGGCAATTCCAATAGATTTAACAATACAGTTGGATATGATGGAGGCAATGGAGGAAGCTCTTCTTTCTTCAGCTCAGTGACTCGGAATCTCTGGGGAAATGGGGGCCTGAATCAGGCCACGAACCCTACAAGCTCTAACACCAATACGGGAGGAAATTTGAGCATTGGAGGAAGCAGCTTTGGCGGTAGTGCCGTTAATGGGCCTCTTCACCAATTACTGCTCAAGGTGGTGGTGGTGGAAATAGCGCCTCCAATGATAGTGTGAATTTTGGTTATGGAGGTGGTAGCAACAGCTACGCATTGGGCAGTGTGGGGTATGGAAGAAACAACAGATCTGGTGGGCCCCTGACATCATCATATGGTACATCAAATGGTGCCTACGATGGTGCCTTGGCAGACCTCTATGGAAGTGCTTCAGTGTATGGTGATTCTACTTGGCGCCCACCAAATCCTGAGAGGGGAGGATCTGGTTCATTTGGTTATGGAATTGGCAATGCTGCTTCAGATGTTTCAGCTAAAAGTTCTCCAGGTTATGTTGGTGATTACAGCGTCAATAAGAGAGTGAACTAGAGGTAATGTCTCACTTTAAGATCTCCATGTAATGTCTTAAATTTGTTTTAGTACCTCTTAACGATTTCTCAATAAAGACTTTTTTTTTGGGAAAGAAACTTTATTTTTCCTTTTCATATGTTGAGGGAAGGACAATTCTTTTTATCCTGTTGTATTTGTTTGATCATTCTGCTAGGACGCATTTCAGCTTAGTCAGTTGTTTTGGTTCTAATGTCTGCAAAATTTGAACATTATTGCTTTAAGACAAATGGTCTACACTGTTAAAAGAAGTACTCATTATCCATTAATTTCGTCTCCCTATCTCTATTACAGCCTATCACAAATGCAACCAGTTCTTCCCTTCTTTTGAATTGCTAGCTATCATTCTTCTGCTGTGACTAAGCTTGTTCCTGAAGGAGATGATTCTTTGTCCTCAAATTAAGAAGAAAAATATATTAACTGTTACCCGAGATTCTAATCTGTTGGGAATCAGGATCTTTTCTTAGCATGATCATGAATGATGAAATCCCAGGGATTGATGTGTCCCACTGATACCACTGATCCATTGTCCTAGAAAATTAGTATACTTAATTAGGTATTACTTTGTTTACTTACGAGGGTGCTTGGTATGTGGAAGTTTTACATATGGGCTAAGTACCCTATTATGTCATTCCTGAAGATCCTTTGGACCATCCAATTTGACAGTGTTGGCTGTTAAGTTCTGGTGTTGCTACACCATGCTGCCATGATTTATCCTTGGCATCTGGGGATATGCTGATTGCACTGTTTACTCCTTCATAATGTAATGTCTGCATGTGATTCTGTTGTTGGGTGGATAAGTAAGTGCATGAGAAGCTTAATTTTTTCCCTGGTGAAGCTTTTCCAACAGCATATGTGCTGAGAATTTTATCTGAGGCTTTATCTCCTACTACGGTTGAGTTTCGTGAGCTTGTGTTGGGCCAGATGGTTGTGTTAAGAAGCTTAATTTGAGCTTTTAGGTAGCAGCTGTATGTGCAGGAGAACTTTCATGAACTTCTGTAATGAATGAAGTTGCACATGCATTCAGAATTGAAAATTGCAAATTGAACCCTTATTTTGTGGTTGTCTTAAAATTCCACTGCAAGCATTTTCAGGGATAATCAGGTTAAACGTAAAATTTGTCTGTCTACTCTTTTGGTGCAATCAGTACCAGCTGTGCTGTGATTCCTGGTTAACACTTACAAATTCATCTGACCCTTGATTCTGGATTGGGATGTCAAAACATTTAAGCTTGTCTCGACTACTATTTGCCCTTTGCATGTACTTAATATGACCCAAAAGTGGAACTAAGATCCCTCACTCAAGTGGAACTGAGGTCATGAAACTGTCAAAACTTTCATGAATGAAATGGTCAATATTTTATTTTTTATTTTTTATTTTTCTACTCATGTTTTGAGATAGTACCTTGAAAAATTTGGCATAATTTGCAACAAGATTTATCCAATCAATTGATTCAGCTCGGTTTTAGAAGTCTGTGAGTGAGAATGTATGTGCATCTGGATGCAAGGAGCACATCTAGATTTACCAAGTACTAGTTTCTGGTTAAGAATACGAAACACCAAAAAACTTTTCATGTCTATTTGTATGGTCTGATTGCTTAATATACTAGTGCAGGTTAATTTTTTCCCCCATTGTAGCAGAGCACAGAATGAAAATGTCAACTTGTGAAATCACGAACTTTGTGCTGTTTTTGGCTTAACTTTAACTTTTTTGAAATTGTGTTTAAAATGCTAGTTTCTAGTCCATAGTGACATTCGAGTTTTCATGCTAGGGAGCACGTGTCATAGTGCTACTTAATTGTCACCCTCATATTGACAGCTTCTGGCACTTCTGTTGTTGTGCCTCCCTCCCTCCCTTCTCTCTCTCTCTCTCAAAGGTGGCAACCGCTAATGTATTAGAAATGTTATTTGAAGTGCTTTTATGTTCCAAGTGTCTGTTGCATTGACTTTGTCTGCTCTGCAATCCGTGTGTAGTATGCTCATTTCTTTTTTTCCTACTTGAAAAAAAGGGAATACGCCATAAGAGCACCCCGTTTAATGAAAGTTAATGGACACCCCATGCTTTCTGAAATCTGCTTTGCACTCCGGTTAAATGTGGAGTATCGGTTCCTTTTTCAAGGGAAATACCCCTTGTGTGTTGGACTGCAGTAGCAAAACCCCCTCCTAATTTCATTAGAGTAGAGAGAGTCGTGAAATTATCTTTATAATATTACATTCAATTAGGCTTTGGGTTTGTTTGATTCAATCTGGGATTGATTCCGTTATGGCCACACAGGAGAAAATTCTTTCATTTTTCTTTTACTGAAACTGACAATGTAGTTAAGGTCCTGTATGCTCATTCAATTATATCTTGATATCCATCTAGTATGATGTATAGAATATATGACAAGGGTGGAGAGTTGGAGGATGTTGATTGATAGGTCATGTCTTAGACGCCCAAATTGTATGTCCAAATGCTTATTTCCACACCAACTAATACTCCGTGTTTGTTTATGTTAGTGTAGGGAAAAGGATAATCTATGGTCTTTCCAAACCATCGTGAGAGTGTTTAATGTACATATGTAATTATAAATTGTAATGTCCCCAAGTCACTTCTGAATTTGCTTTGATCAATTTAGAGGAAGAGAGGTGCATTTTCTTAATGAAGGAAAGTGGAGCCAGGATTGGTGATATTAGCTTTTGACGTGTTGATATTAGGGAGGAGATGGTTATAACATTATACAGGCAATGGGGGCATTGAATACTTGTTGCATCTGAAGTTGAATTGCTTTTATAGTGTGCGGTTGTGGTTGATGGACTTTGTTGTGCTTAAGCATTTATCTATCGGGATAAATCAGTAATTAATGTTGACCATATCATATTAATAATTTATAACCTTTTCATGGTCCAAGTTAAAAGTTTAGCTAGTACTTATTGGTTTTTTCCTGATGGTTTTGTGTAACATATATGCATATGTGTTTCACGAATGCTTCTGTAGTGGTGTCAATTTCCTGCGAATGAGGTTGATGTCCTTCTGCCCTTGTCTACAGGTTGAAGTTCAGGCAACCTCATAAAATAGAAAGTTTATTTCTTGTTGGAAAGTGAAAATCTTTCAGTATCACCATTTCATGTTAGAAGTTGCTTTTATTTTCAACAGTAATTTTTCGTTACACATAGATCCATCTTTTCTTTCTTCAGTCCAAGTATTTAGTAATTGTGTATACAAAATATTCGGCATTTTAATCTAACAAGGTTGCCTTTTCTTTTCATCAGGCATTGCTTCCTAGGGAGACTGTCTCCATACATTCAGAATTCGATAGGTGAAGAAGAGTTTGGGGAAAAGCTGGTGAACTATGATTTGGGATATCTCTCTAAAACTTTGGTCAAAGAAATTGGTTGTTTAGAGCTAACGGGAGTGTCTTTGGAAAATTAAACTTACAGATAGAAGTTACACAAGGATTTTGTGTTGAGGCTTGAGTTTTTGAGGTACAACTTTAGGTTGTTTTCTGCTACTTGAGTGATGTAAAATTAGATTTCGATATAGTCGG
This sequence comes from Eucalyptus tenuipes, assembly GCA_014182365.1. Classification (NCBI taxonomy): domain Eukaryota; kingdom Viridiplantae; phylum Streptophyta; class Magnoliopsida; order Myrtales; family Myrtaceae; genus Eucalyptus; species Eucalyptus tenuipes. The sequence goes on along the minus strand of CM024547.1, from coordinate 4,900,764 downwards.
AAATGTATCATGCATCTTTGGTGAGGTGGCGATACATAGAAGCATAGACTGATAAAAATTTTCCCCTAGATTTTTATTTGCTCAATTGTCTGGCAAGGTTGTGAGTTCTTGTCCAGGTTCCTTTCTTTCTGCAGATTGTAACTGGAATTCTTGATTTACTAGTGTGAAAACGTTGAGGATACCCATATAGGGTCCCGGAATAAGCTACTACATAATTCGATTCTTTCTTCCGTGGATACAATTAATGAGACACATTTCAGCTTTATTTGATTGCGAAGTCTAAGTTTGTGTCCTCAAGTAGTCATTTATACACTCCATATTCGCTTGGTGAGAACTCTATTTCATCTCGTGGTATGAAGTATTTTCTCAACATAATGCTTATGTGGTTAGATTGTGATGATCCAGGATTTCGTGCAGATGAGATGAGTTTCTTGTTCTCTTTTTTTTTTTTCACGTTCTTGGGAAAAGTTGTTTTAATCCTTGTGAACTTAACTTTTGCTTTCGTACACATTTCATTCTGTTGACTGGTTTCTGTTGCTCTGGTTATTGTGGTTGTCATCTAATTTAGTTTCCTCACTGGGTTAGCCAGATCTCTAGGATAAGCATCAGACGCTGATGTGTTTGTATACATAAGATGTCAACCTTGATTTCTTTTTTTCATGTGGGATTTTCCAGCACAGTGCTCTCTCACTGGTAATCATGTGTTTGATGGCCTAACATAGAAGAAAGTGTATGGAACAGAGCAGATTTGTAAGTTGTGATGGATCTCTCAGGTCCCATTGGCTGAGTAATATTTTCTTCTTAGGGACAATGAGATGATGATGATGACTGAATCTTCTCCTGGTCCAACAGACCATACACTAGCTATGCTCAGGTCCCAATAAGAAGTTTTCTTTATGAAAGACATCTCTCTCCCTCTCTCTAGCGGTCACCCTTTATTGCACCATCTCTTTGAAATTCATCTAATGATGAAGATGACCTAAAGAGAGACCGCCTTGTCTTCGCCGTAATTGATGGCGATTTCCATGTCCAAAGAAGCATCATGATTTTACCAAAAGAAAGCACTTCTGAAGGTGGAATGTCCTTCGTACTCTTTTCAGTCTTAAAGCTAAATTTGTGGCCAAAATTCCTGGCGTCACAACAGCGGATAATCGATTTTATGTACTTTTCATTAAGGAAAGCTGGGTGATACAAAATTTGAGCTACTAACTAGTTGGGAATGTCGTCTTCCTTCTGCAATCTCAAATCCTTCTTATATAAATACTGGTCACCTCTCATTGGAGGTGTTGATTCTCTTGAGCAAGTCATAACGGCATATAGGAGAAGGCTAGATCCAAAACGGCGCGCAGCGGAGCATGAAGAACCATATTGCTGATCTCTTGCGATAGGACCTTGTTGGCTGCTGCTGTCGTCGAGTTGCTCTAGAACCTCGTTGAAGTGCTTTGAATGTGCAATTCACTTCTCATCAGTGAGATTTCATTAGCTAAAAAATTGTGTTTTGGACTAAAGTACAGAATCCTCCCATTCAGCTGTCATGTTAAGTGTACTCTAATGCGAGTCGACGAGTTTGGTTCTGAAACCAACTGCGCAAGAGCAAATGCACCAGATTGAAAAGATGGATAGAATCAGTCGCAAAACCACATACGACATCATCGGCTCTCGCATAATTAGGAATGAGGGTAACAGAGGAAACGGATTTCTTGAAATGAAAGCTTGCATCTGATGAGATTCTTTAATCAGACAATACTTATATTTCTCGCAATGCGATCGATTTAGGAAAAATGAAAGAAAAAAAAAGTTTCACATTACACTCGAGAGTTGCTATCAAACTTTTCTGTGAGTTAATTTAATCTGTAGGTTCCACTCTCTTTCTCAGAACCACCAATCAGTCCCTCTCTCCTCATCTTCTCTTCCTTGGACTTCCTACAGAAAATCACCCAGCTGTTGACCTCTAAAGCTATACAGGCACCTAACAGAGTGGACAGGCACAGACAATAGCTCAGCTTCTCATACGACCTGCCTAAGCCCATTGCTTCAAATCCTTGGAAGACATTCACGACTCCTATTACCACACAAGCATACCCAACAAAGTGGTGGTACGATTTCCAGTACTTCCTGAACTTGTTCGTGGTCTGGGGCCTGAAAAGAAGCGCCAGCGTCTGGAGCGCGCCGAGGCAAATGCCGTGAACCCGAGCTTCCGGTGGAGCCTCGTAAACCACTCCCGGAGACAATTCCCGAGCCTAATCCCGATGCCGAACCCGACAGTTCCTAGGAAGAAAGCGGACAGTTGTATCCCGGCATGAGCATAGAACCACGAGGGTCCTAGCGCCTGCACGTGCCTCAGGTACCGGGCGATCACCGCTCCGCTGGGGAGAAGGATTCCCCAGGCGATGGCGTTTATGATCCCGTGAGCCGTCTTTAGAGTTCCAATGTTGCCGTGCTGAGAACCGGCGGATCCCGACAGGACATCGATCGTGGCGATGGACGAGAGATCGTTCTCGGTGGTTGGGTGAATGGTCGGCGAGTAGCCTTGAACATATAGTCCGCGGTTCCAAACAAAATGGATCCTGGTCTTGTTCGGAGTCAGCTTTAGTGTGACATAAATTTGAATTTGAGCTCCATTGTGGACCGTGGCCAGTTTCCCGCCGTAGAGCGTGGCGGAAGACGACAAGAGGTGGATGTCGTCGATGGGCTGAGAGAGAAGCGGCGCCTTCTGGAGCTTAACCGTTGGGTCCAGGACGAACGGGAGAGCACGATCTGGCCCGAGTTTGGGTCCGGGAAGGCGATGAGCGCGCGAGTCCCTGTCATCTCGGCGGAGGTGGGGTTGATCCCCACCCGACCCAACCGGACGGAGATGAAGGAGCCGAAGAAGGCGAGGTCGAGGGTCGCGTTGCGGGGGTGGAAGGTCCATGCCAGGGAAGCCTGCTGGGTGGGGAGGGAGGTGCATTTGTGGAATGACTTGGTGGATGTTGTGGTGGTGCAGTGGGCAGAGAAGGCAGGCTCAGGGCAGGAGGACAGGAGGAGGAGGAGGGAGAGGGAAGATCAGATGACGAGGGATTGGCATGGTGAATTGTGAATTGTGGAAGAGAAGATGGGGGTGGGATGATGAAGTTGGAAGATGAGCTGGGTGCTCTCTGAGTGACAAGCTATTGGTGGGCATTTTTATGTGGTGGGTTGGTTGTTCAGGAATTTTTGGGAAGTGAAAGTGACTGCTCATGATGGCAACCCAGTAAGCTCATGAGAGAAAAGCCTTTCTCGTGCTTGGCTTTGAAGGTAAGATAGTCCTTAAAAAGATGACAATTCCTTATCTCTTTTTTGCTTGTTCTTTTCATTTGACATGAGTTCATCATGTTTTGCTTCACTTTGAAGCTAAGCTGTTATTACATGTCTAAAAGCTCTTTAATCCTTAGGCATGAGAATGAGAGGGTCGGCACTCTTTGGTTAAGCACCAAACTATGACAGAATATGCTGGTCACCTAAAACCTTCCTATCGAATATTGAGTACGCATTATGGAATTTGCCATGAATAATCAACAATGATTACTAAAGATAATGGTGAGATAAATTCAAATGGTTCTTCCAATCATAGCGTTTGCAATATGATAATACTACTTTCATTATATTAGGTTGGTCATTAATAATTGCGTAATCACCAATACAAATGCAACTTAATGGACATCGCATCGGCCGATCTAAATCTTGATAAATTTATATATTTTCACTATTGATACCAATGACTAACATCTAATGTAATTTCTGCCAAAAATTAGGGAGGCGGTGGTAAATTACGTCAGTTTGTCCCAAAAAATAATTAAATAACGTTGATCTTGGTTGGGATTCGATCGGGCTTCCCGCGAGCGACGACGGGTCAAAAAGGCCCGACCCGTCTCTTTCGAAGGCATCATCCACGGCGGCCGTCGAAGTTCGAACCCCGTAAACCAAAACGAAGAAGGAGAAGGAGAAGGAGATGGGGAAGGAAGCGAGCTTGGAGGGGGAGAGGGTGGTGCTGGTGCCGTACACGGCGGCGCACGTGCCTAAGTACCACGAGTGGATGCAGGACCCGGCCCTCCTCGCCGCCACCGGCTCCGGGAGCCGCTCTCCCTCGATCAGGAGTTCCAGATGCAGCGTTCTTGGACCCTCGACCCACCCAGTCGGTCCTCTAATCTCTCTCCGTGCGGCGTGCGTGTTGGGTCTGCGTGTTTTGATCTGGGTTTGTGTGCATGTATGTACGTTCGAATCGATTCGCGCTTGCCAGCTTCCCCTGAATGCTTGTTGCGGCCGGAGGATCTGCATGGGGTGGTTCTTGCGGCTCGAATTGTTGATTAGGCTTTCAAACTTCGTTTTTTTTTTTTTTAATCCTTTTTCTGAGCAGTGAGCTGACTTCGGGGTTTAGGGTTCTTTACCGGCTGAGTAGGTGGGGTAGTTTCGGGATTGTGTCGTTGCTTCTGCATAATTGACATTGCAAGCATGGTTCTTGCAGAGCAGACGTTTATCATATTGGACAAAGAAATGGTGGACGGAAATATGTGCAAGGAGATCCCCATGTCGAAGGTGAGCAGTGAGCGTCGTGGCCATCCATTTCTTTTGTGTATATTTTCTCGTTAGTTAGACAAGGAAATCCTGAGAAAGGCCGGAAAAATCGGAGCTTTGTAATGCTGTTCTTCAGGGTAAGAAAAGGAAGGTTCGCCTTTTACCCATCATTAATCAAATGAAGGGTCTGATAGTCTGCTGTAAAATGGTGCTTGTGTGGACCGTGTGTATTTAGTTTGCGATGCTTGATTTTTTTTTGCGCCAAGAATATCGACTTTGATGTAATTTCTTGTTCAGTCTTGAAGGATTTGGGCCTTCCGGTTGAACTAAGATAATACTCTGTTGAATGTAATCAAGTGATGCTGCAATTCTATACTCAAAGAGTTCTAATCTTATGCGTATTTCAGCCATGGTTGGTGATGTGAACATATACATGAATGATTTGGATGATCCCCAGATGGCAGAGATTGAGATAATGATCGCGGAGCCCAAGAGGTACTTGATTTTCTTTTTGAGCATTCCTGATTGATAGGATGAGATTGCTAGTTGGTAGCTTTACTTACCTTCTTAGGTGAGGCAACTTGTTGATCTCAATGAGTATCCTGAGCAATCAAATTTATTGGCTTAAATATTATTCTAGATGTGACAGTCCTCTCAAAGATTTTCTGAAGCTTTTTAACAATCAGTTACCTAATTGGTTGAACCTATTTCTAAAATATCAAAACAAGTGCAGGTTTTCAACATGACAAGATTTTCTTTGAAACATATAAGAAAAACTGATGAGTGATGAAACCAGGTGTTGAGCAAATGGCTGGAACTAATTTTAAATGGCATTATGATGACATAAACTGCATGATCACTACTCTTAGCAGTTGCAAACTTTCTTTTGTCTCTTCCATAATATGAATTTACAGGAAGATCATATTCACTACCTTAATTATTTTGAGATCTTTTTGGTTATCTGTTCCTGTTGGTCCTAGGAGTGCATAACTTACTATAAGTGACATGAGTTTGTCTATTCAGAACGTTAGGGAAATTATCGATACTAAATTAGTTTGATATAATTAAATTCTTTATTGACTTTATGTGTTTGAATTGGTATTAGCTGCATTTACTATTGTCTCATATCTTCTAGCTTAGCCGTGGCAAGGGACTTGGAAAAAGGAATCTGTTCTGATGATGATGGCTTTTGCAATGAAAAACTTTGGGATCCACACTTTTCGTTAAAAATTGGAGAATCCAAACAGAGCATCTCTTCATATGTTCCAGAAATTGGTCTCTCTCTCTTTCTCCCTCTCTCCCCTTTCTCTCTTGGTGCATGTGCATGCTTGTGGGAGTGTGCAACTTTGGCCCACATCATGGTGATAATACCTTGAGATTGTTGTTGCAGGGCTTTGTGGAGTCATCTTACAGCGAAATCTTCAAGGAGGTTAGAATCTTTCCCCTTTAGTTGGCACAGATCCTGCTGTGTGTGGTTTCATTTGTTCTGTATGCGCGGTCTATGAAAAGTGAAAGTGTTAAGTCTATCTGTTTATTTGTGCATACATTTTCGGTGTTAAGTCATCTGTTTGTTGTGCATACATTTTCGGTTGTATTTTTATGTTTGAGTGCTGGCATGTGGATGGTCTGTTGGCTGCTGGAAATTTTCACGAAACAACAGAACTGTTGTCCCAGTTCTATGCTTTTAGCTCAATGGCACTCATCGGAGTGTTGCTCCATGATATGTTCATTTCTTTATTTTTGCTCATGAATGAAATGGAATTCCCATATTCTGAGCTGTTTTACAGGTGACCTTGGAATTAGATGTTACAAAGGCGAAGCAGGAGGAGCTACAGTGTCTACTTGGTGATGTTAACCCCGAATAAGAGCGAACGAATGTGGTCGCCCCTCTTATTTAGCTATGAGCAGTTATCTTCATTTGGGGGAGTGTTGCTGGCGTGCACAATGATTGGCGCTGTAAAGAGTTAACAGACAAAGTAACAGTTTGTACTGCATCGTATTTTCTCCCCATTATGTACATAGCAATTCGCATGCCCCAACTGTTCATCTCTTCATTGACAAGTTTAGAGGCTAAGTAGGCGAGTTATGGCAATATCTTTTGGCTACATCGAGGGCCACTAGGGCAATTTTAGCAGGAAGCAAGATGAGAATGGGGTAGAAACGCCCTCATGAAGATGGCCGGATGGTTCACTGCTAACCAGACTCCACTCGGTAGCTGAGTTCGGTATTGAGTATAGGTTCTTACATTGCCTTCAAGTATAAGAAATCTCAACGTAAGCTCTAGATGTAGATTGAAAGTTAGGGAAGTTCACGAGCAATGAGTTTGGAATGGTGCGGACTCTCTAGGATGGTATTAGCATCAAGTAAGTGCAAGCAATACGGAGAAAGGCGGCAGCATGGGTAGCCCTGTCTAGTTTTGCTCCGTTCTTGAGTAGCTTTTCTCGTGATTATTCCCATTGGAGATTTACAAATGGTATTTCACGTGGTTGAGTCAGATCATCAAGCCTGTTGGCCATCTCTGCACCTTTCGCCTAGATCAAGAAGTGCCTCCAGGATTGTGCCTGAGAGAGGATTGAGTCTTTGGTGTATCAGCAATCTGAAGGGGGCTGCAGCTTGAGCATCGTGCCGTGAGTGGAACGCTTGCTTCCTGTCCTGAGCATCGATCAAGAGCTCGTTCACATGCCCCATGGGGTGGTCGCTGCAAATGCAAAACTAGCTCTTAATGAAACACAATCAAATCCTGCTCACGGCATGATGCTCCCTAAGCCGCAACCCCCATTTTTTTTTTTAGGAAAATGTTAAAAAGTCTTAAACCTTTTGTATTTGTGCCAATTTAGTCTAAACCTTTTTTTATGCCAATTTAGTTAAACATTTTCTTTTAGTATTCCATTCGGGTTCTTTCTAACCAATTTTTGCCGGTTTGCTATCGGATGTCGAGGATCGGCGAAAAAGAATGACATGATCGGATTGGAGGATGGGAAGGAAAAAAGAAAAAGAAAAGAAAAAGAATAAGAAAAATTCAAAAATATTAAAATATTATTAAAAATTGCTTACGTGGCCAATGCGTCCCTTTGTATGTTAGTCGGCCCAATCCGTCAAATAATCCGGTAAAAATTGGTGGAAAAAAGGTGAATAGGCACTAAGTAAAAATGTTTAGAATTAAATTGGTAGAAAAAAGGTTTAAGACTAAATTGACACAAATACAAAAGTTTAAGATTTTAACATTTTTTCCTAAAAAAAGAGAGTTGCAGCTAGGAGCATCATGCCGTGAGTAGGATTTGATTGTGTTTCATCGAGCTAGTATTGCGTTTGCGGCGACCACCCCATGGGGCATGTGAACGAGTTCTTTGATCGATGCTTCGGAAGCAAGGAAGCAAGCTGCATCGTTTCATCCGCGCAGAGAACGATTTGACAAATGGTGCGGAAAGACGAACATGTCTCGATTCATTGTTTGCGCACCGTCAGCAGACATGAGCAGCAGCGGGGAAGGGACGTTCGCCTGCTTTATTGTATTCGTTTCTAACATCTTGAAATGGGAACTAATGATTATGCGATGAGATGTACAGAATACTGTGGGCGAAAGTTTTACTTTACGCCTGGTTGGAAGGAAATTGCTTCGTCAGTATCAAATTCTCTGATGCAATCTTCGAGATAAGGCGTAGTCAAATGCCTTCCTTAAATTCCTCCTCCTCGTGCCGATGAAGCTGAGGTCATCCGGAAAAAGAAATAAAAATAAAAACAGCAGGCAGACCAAGAAAAAAAAAAGATAATTCTTTTATATTTTAGGTTAATATAATGAAAAGCCTTAAACGGATATATATGATAAATTTATTAAAACTAATTTTTAAACACAAAAAAATTTAAATTAATTTGCTTGTGACTAATTATCTTTCATTATTTTTCATTAAATTTTACTATCAAATTACTTAATTAGATGATACATGATAGTTTGGGGTTAATTTAATTTAATGAAAATTAATAGAGTCTAAATTTGTCACAAATATACTTATTTGGGATTTTTTGTGGTCAAAAAAAAATTAATTTGAGCTAAATTTGTTATACGTGTGATGATTTGAGATTTTTTTAGTGGTATAAAATTAATAAATTTGTGTGATTATATTGATTTGAGCTCTTTGATTTTTAATCCAATATTCTAATGAGTAAAAGTTAACTGATATAGATAAAAACAAGTAAAATTCCACGTGGTCAAGAATGTGGTGCAAGCTAACAAAACGACAAGGCAAGACCGAGCACGTGACGTGGCTGTTGCCTCACGTTCTTGGCCAGACTGTCAGCTGTCTATTGCTTATTTTTACTGCAAATATTTGGGAAACATCAAACCTTATAGTTACCCTACGTTTTTTTTAATTGGGGGGCGCATGGGAGCCACACGCCATTCTATTAATTTTCCTTTATTTGGTGGGACCCATTCAGTTCTAGCTTGTATCTTGAATAATTAACCATCTTTGTTTATTTTTATGTTTCTTATTTGGAACCCACCTCGGGATCAAAGTTAAAAGTGAAATGGACCCCACACCCACATGCCCGACACACACGCCGCTGATTTTTTTTAAAAAATATTTTCGGACGCGGAATCACTTGACCGCACATAGAAAGATAATTTCCCGAAGGTTGAAATTATCCATATATTTTTATTATTCAATCGCCAATTTTTTTTTTCTCGACAAATGCAATCTTAAGTCATATATCACAGAGAAGAAAAATATTCTCTATTCTTGCCCGCTGATAATTTATAACCAGGCATTTGCCCTTTACTTGATATATAAGTTAACACACAAAATAGACTAATAATCAAATAATGTAATTTTTCTTAGCTTATTTTCCTAAATTCTTCATCTTTCTCTATGCATATCTATTGTGAGAATGGCCATTTCATTTAATAACATTACCAACATAGAATGACACTGCCGTGTCAAATGCCTGCCGCTTTAAATGTTATGACGGAGTCATAAACGACCCTTTGGCAGGGGCTGGAAGTGTGATTTCCAAAAAAGTTGACATAAAACCCAGAATTCAGGAAATTTCAAGAGCAAGGAGGAGATTCAGGCGGCTTCACTTCTGCAACACTCTACCCTTACTCACCTATATAAATCTGATTTGGTGGTGGGAAAGAAGAAGAAAGAAGAAGAAAGAATGATCTTGCCATCGTCACGTGACACCATATTTAGTCTTAGCAGGATCAGTCATTAATATCTCCTACTGATCACTTTCCCTCCTCTTGATCACATCTTGCATTTTTCATCCATCAACTTAACAAATTCTCTGAAAAGATACTAGAGAGTGCTCGATGGGTCCGTGTGTTTTCTACGGGCCCTCTTGGTGCCTTTCTTCGCGTTTCGCGCCTCTCGTGCAGATCGTTGAACTGACACGTTTCCAACAGAACACCTACGCCTTGTGTGTCATCTTCCAGTCCTGAGCTTCCTACCACTGGCCCGCAGCGACCGGCACGGCCGACGTCAGTGTTCGGCACGGGCGCCTCGGCTTCGAGGTGGATCCGTGGGCGACCCCAAGCGAGGATTGGGGCCAGGCGCCGTGGCCCATGACCACGAGTGGGGTCGATGTACGCCACACAGTCGAGCGTCGATTACAGCACGGACTTGCCGGAGGGGCCCGAGCTGGGTGCCGAGCATACTTATGCGGATCCATTCGCGAGGTTGAAACTGGACGAGCATGACGAGCGTGGCCAGGTGTGGCAAGAGGGATGAATAACCCGGCATGCATTCCATGGGAGGACGCAATCGACGGGGACGCTCAACTTTCTGCCTCTGGTCGTCGTGACTTGATCGCCACGGGATCATCGGGAATCAGCCGACGGAGCGGAAAAGAATGTAAGCCTTCGTTGCGTGAATTAGTCTGTTGTTGACTTACTTTCTAAGGTGACTGTTAACGTATGCATGTGCAACCATATAATTATTGAATAAACTAGTCCAATACGCGTGGTTACAGTATTATAGTGGAAATAAAAATATAATTAGTTATACATGCATATGTATTGGGTGAATGGCATTTTTGTTGTTATCGTAGTTACTATGCATATAAAGATATATTTTTAAAGTGAAATGTTCTATTTATTTGATTGCTTCTTCTTTTTTCTGGGATAATTTGTGCAGGTTCATGGGGTTTTAATGCTGTAGCTGGGGAGTACTGATGCCAACGGAGTGCTGGCGAGGCTTGAAAGGTGTTACTGTAGTTAAAATACACGCCTATTATACATGAATGAATGACGTCGGCGGAGGTAGCAACGTGGCACTCATGGCAACATTGGCATGGCCCTCCTTTTCGACTTCATTAATTTTACTTAATAATTGGCAGTCACGACTAGTCACTCTTCAAAATTATATCACATTTAGTGTCACAAATTTAACCTGTAATACATTGTGCCAATGGAATTTGTCAGATAACTTCTTATAAATATTATTGAATTATACTATCTTCCTCTGAAAAAAGAATGGGAAATGGCCCTAGTACAACCCTAAAAGAGCCCACTTACCCTAAACGCTACTTCCACAGTCTGACTCTAGAATAATAATCAAGTCAAGTGGAAATGAGGATGATAAGAAATGTAATTATCTGTTCCGCCCATAATAGATAGTGGCGTAACCATAGTTTTAATAAATTATGAACATAAGAAATGATTACGCGATAGTTTTATTTACTCTGAGAACAGTAAGTAGACAAAAATAAAAATAAAAATTATAATTGTTATGGAACTCACTTAAAAATTTGTGACTCACAAAAATAATTGTTTACAGCAACCTAAAATTTGTTATATTAGCAGCTTGTAAATAATATGAAACAGGAATTAGCCGAGTCTCAGTTGCTTAGACGATTTTCGAAGCACGTGGCGTGATTGTGGGTCAGCAATGAATCGCCATGGTCGATCGTCTCAATTTAATTTAAGTTAACTTGGCACAAATATTTAAATTCAGTGAAAGCGAATCAAATCTGCTCGTGATTTTCACTAACTTTACCGATCCAAGGTACTTCAGTAATGCTGACATACCCATGTTTAATCAACATAGCATCGGCTTATGGCATCAGAACTATTCTCAGAAGAAGAGTTCCATAATACTTCAAGAGTGTGAATTCTCAGTTCTAAAGAGTCAATTTAAGAATATTTGCTTGTTTGGTTACGATTGTTTATCAATTAAAGGATGGAACGTAAAGGCAAGTTGTAACCAGTTGACGGCAGCCAGTTGTTAAAACATTCCTTATTTTGTGGATTTTTCTTCTGACAAAACGAGGGAAAACTTGCAACCACGAATGCTTGATTCCTCTAGGTTTTTGTCCGTTTGCCGGACCAAGTACAGACTTACTGGTATACTGAAGTATCGGGTTGATAGATCGTCGTAACGTGCCATTGGCTTGACCTTTGGACCCGACGAAGGTGGCAGTGGCCCTTGGCATCAATATCAAAGGCAGGAGCTGGTTGCTGCCATCGTTCTGAGGTGAGGAGAGGCATCTGGCCGTCAGCATGAATCGTCATAGCAAATGAGGAGAAAATTCGGTGTTTAGCCTTCTCTGCCATGGCTGTTGGCTGAGCACATTCGAGCGTGGACACACTCGCGTCTTATGTACTGCCTCTACAGAACTGGTAGGTTGTACATGCTCGATAGCCACGTTGATTTTTTTGCAGCCTATTGGGGAGGGAATTGCATTTGCCGGTCTGAGCGCAGTTGTTCTCTTTCCAGGCGGCCGCACCTTGGCCATCAAACGAACCACCGCCGGAGAGGGTCAAGCCGTCGATGTTCTGGAACAGGACCCAGGAGCCTTGCGACTTGAGCTTGTTCAAGTCCGCCGGTGCTTTGACGGCCCCTTCGACCTTCAGGTTGACGTCCGCCTTGCATGGCCCTTGAATTTCAGCGGGCCCGCCAGGTAACTCCCTTGGATATCACGACCGTGCTAGGGCTTGGAGACGTGCATGCCTTATTCCAGGCATTCACAATAATCTACAAGAAAAAAATTCTTATTTAGGGCTTCAAAACAAAAGGAGAATCACAGCTCTTGAATCATTTATATGGAAATTACAATTTGTGTTTTCATACGTGTGCTTGTAGGCGATCCGGATGGAATTGATAATTAAACAACCCGTCTCAAATATATTTTAACAAAAACAATCAAAGCAGATGATTGATGAAGTTCGTATTTACCTGGCTATCGTCGGATCTTCCGTCGGCTTTCGCTCCAAATTTTTTCACGTCGATTTCGGCTTGACCTATCATGGAAACACCTTTAGTTCTCATGGCAGCCGCTAGGGAGAGCAGATAAAGGAAAATTGCAGCTCTGGCCATCATCTTGGAACCCATGTTTGAGAATCTGTTCCCTCCTCTTCTCTAGTGTCTTTTCTTCTATCTTTTTATTCTGTTTTTTTGGCGGTTTTTGTTTTGTGATTTTTTTTTCCTTTTTTGTGCTTTTGCACTATTCAATAGCTAAATTGATCTCATGAATCAAGAACACCAGTATGGGTTTCATTTATAGTGTGATAGAAGGCGATGAGCACCACAAAACATTTAACCTAATTTTAGGTGATTATCCCTTTTGTCCATGAATTTGGTGAGCGGCGTGGAGGAGTAATTTGGCTTTCCTTTGGAGCAAAATCGTGCTCCTTAATTGGGCCAATGGACATAAAACCAGGCACATGTATGGACCCTTCACTTTTCTAAGAATGAACTCATTATATTTGGTCTGTCCATAATAGAAAATTCGAAGGGGAGATGCTGGTGATTTGTGGAGAAGAATTGCATGTGCGCCAACGTGATATAGCCACCCTCAATTTGCTCCTTGATTAGACATACTAATTAAAAGAAATGGTTCTTCAATGTTAGATGAATTGGGACGAGAGTCAAAACCCAATCGATGATGCCAGAGATTATTCCTTTATTCCTCATCCTCCTCCTCTTTATTTTATCTAATTGGGACGAGAGTCAAAAACCTAACAAAGAAATAAGAAAAGAAAAGTAGGAGAAAGCGAATCGATTGACATGATACATTATGACAAATAAAGCGCTGTCAATGCCTAATAGGTGCAAAATCTATACCGTCGTCATGAATAACCATGATATACCTACCCAATAAATTACAAAGTATCAACGGTAGCCATATCGGACATGTACAACCTACCAACACGGGATCTGTCGAAACGGAAGAAGAACAAGAAACGGTCAAAATAAAAGACGCGAGTGTCCTCGGTACGTACTCAATAGCTGCTCATAACGTGGTACATGTGCTAATCAAACACGATACCAACGGATCTAAACACCGTCCTCATTGGATCTGCCTTTATAGCCATTGCTATGAGCACCGTTCATGCTGACGGCCGGGTGCTTCTGGGATCTCTCTCTCCTCCTCCTCTTGATCACGATGGCCCACATAACCGGCTCCATGATCAGGGCGACGCAGCATAGAACTACAAGGATGATGATGTAAGTCCGCTTCCACACCTTCGTCGGGTCCAAAAGGTCCAAGCCAATGAACACGTTGACGATGCTCAGCACGATCGCAGTGTACCCGCAAGAGTGGTGGTATATGTTCCAGTAGAGTCTGTACTTGTGGTCCGGCTTGGGCCTCAGGAGAAGAGCAAAAACCTAGAGAAAATAATCCAAAGAACATTCATTAGTTGCAAGAGTTTTTCCCTCGTTTTGTCAGAAGAAGAATCCACAAAATAAGGATATGTGATACGTTTGGTTCCACAACTGGTACTCTTTTCGTCAACTGGTTCCACAACTTGCCTTTATTACGTTCCATCCCTTTAATTTCACCAAATATAATCATAAACCTTGGTGATTAGAATAAACAAATATTCTTAGGATTGATCTTTAGGACTGAGCAATTCGACACTCTTTTGGGAGTATTATGAACTCTTCTTCTGAGAATGGATCTGTTCATGATGGTGCTACGGAACAACCATTTTGCCGAATCGATTCTTATGATTGATTAAGCAAATGGGTATGTCAGCATTACTAAAGAATCACAACGTGCCATACAGGATTGGTGAATGAGTTAGTAGAAAATCACGAGAGCGAGATCGCTCAAGACGCATCGCTTCGCAAATTTGCAATATGTAATGCAAGTTAACTTAAATTAAATTGAGACGGCAAAATCGACCCACTAACCGAAAGAGGCGAAATTCAGATGCTTTGACCCACTAATCACGCCACGATGCCTCACTTAGAAATCGATCTAAATGAAAAGGAAAGCAACGACTTTTGAGGAGAGACATGACCCATGCCGCTTTCATATGGCTGAGATTCCTGTGGAGACTTTATATTTTATTTACAAGCTTTGCTAATATAACAAATTTTAGGTTGCTGTAAAAATAATTATTTTTTGTGAGTCACAAATTTTTAAGAAGTGGGTTCCATAACAATTTATAATTTTTTATTTTTTTTTATTTTTTTTGTCTAAAATATACTGTTATTCTAATATATATTATTATGGGCGCCACTAATATATATTATTATGGGGCGGAACCAGTTAATTACATTTTCTTATCATCCTTTCATTTCCACTTAACTAATTATTATACTAGAGTCAGAACAGTGTGGAAAGTAAGCGTTTAAGGGTAAGTGGGAATCTTTTTAGAGGGACAATACTATGGGCCATTTCCTAGCATTGTTCTTTTTTCTAGAGGAGATAGACATAATTCAAATAATATTTATAAAAGAAGTTATCTGAACATGAAAAAGATTCCATTGGCTGCAATTTGATTACTAGGTTAAATTTGTGACCGCCAAATTGTGATATAGTTTTTGAAGAGTTGATAGTCGTGACTGCCAAAAAATTAAGTAAAATTTTACCTGAAGAGTTGCGAGGATGAAGAGGGCCATGCCAATGTTGCCATGAGTGCCCACGTTGCTGCCTCCGCCGGCGTCGCCGAGCCGCAGGCCAGTGACCCAACCGGCGATGCCAACGGCATAGGCAGATGTCTGGCACGTCATGTGGAGATAAAACCAAGCTGGATTTGCTGACTTGAACACCTTCAAGTACCTCGCCAACAGCACTCCCGTTGGCATCAGTACTCCCCAGCTCACAGCATTCAAAACCCCATGAACCTGCACAAATTATCCCAAGAAAAAAGAAGAAGAAAGCAATCAAATAAATAATAGAACGACCACTTTAATAAACTTTAATATCTTTATATGCATAGTAGCTACGATAACAACAAAAATATATACACCATTCACCCAGTACATGTGCATGTATAGCTAATTATATATTTTTATTATTTTCCGCCTATAATTGCTGTAAATGGCCTGCACGACCTAAGTATAGATGGACTAGTTTATTCAATAGATTATATGGTTGCACATGCATGCGTAACAAGATATGAAGTCACCTTAGACGTAAAGAGGGTAAAACGAAAGGTCAACCTTGCCAAAGAGGTAGATTCAAAGCTAATTCACGCAACGAAACCTTACATTCTTTTTCCGCTCCGTCGAGCTGATTCCCGATGATCCCGATGGCGATCCGTCACCTGACGTGCCAGAGGTAGACAAGAAGTTGAGCGTCCCCGTCGATTGCACATTGGCTCCTCCCATGGAATGCATGCCGGGGGTTCCGGGCCCATTCATCGGACCCTCTTGCCACACCTGGCTCACGCTCGTCATGCTCGTCCCGAGTTTCAACCTCGCGAATATCGTCATCTCGCCGTTCTCATACGTCGCCGATATGCTCGGCACCCCGAAGCTCAGGGCCCTCCGGCAAGTCCGTGCTGTAGCTGTCGACGCTCGACGTGTAGGCGTACATCGACCCACTCGTGGTCATGTAGGCCACGAGCGCCTGGCACCCCAACATCCTCTGCCCCTTGGGGTTTATCGCCCACGAGATCCACCTCGAAGCCGAGGCGCCCGTGTGCCGAAACGCGACGTCGGCCGTGCCGGTCGACTGCGTGTAGTTCCAGTGGAGGTAGGAGCTCAGGACGGGGAGGTCGACGCACAAGGCGTAGGTGTTCTTGTTGGAGAACGTGTAGTTCCGGCAGGTCTGCGCACGAGAGCGCGAAACGCAAAGAGAAAACACCAAGAGGGCCCGTAGAAAACACACGGACCTCATCGAAGCACTCTGCATAGTATCTTTTCTAAGGAGAATTTGTTAAGTTTGGTGGATGAAAAAATGCAAGATGAAATGATCAAGAAATGGAGGAGGAGAAGTGATCGAGTTAGGGTTTGATATTAATGACTGATCCTGCTAAGACTAGGTCTCTTATATAGTGGTGTCTCTTACGTGACGATTGGCCAAGATCATTCTTTTCTTCTTCTTTTTCTTTCTTCTTTCCCACCACCAGAGAATTAATCAAGATTTATATATATAAGGTGAGTACTGGGTAAGGTGTGTTGCGGGAAGTGGGAAGCCGCCTAGAAAGTCTTCCTTCCTTGCTCTTGAAATTTCCTGAATTTCTTTAGGGTTTTCTATGTCAACTTGTTTTGGAAATCACACTTCCAGCCCCTGCCAAAGGGTCGTTTATTTTGACTCCGTCAACAAGAATAAAGGAAAGACGAGCGAACATTCTGTTGCGACGTTTTATTGTCATTACTTATGTTAGTTTTTAATGTTATTTTTCCGTAAATGAACATTCTCACAATAGATATGCATAAGAAAGATCGAGGATTTTTAGGGAAAATAAGCTAAGAAAAATTACATTATTTGATTATTAGTCTATTTTGTGTGTTAACTTATATATCAAGATAAAATTTGAAAGTGCGCCGGACATAAATTATCAAACAGGTAAAAAGAATAGAGAATTAATTTTTTTCTTCTCTGTGAATATATGACTTAAGATTGCATTTGGTCGAAGGGAAAAAAAAAATTGGCGATTGAATAATAAAAATAATATGTGATAATTTAGTTTAGTAGGGAGCCCTGGGGTTATCTTTTCTATGTGCGGAGTCAAGTTGATTCCGCGTCCGAAAATATTTTTTAAAAAAAAAAAAATCAGCGGCGTGTGTCGGGCATGTGGGTGTGGGGTCCATTTCACTTTTAACTTTCGTTTTATCCGAGGTGGGGTCTAAATAAGAAATTACAAAAATAAACAAGATGGTTAATTATTCAAGATACAAGCTAGAACTGAATGGGTCCCACCAAAATAAAAGGAAAATTAATAGAATGGCGTGTGGCTCCCATGCGCCCCCCAATTAAAAAAAAAAAAAAAAAAAAAACGTAGGGGTAACTATAAGGTTTGATGTTATCCCAAATATTTGCAGTAAAAAATAAGCAATAGACAGCTAGATCGACAGTCTGGCCAAGAACGTGAGGCAACAGCCACGTCACGTGCTCGGTCTTGCCTTGTCGTTTTGTTAGCTTGCACCACATTCTTGACCACGTGGAATTTTACTTGTTTTTATCTATATCAGTTAACTTTTACTCATTAGAATATTAGATTAAAATCACGAAAAGCCTCAAATCAATATAATTGTGACAAATTTATTAATTTTATACCACTAAAAATCTCAAATCAATACACGTATAACAAATTTAGCTCAAATTAATTTTTTGACCACAAAAAATCCCAAATAAGTATATTTGTGACAAATTTAGATTCTATTAATTTTCATTAAATTAAATTAACCCCAAACTATCATGTATCATCTAATTGAAGTAATTTGATAGTAAAATTTAATGAAAAATTAATGAAAGATAAATTAGTCACAAGCAAATTAATTTAAATTTTTTGGTTAAAAAATTAGTTTTTATAAATGTATTATAGATATATCGGTTTAAGGCTTTTCATTGTATTAACCTTAAAATATATAAAAGAATTATCTTATTTTTTTTTTCTTGGTCTGCCTTTGTTTTTTATTTTTATTTCTTTTTTCCGGATGACCAATCAGCTTCATCGACGAGAGGAGGAGGAATTTAAGGAAGGCGAGTTTGACTACGCCTTATCTCGAAGTGATTGCATCAGAAAGAGGCATTTCGAGTATGTGATACTATTAAAGAAGCAATTTCCTCGCTTCCAACCAGGCGTAAAAGTAAAACTTTCGCCCGCTGTTTATTCTGTATTACGCCGAGATGGCATCATCGCCCACGTAATCAAATTAGTTCCCATTTCAAGATGTTAGAAACGAATACAATAAAGCAGCTAGTGACGAACACGTCCCTTCCCCGCTGCTTTATTGGCTTTCAGCTGAACCAACATGGAGCTTTTGCAGTCGATTATCATAATGAGAAGCCAACTTTGTTTACAAGTTGCGCAAGAACAATGAATCGAGACATGCTTCCCCTCGTCGTCGCTTCCGCACTGACGACGACGCACCTGCTTCGGATGCACGTTCTTTCCCCCTCTGCGCGGATGAAACTTGATGCAGCTTGCTTCCTTGCTTCCGAAGCATCGATCAAGAACTCGTTCACATGCCCCATGGGGTGGTCGCCGCAAACGCAATACTAGCTCTCAATGAAACACAATCAAATCCTACTCACGGCATGATGCTCCTAAGCTGCAACCCCCTTTTTTTAGGAAAAATATTTAAAAAGTCTTAAACCTTTTGTATTTGTGCCAATTTAGTCTTAAACCTTTTTTTTTCTACCAATTTAATTCTAAACATTTTTACTTAGTGCCGATTCAATTCTTTCCAACCAATTTTTACCGGATTTTGTTGACGGATGCCGCCGACTAACGGGCGTGATCGGTGTTGACGTAGACAATTTTTAATAATATTTTAATATTTTGAATTTTTCTTATTCTTTTTCTTTTTTTTTTTTTTCTCCCATTTCTTTTTTTCTTATTCTTTTTCTTTTTTTTTCTTTTTCCTTCCCATCCTCCATCCGATCATGTCACGTCGCCGGCGACATCCAGTCAGCAAAATCCGGCAAAAATTGGTTAGAAAGAACTGAATCAATACTAAGTAAAAATGTTTAGAACTAAATTGGCATAAAAAAAAGGTTTAAGACTAAATTGGCACAAATACAAAAGGTTTAAGACTTTTTAACATTTTCCCTAAAAAAACAGGGGGTTGCAGCTTAGGAGCATCATGCCGTGAGCAGGATTTGATTGTGTTTCATTTAGAGCTAATTTTGCATTTGCAGCGACCACCCCATGGGGCATGTGAACGAGCTCTTGATCGATGCTTCGGAAGCAAGGAAGCAAGCTGCATCAAGTTTCATCCTACTGACGGCACGATGCTCCTAAGCTGCAGCCCCCTGTTTTTTTCAGATTGCTGATACACCTTAAAGACTCAATCCTCTCTCAGGCACAATCCTTGGAGGCACTTCTTTTATTGATCTAGACGAAAGGTGCACGAGAAATGGGTGACTAACTGTACAAGTGATCTTGATGATCCAAAAGAAACCAAATGACTTTCAACCACGTGAAATACCATTTGTAAATCTCCAATGGGAATAATCACGAGAAAAGCTACTCAAGAACGGAGCAAAACTAGACAGGGCTACACCATGCTGCCGCCTTTCTCCGTATTGCTTGCACTTACTTGATGCTAATACCATCCTAGAGAGTCCGCACCATTCCAAACTCATTGCTCGTGAACTTCCCCAACTTTCAATCTACATCTAGAGCTTACGTTGAGATTTCTTATACTTGAAGGCAATGTAAGAACCTATACTCAATACCGAACTCAGCTACCGAGTGGAGTCTGGTTAGCAGTGAACCATCCGGCCATCTTCATGAGGGCGTTTCTGACTTTACTCTCATCTTGCTTCCTGCTAAAATTGCCCTAGTGGCCCTCGATGTAGCCAAAAAGATATTGCCATAACTCGCCTACTTAGCCTCTAAACTTGTCAATGAAGAGATGAACAGTTGGGGCATGCGAATTGCTATGTACATAATGGGGGAGAAAAAATACGATGCAGTACAAACTGTTACTTTGTCTGTTCAACTCTTTACAGCGCCAATCATTGTGCACGTCAGCAACACTCCCCCAAATGAAGATAACTGCTCATAGCTAAATAAGAGGGGCGACCACATTCGTTCGCTCTTATTCGGGGTTAACATCACCAACTAGACACTGTAGCTCCTCCTGCTTCGCCTTTGTAACATCTAATTCCAAGGTCACCTGTAAAACAGCTCAGAATATGGGAATTCCATTTCATTCATAAGCAAAAATAAAGAAATGAACAAATCATGGAGCAACATTCCGATGAGTGCCATTGAGCCAAAAGCATAGAACTGGGACAACAGTTCTGTTGTTTCGTGAAAATTTCCAGCAGCCAACAGACCATCCACATGCCAGCACTCAAACATAAAAATACAAATCCGAAAAATGTATGCACAACAAACAGATGACTTAACACCGAAAAATGTATGCACAACAAACAGATGACTTAACACTTTCACTTTTCATAGACCGGTACATACAGAACAAATGAAAACCACACAGCAGGATCTGTGCCAACTAAAGGGGAAAGATTCTAACCTCCTTGAAGATTTCGCTGTAAGATGACTCCACAAAGCCCTGCAACAACAATCTCAAGGTATTATCACCATGATGTGGGCCAAAGTCGCACACTCCCACAAGCATGCACATGCACCAAGAGAGAAAGGGGAGAGAGTGAGAAAGAGAGAGAGACCAATTTCTGGAACATATGAAGAGATGCTCTGTTTGATTCTCCAATTTTTGCACGAAAAGTGTGGATCCCAAAGTTTTTCATTGCAAAAGCCATCATCATCAGAACAGATTCCTTTCCAAGTCCCTTGCCACGGCTAAGCTAGAAGATATGAGACAATAGTAAATGCAGCTAATACCAATTCAAACACATAAAGTCAATAAAGAATTTAATTATATCAAACTAATTGAGTATGGATGATTTCCCTAATGTTCTGAATAGACAAACTCATGTCACTTATAGTAAGTTATGCACTCCTAGGACCAACAGGAAAAGATAACCAAAAAGATCTCAAAATAATTAAGGTAGTAAATATGATCTTCCTGTAAATTCATATTATGGAAGAGACAAAAGAAAGTTTGCAACTGCTAAGAGTAGTGATCAATGCAGTTTATGATTCATCACAATGCCCTGCAAAAACATTTTAAAAAATTAGTTCCAGCCATTTGCTCAACACCTGGTTTCATCACTCATCAGTTTTTCTTATATGTTTCAAAGAAAATCTTGTCATGTTGAAAACCTGCACTTGCTTTTTTGATATTTTAGAAATAGGATTCAACTAATTTAACTGATTGTTAAAAAAAAAGCTTCAGAAAATCTTTGAGAGAACCATCATCTAGAATAATATTTAAGCCAATAAATTTGATTGCTCAGGATACTCATTGAGATCAACAAGTTGCCTCACCTAAGAAGGTAAGTTAAGCTACCAACTAGCAATCTCATCCTATCAATCAGGAATGCTCAAAAGAAAATCAAGTACCTCTTGGGCTCTGCAATCATTATCTCAACCTCTGCCATCTGGGGATCATCCAAATCATTCATGTATATGTTCACATCACCAACCATGGCTGAAATACGCATAAGATTAGAACTCTTTTAAGTATAGAATTGCAGCATCGCTTGATTACATTCGACAGAGTATTATCTTAGTCCAACCAGAAGGCCCAAATCCTTCAAGACTGAACAAGAAATTACATCAAAGTAGAAATTCTTGGCGCAAAAAAATCAAGCATCGCGGACTAAATACACACAGTCCACACAAGCACCATTTTACAGCAGACTATCAGACCCTTCATTTGATTAATGATGGGTAAGGCGAACCTTCCTTTTCTTACCCTGAAGAACAGCATTACAAAGCTCCGATTATTCCGGCCTTTCTCAGGATTTCCTTGTCTAACTAACGAGAAAATATACACAAAAGAAATGGATGGCCACGACGCTCACTGCTCACCTTCGACATGGGGATCTCCTTGCACATATTTCCCGTCCACCATTTCTTTGTCCAATATGATAAACGTCTGCTCTGCAAGAACCATGCTTGCAATGTCAATTATGCAGAAGCAACGACACAATCCCGAAACTACCCCACCTACTCAGCCGGTAAAGAACCCTAAACCCCGACAGTCAGCTCACTGCTCAGAAAAAGGATTAAAAAAAAAAAAAAAAACGAAATTTGAAAGCCTAATCAACAATTCAAGCCGCAAGAACCGCCCCCTTCAGATCCTCCGGCGCAATTCAGGGAACCTGGCAAGCACGAATCGATTCGAACGTACATACATGCACAAACCCAGATCAAAACACGCAGACCCAACACCCACGCCGCACGGAGAGAGATTAGAGGACCGACTGAGCGGGTCGAGGGTCCAAGAACGCTGCATCTGGAACTCCTGATCGAGGGAGAGCGGCTCGGAGCCGGTGGCGGCGAGGAGGGCCGGGTCCTGCATCCACTCGTGGTACTTAGGCACGTGCGCCGCCGTGTACGGCACCAGCACCACCCTCTCCCCTCCAAGCTCGCTTCCTTCCCCATCTCCTTCTCCTTCTCCTTCTTCGTTTTGGTTTACGGGGTTCGAACTTCGACGGCCGCCGTGGATGATGCCTTCGAAAGAGACGGGTCGGGCCTTTTTGACCCGTCGTCGCTCGCGGGAAGCCCGATCGAATCCCAACCAAGATCAACGTTATTTAATTATTTTTTGGGACAAACTGACGTAATTTACCACCGCCTCCCTAATTTTTGGCAGAAATTACATTAGATGTTAGTCATCGGTATCAATAGTGAAAATATATAAATTTATCAAGATTTAGATCGGCCGATGCGATGTCCATTAAGTTGCATTTTGTATTGGTGATTACGCAATTATTAATGACCAAACTAATATAATGAAAGTAGTATTATCATATTGCAAACGCTATGATTGGAAGAACCATTTGAATTTATCTCACCATTATCTTTAGTAATCATTGTTGATTATTCATGGCAAATTCCATAATGCCTACTCAATATTCGATAGGAAGGTTTTAGGTGACCAGCATATTCTGTCATAGTTTGGTGCTTAACCAAAGAGTGCCGACCCTCTCATTCTCATGCCTAAGGATTAAAGAGCTTTTTAGACATGTAATAACTTAGCTTAGCTTCAAAGTGAAGCAAAACATGATGAACTCATGTCAAATGAAAAGAACAAGCAAAAAAGAGATAAGGAATTGTCATCTTTTAAGGACTATCTTACCTTCAAAGCCAAGCACCGAGAAAGGCTTTTCTCTCATGAGCTTACTGGGTTGCCATCATGAGCAGTCACTTTCACTTCCCAAAAATTCCTGGAACAACCAACCCACCACATAAAAATGCCCACCAATAGCTTGTCACTCAGGGAGCACCCAGCTCATCTTCCAACTTCATCATCCCACCCCCATCTTCTCTTCCACAATTCACAGTTCACCATGCCAATCCCTCGTCATCTGATCTTCCTCCTCCTCCTCCTCCTCCTGTCCTCCTGCCCTGAGCCTGCCTTCTCTGCCCACTGCACCACCACCACATCCACCAAGTCATTCCACAAATGCACCTCCCTCCCCACCCAGCAGGCTTCCCTGGCATGGACCTTCCACCCCCGCAACGCGACCCTCGACCTCGCCTTCTTCGGCTCCTTCATCTCTCCGTCCGGTTGGGTCGGGTGGGGGATCAACCCCACCTCCGCCGAGATGACCGGGACTCGCGCGCTCATCGCCTTCCCGGACCCGAACTCGGGCCAGATCGTGCTCCTCCCGTTCGTCCTGGACCCAACGGTTAAGCTCCAGAAGGCGCCGCTTCTCTCTCAGCCCATCGACGACATCCACCTCTTGTCGTCTTCCGCCACGCTCTACGGCGGGAAACTGGCCACGGTCCACAATGGAGCTCAAATTCAAATTTATGTCACACTAAAGCTGACTCCGAACAAGACCAGGATCCATTTTGTTTGGAACCGCGGACTATATGTTCAAGGCTACTCGCCGACCATTCACCCAACCACCGAGAACGATCTCTCGTCCATCGCCACGATCGATGTCCTGTCGGGATCAGCCGGTTCTCAGCACGGCAACATTGGAACTCTAAAGACGGCTCACGGGATCATAAACGCCATCGCCTGGGGAATCCTTCTCCCCAGCGGAGCGGTGATCGCCCGGTACCTGAGGCACGTGCAGGCGCTAGGACCCTCGTGGTTCTATGCTCATGCCGGGATACAACTGTCCGCTTTCTTCCTAGGAACTGTCGGGTTCGGCATCGGGATTAGGCTCGGGAATTGTCTCCGGGAGTGGTTTACGGGCTCCACCGGAAGCTCGGGTTCACGGCATTTTGCCTCGGCGCGCTCCAGACGCTGGCGCTTCTTTTCAGGCCCCAGACCACGAACAAGTTCAGGAAGTACTGGAAATCGTACCACCACTTTGTTGGGTATGCTTGTGTGGTAATAGGAGTCGTGAATGTCTTCCAAGGATTTGAAGCAATGGGCTTAGGCAGGTCGTATGAGAAGCTGAGCTATTGTCTGTGCCTGTCCACTCTGTTAGGTGCCTGTATAGCTTTAGAGGTCAACAGCTGGGTGATTTTCTGTAGGAAGTCCAAGGAAGAGAAGATGAGGAGAGAGGGACTGATTGGTGGTTCTGAGAAAGAGAGTGGAACCTACAGATTAAATTAACTCACAGAAAAGTTTGATAGCAACTCTCGAGTGTAATGTGAAACTTTTTTTCTTTCATTTTTCCTAAATCGATCGCATTGCGAGAAATATAAGTATTGTCTGATTAAAGAATCTCATCAGATGCAAGCTTTCATTTCAAGAAATCCGTTTCCTCTGTTACCCTCATTCCTAATTATGCGAGAGCCGATGATGTCGTATGTGGTTTTGCGACTGATTCTATCCATCTTTTCAATCTGGTGCATTTGCTCTTGCGCAGTTGGTTTCAGAACCAAACTCGTCGACTCGCATTAGAGTACACTTAACATGACAGCTGAATGGGAGGATTCTGTACTTTAGTCCAAAACACAATTTTTAGCTAATGAAATCTCACTGATGAGAAGTGAATTGCACATTCAAAGCACTTCAACGAGGTTCTAGAGCAACTCGACGACAGCAGCAGCCAACAAGGTCCTATCGCAAGAGATCAGCAATATGGTTCTTCATGCTCCGCTGCGCGCCGTTTTGGATCTAGCCTTCTCCTATATGCCGTTATGACTTGCTCAAGAGAATCAACACCTCCAATGAGAGGTGACCAGTATTTATATAAGAAGGATTTGAGATTGCAGAAGGAAGACGACATTCCCAACTAGTTAGTAGCTCAAATTTTGTATCACCCAGCTTTCCTTAATGAAAAGTACATAAAATCGATTATCCGCTGTTGTGACGCCAGGAATTTTGGCCACAAATTTAGCTTTAAGACTGAAAAGAGTACGAAGGACATTCCACCTTCAGAAGTGCTTTCTTTTGGTAAAATCATGATGCTTCTTTGGACATGGAAATCGCCATCAATTACGGCGAAGACAAGGCGGTCTCTCTTTAGGTCATCTTCATCATTAGATGAATTTCAAAGAGATGGTGCAATAAAGGGTGACCGCTAGAGAGAGGGAGAGAGATGTCTTTCATAAAGAAAACTTCTTATTGGGACCTGAGCATAGCTAGTGTATGGTCTGTTGGACCAGGAGAAGATTCAGTCATCATCATCATCTCATTGTCCCTAAGAAGAAAATATTACTCAGCCAATGGGACCTGAGAGATCCATCACAACTTACAAATCTGCTCTGTTCCATACACTTTCTTCTATGTTAGGCCATCAAACACATGATTACCAGTGAGAGAGCACTGTGCTGGAAAATCCCCACATGAAAAAGAAATCAAGGTTGACATCTTATGTATACAAACACATCAGCGACTGATGCTTATCCTAGAGATCTGGCTAACCCAGTGAGGAAACTAAATTAGATGACAACCACAATAACCAGAGCAACAGAAACCAGTCAACAGAATGAAATGTGTACGAAAGCAAAAGTTAAGTTCACAAGGATTAAAACAACTTTTCCCAAGAACGTGAAAAAAAAAAAAAGAACAAGAAACTCATCTCATCTGCACGAAATCCTGGATCATCACAATCTAACCACATAAGCATTATGTTGAGAAAATACTTCATACCACGAGATGAAATAGAGTTCTCACCAAGCGAATATGGAGTGTATAAATGACTACTTGAGGACACAAACTTAGACTTCGCAATCAAATAAAGCTGAAATGTGTCTCATTAATTGTATCCACGGAAGAAAGAATCGAATTATGTAGTAGCTTATTCCCGGGACCCTATATGGGTATCCCTCAACGTTTTCACACTAGTAAATCAAGAATTCCAGTTACAATCTGCAGAAAGAAAGGAACCTGGACAAGAACTCACAGCCTTGCCAGACAATTGAGCAAATAAAAATCTAGGGGAAAATTTTTATCAGTCTATGCTTCTATGTATCGCCACCTCACCAAAGATGCATGATACATTTCCGACTATATCCGAAATCTAATTTTACATCACTCAAGTAGCAGAAAACAACCTAAAGTTGTACCTCAAAAAACTCAAGCCTCAACACAAAATCCTTGTGTAACTTCTATCTGTAAGTTTAATTTTCCAAAAGACACTCCCGTTAGCTCTAAACAACCAATTTCTTTGACCAAAGTTTTAGAGAGATATCCCAAATCATAGTTCACCAGCTTTTCCCCAAACTCTTCTTCACCTATCGAATTCTGAATGTATGGAGACGATCTCCCTAGGAAGCAATGCCTGATGAAAAAGAAAAGGCAACCTTGTTAGATTAAAATGCCGAATATTTTGTATACACAATTACTAAATACTTGGACTGAAGAAAGAAAAGATGGATCTATGTGTAACGAAAAATTACTGTTGAAAATAAAAGCAACTTCTAACATGAAATGGTGATACGAAAGATTTTCACTTTCCAACAAGAAATAAACTTTCTATTTATATGAGGTTGCCTGAACTTCAACCTGTAGACAAGGGCAGAAGGACATCAACCTCATTCGCAGGAAATTGACACCACTACAGAAGCATTCGTGAAACACATATGCATATATGTTACACAAAACCATCAGGAAAAAACCAATAAGTACTAGCTAAACTTTTAACTTGGACCATGAAAAGGTTATAAATTATTAATATGATATGGTCAACATTAATTACTGATTTATCCCGATAGATAAATGCTTAAGCACAACAAAGTCCATCAACCACAACCGCACACTATAAAAGCAATTCAACTTCAGATGCAACAAGTATTCAATGCCCCCATTGCCTGTATAATGTTATAACCATCTCCTCCCTAATATCAACACGTCAAAAGCTAATATCACCAATCCTGGCTCCACTTTCCTTCATTAAGAAAATGCACCTCTCTTCCTCTAAATTGATCAAAGCAAATTCAGAAGTGACTTGGGGACATTACAATTTATAATTACATATGTACATTAAACACTCTCACGATGGTTTGGAAAGACCATAGATTATCCTTTTCCCCTACACTAACATAAACAAACACGGAGTATTAGTTGGTGTGGAAATAAGCATTTGGACATACAATTTGGGCGTCTAAGACATGACCTATCAATCAACATCCTCCAACTCTCCACCCTTGTCATATATTCTATACATCATACTAGATGGATATCAAGATATAATTGAATGAGCATACAGGACCTTAACTACATTGTCAGTTTCAGTAAAAGAAAAATGAAAGAATTTTCTCCTGTGTGGCCATAACGGAATCAATCCCAGATTGAATCAAACAAACCCAAAGCCTAATTGAATGTAATATTATAAAGATAATTTCACGACTCTCTCTACTCTAATGAAATTAGGAGGGGGTTTTGCTACTGCAGTCCAACACACAAGGGGTATTTCCCTTGAAAAAGGAACCGATACTCCACATTTAACCGGAGTGCAAAGCAGATTTCAGAAAGCATGGGGTGTCCATTAACTTTCATTAAACGGGGTGCTCTTATGGCGTATTCCCTTTTTTCAAGTAGGAAAAAAGAAATGAGCATACTACACACGGATTGCAGAGCAGACAAAGTCAATGCAACAGACACTTGGAACATAAAAGCACTTCAAATAACATTTCTAATACATTAGCGGTTGCCACCTTTGAGAGAGAGAGAGAGAAGAAGGGAGGGAGGGAGGCACAACAACAGAAGTGCCAGAAGCTGTCAATATGAGGGTGACAATTAAGTAGCACTATGACACGTGCTCCCTAGCATGAAAACTCGAATGTCACTATGGACTAGAAACTAGCATTTTAAACACAATTTCAAAAAAGTTAAAGTTAAGCCAAAAACAGCACAAAGTTCGTGATTTCACAAGTTGACATTTTCATTCTGTGCTCTGCTACAATGGGGGAAAAAATTAACCTGCACTAGTATATTAAGCAATCAGACCATACAAATAGACATGAAAAAGTTTTTGGTGTTTCGTATTCTTAACCAGAAACTAGTACTTGGTAAATCTAGATGTGCTCCTTGCATCCAGATGCACATACATTCTCACTCACAGACTTCTAAAACCGAGCTGAATCAATTGATTGGATAAATCTTGTTGCAAATTATGTCAAATTTTTCAAGGTACTATCTCAAAACATGAGTAGAAAAATAAAAAATAAAAAATAAAATATTGACCATTTCATTCATGAAAGTTTTGACAGTTTCATGACCTCAGTTCCACTTGAGTGAGGGATCTTAGTTCCACTTTTGGGTCATATTAAGTACATGCAAAGGGCAAATAGTAGTCGAGACAAGCTTAAATGTTTTGACATCCCAATCCAGAATCAAGGGTCAGATGAATTTGTAAGTGTTAACCCAGGAATCACAGCACAGCTGGTACTGATTGCACCAAAAGAGTAGACAGACAAATTTTACGTTTAACCTGATTATCCCTGAAAATGCTTGCAGTGGAATTTTAAGACAACCACAAAATAAGGGTTCAATTTGCAATTTTCAATTCTGAATGCATGTGCAACTTCATTCATTACAGAAGTTCATGAAAGTTCTCCTGCACATACAGCTGCTACCTAAAAGCTCAAATTAAGCTTCTTAACACAACCATCTGGCCCAACACAAACTCACGAAACTCAACCATAGTAGGAGATAAAGCCTCAGATAAAATTCTCAGCACATATGCTGTTGGAAAAGCTTCACCAGGGAAAAAATTAAGCTTCTCATGCACTTACTTATCCACCCAACAACAGAATCACATGCAGACATTACATTATGAAGGAGTAAACAGTGCAATCAGCATATCCCCAGATGCCAAGGATAAATCATGGCAGCATGGTGTAGCAACACCAGAACTTAACAGCCAACACTGTCAAATTGGATGGTCCAAAGGATCTTCAGGAATGACATAATAGGGTACTTAGCCCATATGTAAAACTTCCACATACCAAGCACCCTCGTAAGTAAACAAAGTAATACCTAATTAAGTATACTAATTTTCTAGGACAATGGATCAGTGGTATCAGTGGGACACATCAATCCCTGGGATTTCATCATTCATGATCATGCTAAGAAAAGATCCTGATTCCCAACAGATTAGAATCTCGGGTAACAGTTAATATATTTTTCTTCTTAATTTGAGGACAAAGAATCATCTCCTTCAGGAACAAGCTTAGTCACAGCAGAAGAATGATAGCTAGCAATTCAAAAGAAGGGAAGAACTGGTTGCATTTGTGATAGGCTGTAATAGAGATAGGGAGACGAAATTAATGGATAATGAGTACTTCTTTTAACAGTGTAGACCATTTGTCTCAAAGCAATAATGTTCAAATTTTGCAGACATTAGAACCAAAACAACTGACTAAGCTGAAATGCGTCCTAGCAGAATGATCAAACAAATACAACAGGATAAAAGAATTGTCCTTCCCTCAACATATGAAAAGGAAAAATAAAGTTTCTTTCCCAAAAAAAAAGTCTTTATTGAGAAATCGTTAAGAGGTACTAAAACAAATTTAAGAAATTACATGGAGATCTTAAAGTGAGACATTACCTCTAGTTCACTCTCTTATTGACGCTGTAATCACCAACATAACCTGGAGAACTTTTAGCTGAAACATCTGAAGCAGCATTGCCAATTCCATAACCAAATGAACCAGATCCTCCCCTCTCAGGATTTGGTGGGCGCCAAGTAGAATCACCATACACTGAAGCACTTCCATAGAGGTCTGCCAAGGCACCATCGTAGGCACCATTTGATGTACCATATGATGATGTCAGGGGCCCACCAGATCTGTTGTTTCTTCCATACCCCACACTGCCCAATGCGTAGCTGTTGCTACCACCTCCATAACCAAAATTCACACTATCATTGGAGGCGCTATTTCCACCACCACCACCTTGAGCAGTAATTGGTGAAGAGGCCCAATTAACGGCACTACCGCCAAAGCTGCTTCCTCCAATGCTCAAATTTCCTCCCGTATTGGTGTTAGAGCTTGTAGGGTTCGTGGCCTGATTCAGGCCCCCATTTCCCCAGAGATTCCGAGTCACTGAGCTGAAGAAAGAAGAGCTTCCTCCATTGCCTCCATCATATCCAACTGTATTGTTAAATCTATTGGAATTGCCAATGTAATAAGGATTCAGTCCCCGGCCATAGCTGATGTTGTTACTGAAATTTGTAGTCCCGCCATAATTTGGGTTAAGCCCTGTCTCAAAATTCATGCCAAATGCTGGGTATCCACTTCGACCTCCTGCAACCGGACTAAACCTACCATCCATCCTAAGTCCATATCCTCCCACAGCACTTGGGTTATATCCCTGAGTGTATCCACTAAGAAAGTTATTGACACGACTCATCCCATAGTTATACCCACCAAGTGGGCTACGACTTGGACCTGGTGATAGCTCCTTGGGAACTGCTCTCTTCACCTCAACCATTTTGCCATTCAGTTCATGAAAGGTACCGAGCAACGCCTTGTCCACAGCTTCCTCTGTGTCATAAGTGATAAACCCAAAGCCTCTGGGCCTCTGGGTGTTGTGATCATACATTACGACGACATCTGTGACCGTACCAAATTGTTCAAAGTACTTCTTAAAGTCACTCTCAGTTACTGTGGATGCTAAACCTCCTACAAAAATCTTCTTGGTACGGCCAGGGCCAGGAGAACTATGAACACTGCTGCTGTTCCTACTCAGAATGTTCTGGTCGTCCCTAGGAACAGCTTTCTTAGCCTCGACCTGAGGACACAGAACTTGATGATCAAGAATACACCTCATGTAACTGTAATGTACTAGAAAAGAAACCGCCAATTGAATGAATATGGGACAAAGAATGTACTCATACAGAAGGAGAAGGGGGAAAACGAAAAGGGAAGTGTTGACAAATATTACATTGAGTTTCAAATTTAGTTGAATACAGAATCCTGCAATCACAATGTTGGACTCGTAATCTCAATAGAAAGTTGAAGAATTTACATCATCAGGTATAACAAATCATGATTAACCCTCAAGAAAGAAATGCCACAGTAATAAGTAGACTTGCGGAGATCACTCACTTACCATCCGGCCATCAATGTTGTGCTTATCCTTGATGACTCTTTCGGCAACAGCCGGATCCGCAAAAACGACAAAACCGAAACCACGGGCACGCCCTGTGGTTCGATCCTTCATGATGATTGCCTCCGCCACCTCTCCATAAGCACCAAAATACTCTTTCAGTCTCTCCTCATTTGTGTCCCATGATATTCCACCGATAAATAGCTTCCCATTATCAGATTGCATTGCCTCTACAATTAAAAATTACCATCTCATCAATCAACACACACGCCGCTCAATCCAAAACACTCCCAATACCAAGAAAGCAAAAGGCGAGCACTCTAAAGACGGAATGAAAAACCCATTTCCACTAGAAACCACACACTCTGTATAAGATCCACCCGATTTCAATCCACAATTGAAAACCGATGAACCATCCAAATCGAGCAAACAAAAGCGACCCAGGAACCAGAATCGAATTCGCCGGAACACCATCCACTCAAAAAAGGGAAAGGAACGATAAAAAATGCACGCACACGACCAATCCCAGAACGCATATCAATACCTTCTGTCGACAGACGAGTACGAACCGCGAGCTCGATGCCAAGCCAAACGAGAAAAAATTTAATATCAAAAAACAAAAGAACCAATCTTCAGATTCAAGACCGAAACATAAGATCCTCGTCCAGCCGACCCAAGAACGCAATCCCACCTAATCAGACAACAACCGAACCCACATCCATCAAGATCCAAGAACCAACCCAAAATTCCTGAAAATCGAAACGACCCAACTCCAGATTCGCACCGATCGGAGCTCAGACCCCGGGGAGACGCCGAATCTCGCGACGGCCGCCGCCTAAGATCTGACAGGAACAACAACACCACCAACAACAACAACAACAACCGGAACCGAGGGCATGATCTCCATATGCCCCCTCCCGACCACAGCCGCCCGTGTCCGTGAATCAAACGTTTTTATTCCCGATAAATTCCAAATGCATATTCAAGTGCCCAGGAAAACAATATGCTTTTTCGCGTATTATTTTTTTCTTTTTTTTTTTTTTTTTTCTCCCACTTTCTTCCTTCTTTTTCCTCAGAGAGAGAGAGAGAAGAGGAGGAGGAGGAAGAGCAGAGGAGAAAGGGAGAAGGATTGCAGCATCCGGTGAATGGAGTATATATAGACTTTGATAATAAAATAAATTAATAAATAAAAATTAAATCTTTTTCACAAATTCTCGATAAAAATTCGATTTTTTTTTCCCCCTCCTTATGGAAATAGAAAAGACTCGAAATGGTGGAGCAGGAAGAAGGAGAAGGGGAGAGCAGCAAAAAGAGGAATTTTTCCTCGGTATTTATGCGGGATCTGATGATAAAAATGGAGGAAGAGAGAGAG
The DNA here is from genome assembly GCA_014182365.1 of Eucalyptus tenuipes. Taxonomy (NCBI): domain Eukaryota; kingdom Viridiplantae; phylum Streptophyta; class Magnoliopsida; order Myrtales; family Myrtaceae; genus Eucalyptus; species Eucalyptus tenuipes. The sequence continues at coordinate 4,867,461 of CM024547.1, read as the reverse complement.
AGAGAGAGAGAGAGGGTTGGCTTTTCGTTCCCTTTTATACTTATTGGAGAGAGACGGCCGTGTTCGCGTGCTCACGCCGAGCTGTCCCCCTCCCCGCGATCCCATTGGCCGAGGAGCCTCCGCCGTCGATCTTGCTGACTTCTCTTCGGGAGTCGATCGGCGCGGGCGGCCGCGATCGCCCGATCGGGATCGGGATCCTTGGCTCCGGGGATCGACGCTCGAGACGGGGGCGGAGAATTATATGAGCACGGTTGCTACGTTGTCCCGTCACCGCCCGACTTGGGCAAATGGCACTTGACATTTTTGGGTATGTGATCTCAGACTCTATGCCTTCCATTTCTAAATTTATCTCGTCGGATAAGATATGAGTGTTACATTTAAATAATACGAGCCTAGTTGCCACGTGTCACGTCATCGCCCGTCTTGGTAAGTGGCATATGATAAAAACACAACGCTTAGGGGTACGTTATCATGATCCTATTTCCACGTCCTTAAATTTATCTCGCCAAATAAGATGAGAGTGTTACCTTCCAAAGGGTATGAGCTCAATTGCTATATGTCACGTCATCACCCAACTTGGTAAGTGTCGACCAATAAAAACTTGATATATAATCTCGACTTTACATCATCATCCTTAAACAAGACAAGTGTTATCTTCTCTTCTCGAGAATACAAGCCCAACTACTATGTATCCCATCTTGGTAAATAGTGTCCAATTAAAACTCGACATTGGGGGTATGTAATTATGACTTTACATCCCCATTCCTAAATTTATCTCGCTAAACAAGCTATGAGTGTCACCTTCCAAACATGTTGATATGTCAGATGGATTCATATTTCCTTGATAAAAAGTATAGTCATGAGATTAACAAGCCCATTAATTCAACCCCATAAAGCCACTCCAGACAAGGCAACAAATGTGCAATTTCACCAATTTACCATATCAACCTCACTCGCCAACAAAGCTTGACTACAAGCAACTCTTTCATCGTTACGCCATATCCCTAGTGGATCCAATTTCGAAATTCCGGTTATTCATCTAGGCTTAAATACGGAATTCTGCCTTCCGATCAAAAGGGCACGACGCTCTCCATTTCCATGCGCACTCCATTGCTTGCCTCTTTTAGGCAAAGCCATGGACACTGTGATCGTGCGAGAGGGCCTTTTACATTACATTGGAGGAGAAAAGGGCAAGAATACACATCAAAAGAGGGGGGACAAATCAAGGGATGTGGCCAGGAGAATGTTTTGATTACAAAGGTTGTAAGGAAACAAGGTTGTATGGAAATCTCTCGTGGATGATGTTGAATTTTGGGGTTGCATACATCGAGAATTGCGTTGACTTTGAAGGGTCAATGCAGTCTTTTTGCCCCGACCTTTTTCCTTCCTCTCTCTCCCCTTTTCCCGTACGCGGAGAGAGGGAGTTGCGTCGATATTAATTTGTCTGGGGGTCATTTTCTTCTATCGTGCGTACACCTCTTTTTACATTTTCGGTGGTCATTTTCTTGCGCTATTTTCTTTTCTCCTGTGACGTCCAAACACAAAATTCTGTAATAAAGATTTTTCTTCTACTGGCTGATTTCCCTTTTTTTTTCCTGAACCCTAGCATCCATCTTCATGTTTTTTATTTAAGGAGATGTGCCCAAAATTAATAGTGTTTTTATGGGTTTAACTGCCAAAAAAGTATAATTTTTTGGGAAATAAGGATAATACCCGAGACTCCTTAGCATTGAAACTTTAAGTTTTCCCTCTTATTGACGCTCTGGCTAAATCGGGCAGACTTTGTTTTTGCTTAAATCCATTACATTATCTTTAAGTCAACGATCTTTCTCAAAATTATCATTAAAATGTATTAGAATTTTTCTTGGCTCGATGTGTCCCGAAGTGTTCGGATTTCTTCACTTCATTTACCCTTTGAACATTTATAGTGTGTTGTTTCTAAATTTTCTTCTTCTTTTTTTGAAGTGATTTTTTGGACAATTTTATCATCAAACCATATATTTTATTTCTAAATGTACGAATATCCACAAGTCCAATAAAAAGAAAAAGGGGCACAAACCACAGGAACTCATCAGATCATGGACTCACGTTATCAACTTGTTTTGTGCGATTGGGCTTCCAAAAGAGGATGAAGAAAATGGAGAAAAACCCAAATTTTTGCTGAAATTCTTAATAAACGAAATCATTTATATCACCAAACAAAATGGGCAAGAAAAATTAATAAATTGAAAAAATTGACTGAATCTATATGGCAAAATTAGGTCAGCACCGCCCCTTCGTGCACCCCACTCAAAAGAGCAGCCTCTCTTTTCAGAGATTTTTCGGTGGCAAATGGCCGGCCTCGCTTTTTCTCAGCTATTCATGACGACGCCCTTTTGCGATCGTATGCAAGAACGTTTCATTTCAATGTCCTTTTTCTTCTTATCTTTTTATATATTCAAAGAGATATTAATTTTTATAAAAATAGCTTATGATCAATCCGGAGGTCAACACCGAATTTAATTATGGATCCAAGCGAAAGGGCACAGTTTATCCACAAATTTCCAGATGAATTCTAATGTGAAACGGATTGGTTTTTGACTTGATCCAATAGCTTTTTCGAACGGTCTGAAATCATAGCACTTTTGGAGATTTTTATGGAAACAAGGAGCTCATAGCGCCTCTAAAAAGTAAAGAATTCAGACTGCTTGAAACTGGAATACCATCAAGAAGAATTCAACTGAGGGTACGAGCGAAATTGGATTTTCTCAATTTGAGATTTGTCGTGAGGGTTTTATTGATGAACTTATCTTACATTAAGATATTGTACATCATCACTTGCTTGTCACGTTTGTGATGAATTCTCGTCCTAATAATAACCAATGAAGCATTAATTAAATGCGACTTTGAATTGGGCTGCTTTCTCTCTGCCTCATGTTCAAATATAATTTTATAGGAGAATAAGCAAAAAAATAAAAAAATAAAAAGAAGAAAAGAAAGTCCTCGTCTAGTCAGCCTGCAATGCCTGAGTAAATTCAAGCACATGGACTTATTAAGGAGGAAGAATAACGTGCCTTGCGCAATAATTTTCAAGAAGAAAATGCTGGCATTTGTTTCTTTTTTATTCTTTTCTTCATTCAAAGCTTCGGTTGTACACGGCAACTGATTTTTCGTTCTCGAAGTCATATCAGTCAAAATTATCGTAGAAAAAAGTAAAACTGCCCACTTTTCAGGAGTGGTTATTATGCTTTAGCTTCGCGCAGTCAAAAATAAAATTCAATAGTAAATATATAAGAGAAAGAAACAAAAAGGTAACTAAAACGTAGCTATAATTAAAGAGTCGAAATATCACACACATATACATATATATATGTATATACTAAGTGTAATTATGGATGCACGACTTATGAGATCTTACATAATCTTTTGCAAAAATGGACTAAACCAGTTACTTTCAGGTAATCATGCATTAGTCTATTAATTGTGTTGCTAGAGCTAACGTAATTATCACATAGAAATTGCAAACCCAAATTTGTTAATTCTATACCGCAGCTGAGTTATGTACTCATGTCATATAGTTGATAGTGTATTTAAAAAAACATTTATCTAATAAAGTATTTAATATGGTGTATTTTAAATAGCAAGTATTTAAAATTGTCAACTAATATTGAGGTGTGCGACCGACAATACAAAGGATATTGTATTTAAAGACGGGGAGAAAGTTCAATGATATTTCACATATAAATGATGTAGAAATAACATATACAAAGCATAGGCAAAGTATAATTTTTTTTGGGCCAATACTCTTTCAAGTAACTTAGAATCCTTGGAGGGATAGGCGAGACATTACAGGTTTATATATACATATAATATATATATATATATATATATATATATAGGGGTTGTCAAGAATGATAAGATAGAAGCTGGCATGTTAGCTGTTCTTCCGCAATGAGGTTAATTTTTAATTCACCACATTGTTCTTCGCTTTGCCTCTTTATGAACGCCTGATTTATGCACATTAATATCTGCGACCCTTTTATTTTTTACCCACACAACAAACAACAACTCAACACTCGAAAGCAATCATTGGGTGCTTCGAGATCAAGAGAATTGATTGCAAGTTGCCAAGAATGCTTTTGACATTTTATAATTGGCGACACTAATGAATGCGTTTTGACCTTAATTGTTTAGTTCAGATTTAGTGTTACCAAGGGTAAAGGTGATTCATAGGGCAATAGCCATAAGCATTTAGCTAACCTCCAGAGTACCAAGTCAAAAGCATTAGTATATATGTGGTACATTCTATTTAGTTTTGCATTATATTTGTGCGGGTAGATATCATTTAATGAATACCGGATATTCATACTCCAAAGTGTATTTCGAGGCATATAAAGAAATTTAATTTCATTCGTTGGAGTTTCAATGAGACTTTAGGTTTATAGGCTATCAAGAAGTGTTCAACCAAGCCCATTATTCATTGTGATTAAAAATTAAGCGAGCCCTTAGCATAATAAAAACAAAGGTGAAGATTCTGAAAAAAAAAATGGCAGTCTACTCTTATAAAAAGCAACTAAAAGTCATTGGATTTTACAAATTATATGCACACCATGAATGGTTATTTTACAAAGGTAAAGTTGGATCCTAATGTTGGATATGTATTTGAACCATTGATTTAAATGAGAGACTAGTACTTCAAATGATAATGTATCATATGACATAATGAGTTTACGAAGATTGCTATAGGTTTAGAAAATAATTGAGGATGCTTATAATTTTGGAGTTTTTGCCTTCTCTCCCACAGGGCATATGTGACCATATTTGTTATAACAAACTTACTCCATTTTCAATTGAGAAAGAGCCCACTTCAATGTGATTTTCTTTTACATTCATCAATTTGTTAATACAATGCTATATTTGTCGTGTACGAGTTTTTGTTTACATTTATAGATTTGTTATTTTGAACACTCAAACTGTAAAAATTGCAATCATTGTTTTTTTTTTTCAATTTTAAAGAAATTTAAAAAGTAAAAAGCTCAAATTCGTCACATTAAAGACCTCATAAAACAGAAAGTACCCTTTTTCTCTCCAAACGAGCTTTCTGAAATGCTAAGGTTCTCTCAAACTCACCCTAAACATTTCGTCTCTTCTACAAACATGCATTTCTCGTATGGTGCAACTCAGCAAGATGTATTGTATCTAAATGGATCGCTAGTGCCCTAAAAAGATATTCGAGGACGAGGTAAAAATATCAAACCCATCTTGCTTTTTTAAGTCTCTTTAACTCCGTCCATTACCACCGACTTCATCTCATGTTTCATTCCATTCCATTATTCAATTTGGTAGCTAGGGTTGGTTGATGATGGTACATTCCACTGTACTGCATAAAGCACCTTGCTTTTTACAGGCAAACATAGGTTGAGGAGTGCAAGGAATGTATAAGTAATCTATTTTTCTAATGTAATTAATAACTAATTATCCTAGGGAAGCCCCCAAAATAAATATTCAATGAGAGAGAGAGAGAAGGGGATACCGGTGAGGCATAATTCTTGTGTTACCCACTCACACAGCAATCACAGCTCTCACCCACATCCACATGTGAAAAGAAAGAGGAAGAAAGAGCCCTTTGCTCTCTGAGCTCATCATGTGACTATGAAGCATCCAACCCCCACCTCCACTCTCTTTCTATCCAAAAGGCAGGCAAACAATCTCTCTCTCTCTCTCTCTCTCTCTCTCTCTCTCTCTCTCAGTCTCACCCCTAATACTGTCATTGTAACCTGTGAATGACATTTGACATTTGATAAGTTAATGTACAGTGGGTAGGGCTTGAGCAAGCACTTGCAAGCTCGGCCACCGACTCGACCCGGCATGATCCGACCCCCGCCCAAACCCACTCATTGATCGAGTCTCGATTCCTAAGTTGTCTTTAAGTGGAGAGTTTTAAAAGAAATATAATGGTACAGCGTTATTAGTTGCATACTGTCTACCGGAGACTCAGTTTGTTTACACTACTTGTTAGAATAAAGACAAGAGGCTCATTGCGGGTTGCAGATTATGTGCCCGAGTAGTTCAGATTAGAATTCAGATACGCGTAATTATGTCCATCGTCGATTAGTTTGCATCGCTGCGTGTGCTTCAGACATAACATCTCTTCATTTAGAAGACCAGTCTGGCATTTCTCTATGCATGAGCACTGCCAATAGCTGATGCAAATCAGCATTTAGGACCTCAAAGCCTCTGTTTTAATTTTCAAGCCTACCTTTACCTTCAAACCAGCAACGTATGAGAATAGAAGCAGCCACCTTCAGTACCAACCCACGCGAGCAAAACTACCACAGAAGAAACAAATGACGAACTTCCGGTGACCGTAAAAGCCCCTACCCCCTCGCTAAGTTTACTAAATTGATGATTGCAAAGAAGCAGAGTTTCAAGAATACAGAAGCAGCATCCATCCTTCACTAGTGCCAAAAATTACCAATCCCACATGCCAAAATCCTCCACAAACACCACATCTGTAGATTCTAGCTTGCAGTCCCATTTCAAGAAAGACCATGAGCAAAAACCAAGGGTAGAAAATCTCATATTCACATAAAAATGTCGTTCGTTTGGTTCCCGCTGTGACCAATTTTGCTATGGTAACAATGTAAAGCTCTTAAACAATCTGCAAAACTTTCAAAAACTGATTACTGCAACATCCTGGAAAGCAAGTGACACTGCTAAAACTTCAGCAGCCCCGGCTTTCAAAAAATCTTTCTCCATTCATTGTCAACACTATTACTTGGTTTTACAGACGGTTGCCAACCTAGCTATGACCACAGCTGTTAAGGAAAAATCTTAAACACTGGCACCATAGCATTTAAGGAAAAAGAAAGAAGGAAAAAATAAAAAGTAGCTTTTAGCTCATTCAACATAATGGTTCTAAAAGTGACGACAGAAACATCATCAGAAGCGACAAAAACACACATATAGCAACTTCTGAGATACAGCCCCCTCAACCTCAGCATAGACATATATTAAGTTGATGAAGATGACTACACATCCAACCGCTGCAAGGAGTCCTAGTGACTGAAGCTGAAAACTCCATATTCAAAGTGATAAGGTTATATTAGCTTATATGTATAAGCCTCGAGCAGATTAAAGTTCCATATTCCCCATCCCAGAAGCTGTTGAAAACAAACATTATACACGGCTTACCTATTTTTCTTTCTTTACATATACCTTTTCTTGCTCTTCAACCACAAATGATGCAAAATGTGGCTAGTTTTATTCCAATCACAATCTCGAATTTCAAAATGCATCAGCTGATAATCTAACCAGAGGCTCCCAGTCGACCTTTTTTGGATTCAGTTTTACCTTCTTTTCTCTCTGGGAAAAAAACAACAGCATGCTGTACTGCTAAATAAGAAAGCTTCCCTGGGTCCTTAAGTATCCTTAGAATTTACATTGAAACTGTAGCCTTTGACCAAATATCTTTAACAATGTGATGGTTATGAAAATAGAGATACTAAACAAGAAACAGCCACATCTTTTAGAAAGTAAAAGAACATATATGCTCCAGTAATAACATAAAGCCAGACTTCCAGAGACTATCACAGTTTGCTTATTTATAGCACACAACCTATTACCTAGGAGGGTTCAAATCCTCTTTTACAGAAGGAGATCTGGACTCCAGACTCCCATCTCTACCAAACCTGGACATGCTCCTGACACTTTTGGGAGTCCGACTTGCGGGGCTTGCACCTCGATAACTAGCTCGAAGTGATTCATCAACTGAAGATGACGACCTAGAAATTGCATTTCTCACGAACTTCTGGGCAGCGGGAGAAAGAGTCCGCATACTTGGACTGGCACTTCCCCCTCTGACAGGTGATGGCAGTGGTGGCTTCTGGAACATTTTAGACCTGTCCCTCAACTTTCGAGCAGCCTCTCTAGAAAGCAAATGAGCCTTTACATCTCGCGCTGGTGCCAATGGGATCCTGAAGTGAGGCCCGTCTCCACTACCGCCGATATCAATAGGTGTGTCCTCAGGCTCCAACCTCAACGGAGTTCCCTCAATTTCACCCCACGTGATGAACGGTGACTCATCAGCACCTGGCATAGGTGAAGGAGTTCTAACATAACTATATCCATTATCGGCCTTTTTACCTGACTCCACATAAAATGGATTGGGGGTCTTCCTCAAGTCATCCAGGTCGTACTTCTTAACATTGTCCCCATCCCTAGCTAACCTTGGCATCGGAGAAGCACCCGCAATCGGCGCATACAAGACCTCAACCGTACCATCATCTTTTGGCCTCGAATCCATTATTTTACCATGAAACCTAGTATTAGCATAACTCACTTCCTTAGTCAGACCGTTGAGCCTAACAGCCATTTCCTCCTCCATCAACGGAGCCTCCCCCCGATCAGCAGGATGGTACATCAAGAGATTCTTCGGCGTGTATTTCCACCCTTCTAAAGTACTCAATGGCTGATCCGACGTCCCATACCCATCCGTAATTCTGTCCCTCTCGGCATCCTCAATTGCCTGCACACCCTCCTTCTGGCCTTCCAGCAAGTACCCATACTTCTCCTTCCTCTTCTTATTAACCTTCTCCAGAATCTTCGAAAAGCTCTCGTTATCCTCGCTCGTGTACCGCCTAAAGAACTCGTCCAACGACAGCGAGACGTCGACGCCGGAATCACCCTCCCCGGCTTCTAAACCACCTACCCCGTCCCCACCCAGAGCGCCCGGAGTCCTCGGGGTCTTACCGTCGAACTCGTCGAGAGGAGTGAAACTGCGCGCGAAGGTCGAGCCGGGGGTCTGCGTCTGCGTCCGGCCCCGGGCGCTCGAGCCGCCGGCCGCCCTCCTGCCGCGGCGCTCCATGATCTTCAGCTGGGCGTCGCGGATCTGGATGGGGTCGCCGGTCCGGACGGCCTCGAGCCAGTCGAGGCGGTCGCGGAGCTTGGATATGTCGGGGAAGAAATCGCGCTCGATGATCCCCTCGATGGCCGACACGTAGGCGTCCTCGTCGAGGACCGCGGGCCGCTTCCTGGGGTTCGGGGCGGCGGCGGCCGAGGACGACGTCGGCGGCGGCGGGGGTGCTGGTTTAGGGGTTCGGCGGGGGCCGGCGACGGGGACGGCGAGGAGAGGTGGCGGGGGAGTGGCCGGGAGAGAGGAGCATCGTTGCCGGAGAGAGAAAGATCGGAGCTTTGATGATGGGGAATTTGGGGGAAGGGAGGTGCGATTAGGGTTCCGATTCTGGCCCCAATCGGAGAAGAAGATGATGATGGACGGTGGCCGCCGATGCGAGGAGTGGCGTTTTCTCGTGCGGTTACGCGTTTGATTCCTACTGGAATTACGATTTTTTATGAGATTATTAATTTGGTATGATAATAAAATTAATTTAGAGCCTTCTCTTTTCTTTTTTTTCTTTTTTCTTCCCTTTCTCCTTTTGGCCGGCTTCAATTACACAAAAGAATCATTTATCGCTTTTTGGGAAATGATTTTTTTTTTCTAAAATACGAATTTTTTTAAAAGAGGTTCTAAATTTCAGGAGACTATAGAAGCCGCAAACTACATGTGAATATACGTATATATTCAATAATCTTCATGCTTCACGTTGAATTAAAATCAGATGATGAGAGTTGAAGAATTTCAAAAAAAGTAATGGTAACTTGGATGGGAAAGTACTAGAAAAATCAACTAATTTAGTATAAAGACTTTCATTTAGATCAATTTAGTCATAAACTTTTTGCATTGTTACAATTAAGTCCATCATTCCAATTTTGACTAAAAATTGTTTACTTGGATGCTAGTCATCCCATGTGGCACGACTATTATTACTAATGTGCACAAATTTTATAATTTTTTAAATATTTTTTTCTGAACTTTTTACTATTTTTTTCTTTTTTATTATGGTCTAGTCAGCCACTTGTGCAAGTCGCGGCCCTTGCCCAAGCCATGATAGACCGCAGGCAAGGGCCGACCCTTGCTAAATTCAGCAAGCTCAACCCTCATAGCCAAGTGAGGCCCACTTTGTCGAATCTGGCAAGGGCTAGGCGCAAGAGCTCTTGCCAACCATAATAAAAATAACATAGAAAAGAAAAAATTTGTAAAATTTTTCTATATCAACACCTGTTGTGCCACGTAGTACAATCAACATAACGGTTTTTGGATAAACTCAATTGACAAAAATGCAATAGATTTACTTTCCCTGACTTTTAATTGTCAAATGTGTTCACTTTTGGAATTTGCTAATTAATTAATAAGTAAATTCGACACATGGTTGGAATCGAAAATTTGGAAAAGAACAAAAATCCACAACCACATTAACAAGCAATTTTCCAATAATTTGGCACTAGTGAGTCGAAAGTATAAATTTTAGATTTACCAAGAACCGCGAATCAGATTTTGAACAATCAAAGCCCGACGTATCCAACAAGTGGGCTAACAAGAATCGTCTCTTTTATCCATACTCTACAATCGCATTATGCCCAGTCCATGCCCACTGGACTTTGGAGTACAGTTGAGGATTGGACATGAGTGGGTACATCGGCATTCCATGGATCTTCAATACGCAGATTGCTTGATGTTCTTCTTGTAGCAGTGTCGCCATTTTCGTGTTCAGCTCCGACTCGTACTAATTCTCTGATTCCTAAGTCGAAATGCGTCACGTTGATCAATGGAATCGGGCTTGTTAAGCATGTAAAAATTGAGCAGGCCTGCACAGAATGCCATCTCACTTTGCATTTATCTTTTGGCGAACAGGGGGATGAGATATTTAAGGGGGTGGGCATCCTAGACGACAGACAAAGTCCGCTTTCCCTCGGATCTGACACCGGGACATACCCGCCACTGGGGACAGAACATGCCACAAGCGGCGCCTTCGCTCTCTGGTCTCGGCCGCCCATTTGTTGGGTCAACATGCTGTGCGTGTTGAGTCAGTGCAGCAGAGCACGAGACATGCGCCAACCATTCCCGAATGCAGCTTCACTCCAGAGTTACTAGTACCAGTTTAGTACCGGCTTCAAAACCAGGAACCGGTAATTAGGTTGACCGGATTGATCCCTTGGGTCAAAAATGAGATGAAAACATGTCCAGGCTACAAACTAAGAGAGTGTTTGGTAATATTCCCGTTTTTCTATTTTTTTTTGTTCTCCGGAACAGAAATAGAATAGAAATCTGTTTGTATAGATTTGAAACAAAAAAAAAAATTTACTTATTTTTTACAGCAACAACTCAAGAATCAAACCCAATTTTCTTTTTCTCTATTCTTTTTCTTTTCTTTCTTTTTCTCTCACTCCTTTTCTTCCCCAAGTCGGTCGTTGGCCTCAACGATGGCTGGCAATCAGCCAAACGAGGCCCGATGACCTCACCGAAGCATCACCGGTCCCCCCGAGGGTCACCTTGAGCCTCGCCATGGCTAGGCAAGGCTCGACCTCACCTTGCCCAGGCGGGCTCGACCTCGCCGAGCCATTGTGAGGTTAGCCTCACTAATGGCGGCTAGGCAAGCTCGACCTTGCCATGAGCCAAGCAACACTCCGATGAGGTCTCGGCCGCTCGGCCGAGGCCAACAACCAATCAAAGGGAGAAGGAGAAGAAGAAAAGGAAAAAAAGAGAGAGAGAGAAAAAAAAGTCATAAAATTATTTAAAAAATTAAAAGAAATTATAAGTCATAAAAATATTTTATTGTCGTACCAAATATGTTTCTATTCCTAAATATAAATTTTATATGATTACCAAACGTTTTCTTTTGCTCAAGAGCGTATCTAGAGAATAAAAATAGAAAAAAATTATTTTTGAACAGAAAATGTTCCCGAATAATGGCAAAGTTATTACCTTTCTCTAAAGCCTTCTCATGGAAACCAAATCTTTTCAAATGTGAAAATTAGTCCTGCCAAGACGCAACTGTCCTGAACAGCTTAAGGCCCAATCGAGGGCAGATGGGAAGGCACCCACTTATGCACTGACCGGTTCCTGAGGCCTCTCCTCGTTTTGGGTTCTCAACTTGGGCTTACCCTGAAATCCACGAGGAGTTCTCGATCCTCAAGAACCGACAGCGTTCTCAGCACCTTTATCCTGCTGCTTATCCACGAGATGCCCCCATCGTTTTCACCAGCCCACCTGTCTCTGTCGATACAGCAAGAACTTCCCAAAAGTGCACACGACTAGGCCATCAATCTAAATCCGCAATTGCCATTTCTGGGTCAAGAAAATCTTCCGCAAAATCACTGGAAGACGCCCGTCTCCTATCGCATCCATGTAACAGTTTAAGTCAAGCAGAGAATGAGATGAAAACATGTGCAGGGTAGCAAACTAAGAGTGTGTTTGATAACATTCTCGTTTCTCTATTTTTTTGTTCTTTGGAACAAAAATAGAGCAGAAATCCGTTTATATAGGTTTTTATTGCCGAGAACAAATTGGTTAAGGAATAGATTTGAAATAAAAACAAAGAAAAAAAAAAAGAATTTACTTTATGGAAACAACTCAAGAATCAAACCCAATTTTCTTTTTTTCTCTATTCTTTTTCTTTTCTTTCTTTTCCTCTCCCTCCTTTTCTTCCCCAAGCCAGTTGTTGGCCTCAACGATGGCTGGCAATAGGGGTGAGTGATTCCAGGTTCCAGTTCGGTTCCATCTGGAACTTGGAACCTACCATCGGAGTACATGTTTCATTTTTGGAACCCTGGGCTACCGTCGAAATCCAAGAACTTGGAACCTACCCTGTCACAAGTTCCAGGGTCGATTCCAAGTTCCAACAAGTTCTTTTTTTTTTTTTTTCAAATTTGAACAATAACATATGCGCATACTCTACGGTAACTTATCGCATCTTAGCAAATATACCAAGTACCAAGAATCTTGACATATATAATCAAAACCAATAAGAAGTTTGATGAAGCTTTCGAATGTCATTCGGACGGACCGGATACTTTGATGAGCACCAAACAAAGATCAACTACTTTTGACAAATAATCGTGCCAAACCACTAAAAATTCAATCATGCCGTTACCAATTTTTTGTGCATAATGATGATTGGGTCTTTATAGAGTCTTGTCTATCAAAAACAGATCTTTTTTTAGTACTGAGACCAACCCGAACATTTTAGTATATCCCACACAGCTATGGATGAGGACGTACAATCTGGTTGACATAGCTCTTTGTTATTCTTATAGTGGACATTCATTGCAAGCATCCATGCACCAATTGTGACGTCCTCATTGCTGAACATCCAGACACTGTCATTCAAACAGAATAAACATATGATAAAATGACTAATTAAGAGAAGTGTTGGCTCACTTGACTGCATTGTCCTTTCATAACTCGGGTTAAATCACATAAAGAACAGTCTAGGTTTGCAAGATTTCATTATGATACAAATCGTAGATCAAGAAAAGATATGACTCGGTCCAAAGATTCAATGGCAAATGTAAATTATTAGGCTTTTTGATGACCTAAAACAAAGTGTTGAAGTTGTGCAGGTGCTTGAACATTGCATTAGACTCAATCGACTTCTCAACAATGAATTAGACATGGAAGGTTCAAAGCAATATACACAACAATAAATTAAGTCTCATGCCACTAGCCAGTCCCAGGCTATATGAATTCTTTTAGACCATTGCGTCAAATTCTCAGTATCAAGTCTTCTATAAGGTCTAGATGCTCCACATCTCACCTTAATTTGCATGTAATTATATAAGATACGCTATTTTAATAGATGTATAGCTCTTTAGGCAAAGGAAATTATATTTGGGACTCTTTTTGGAGCCCTAACCGGTTCCGATTGGAACTGGAATCGGCACCGGAATTGCCGATTCCTGGAAAAAAGGAACTGGGAACCAAAACTGGTCCTTTAAGAACCGGGAATCGAACCGGAACCTCCGACTCGGTTCTCCGGCACGCTCACCCCTAGCTGGCAACTAGCCAAACGAGGCCCGATGACCTCACCAGAGCATCACCAATCCCTAGTGAGGTCACCTTGAGCCTCACCATGGCTAAGCAAGGCTCGGCCTCACCTTGGCTGGATGAGGCTCGACCTCACTAAGCCATCACAAGGTCAACCTCACCAGCGATTGGGCAAGCTCGACCTCGCCATGGGCCGGTGACGCTCCGACGAGGTCACTAGCCTGGCCAAGGCCGCAACCAATCAAAGGGAGAAGGAGAAGAAGAAAAGAACAAAAGAGAGAGAGAGAGAGAGAGAAAAGTAATAAAATTATTTTAAATAGTAAAAAAGTCATAAGTACACAAAAATATTTGGGTGTTGTACCAAATACATTTTTATTCCCGAAATATAAATTTTGTATAGTTACTAAACGTTTTCTTTTACTCAAGAAAGTATATCTAGAGAATAAAAATAGAAAGAAAATATTTTTGAACAAAAAATGTTCCCAAACAATCACAAAGTTATTACCTTTCTCAGAAACCTTGTCCTGGAAACCAAATCTTTTCAAATGTAGAAATTAGTCCTGTCAAGACACAAACTGTCCTGAACAGCTTAGAGCCCAATCGAAGGCAGATAGGAAGGAACCCACTTTTGCACCTAGCGTTCCTGAGGCCTCTCCTCATTTTGGGTTCTTAACTCGAGCTTACCCTGAAATCCACGCGAAGTTCTCTATCCTGAAGAACCGACAACGTTCTCAGCACCTTTATCCTACTGCTCGTACACGAGATGCCCCCATCGTTTTTACAGCAAGAACTTCCCAAAAGTGCACCCAACTAGGCCATCAATCTAAATCCGCAATTGCCATTTCTGGGTCAAGAGAATCTTCCGCAAAATCACGGGAAGACGCACGTTCTCCCGTGGCATTCATGTAACAATTTAAGTCAAGCGCCGAATGGAGAGCTACGCAGACCTTAGTTAGCCCCAGCAACCCGGAGAAAAGTCAATCATCCTATGAGCGGAGCGGCAGATTGATCATCACATCACAACCACCGTGTCCCTTTTCCCTTTCCTTGTCCTCCTCCTCCTTCAAAGAGGTGGAAAAGGCAAGACAGAGACAAGACATCCAACTCTCCTCGAATCCTAAAACCCCACCGTTGCCTCTCTGTCCTCCATTTCAGGGTCTATTTCGTTGGGTGAAGCTTTACAGCTTTACAAACATCTTTGTGGGCTATCTATCCTCCGTCCCCCACGCACGATATCGATCTAATCTATGCGGAAGCTACGCCGCACGAACAGATCGGACAAGCATTTCCATTTCGGGTGCTGTCTTACCCGACCCATGAACCGATCCAGGTCCTTCATAGCTGTCATCGCATATAAACATCGCGGATCAATTAAGACTTGACTTCTGAGTGACGACGCAACTAATTACCGGAAAACTTGCATTGCATGAACATGGCTGGACCCACGTTCGGGTTGGTAACGTAGGGTCAATGCGAAAAAATTAAGAAAAGCAAAGATCTATCGAATGATCGCGGGGACCCCCCACAAAGCCATGCGCAAAAGATGGGGAAGTAAACAAAATGCACATGATCACTGATAGTGACCCATAGAGAAAGTGTGTATCATTGGAAAGCTATAAATAATATTTGTGATTCCTTCTTTTATGTACCAAAGCATAAACATCCTTTCTTTCAATTCTCTGTAGGCAAATATTTACTTAAAAACAACAGCTTCTCACATTCTTCTTTCTCTGCACAATTTCTTTACTTCCTTTCTTCAACTATAACAGCAAGACTCTACTATTACTAAACTTCTCCTCTAACACACCCACAAGCTCTGATGAAAAGCTTGTAACTTTGACTCTGTATAAAACCCTTGTCATGAAATTAGCTTCTTCTCTGTGCATCAATTTCTTTTGCCTGATCTACTTTCGCCGGTAAAACACGGAGGACTTATATCGCGCGTCCCTCCTGAGCAGCAGCTAGTTGAAACTGCAGAAAAGATGAAGGAAAAGAAAGAGAGAAAAGTCCAGTTGTATGTCGAACTCGCCACATGGTATTCAAGTTCTTCGGTCCTCTATAGTTGCTTTTTTTTTTTTTTTTTTTCCCTGGTTGTCTATGTAACTGTTGAAATTCCAGTCCCTATTGCAGATGCGAATGGGCTGTCAGGAAGATTGATTCCTTGGCTGCTACAAAGAGGGAAAAAGTAGAAGAAAGAGAGGTTAAATTAGGCATGCAATATAATTAGAAGCAAATCAATCAAAATGACCACGTTTTAATTTCGATCTCTGCTATAGTGGAGTCATGTGGTAATAAAAAGATAAGATCGCGATTTTCAGCAGTATAGTCATAAACTCTGTTTCAGAATGTCAGAGAATCATAGTAGACTTTTTACCTATCCTGTTCGGTGCAATTAGTGACCCGCAGCGAGATTTTGCTGGTATTGCTCGAACCATTTTGTACGAAATCTAGGAAGTGATTAAAATGATCAGCAGGTGATGACACTGCTGGTTCTTCATGGCCTACTCAGAAAGAACGAGTCATCAGAAATTAAAGGACATAGTCAAAGATAGGGGGGAGAAATGAATAATTGAGAGAATAGAGAGTCAAGAAAAGAGGCATAAAGATGCATTGCAGACCTTCTGATGGGTTCAATTGGTCCATTGAGTGCCCAAAGTATACAGGGCGGGCCAAAGCTTTTGGTGCCATATGAAATTCTGCAAAGCGTCTCCTCTCGAGTTCAAGTGCAGTTTCATGCCCTTGGATGACCTCCTTCCTAAGGAACCTTGAATTATCACAACTTCTTGTCACTGAAAAACAATAGTTTTGGAGACACACAAACTGATGAGAACGCATAGATCAAGAAGATTCTGCACAAAAGAAACATGCACCGTCAACGGTATCATCTACTCACTTGACTGAATATCAGTCTCCCTTCTATAAGGTGCTGATTGTAATTAAATGTGAGATTCTGCATTTTCTCCATATACCTTCTGCACATAAGTAAATTTCAAACCGTCAAAAGAGATCATGAGATAAAGGGAAAGCACCTTTGGATACAGTTCTTATACAGTACACTTCACATAAAAACCAGTGAAAAGGAAACAACAACCGACAATGCCAACTGAAATTAAGAATTAATACTCGGTTCATATGTAGTTATAGTAAAAATTTTGTTCCTTTTAGCAACCAAAGCGGCATATGTTCTATAGTTGGTCAACCAACTACAATAAAGTGGAAAAATAATATATGTATGTATTGATCGTACACTAGAATAATGTAAATAATGGTAAATAAAGAAAGGAAGCGCACAGCACTGACGCAGAACTCAAAAACAGCTGGATATTACTAGGTCAAGCACTTATGAAAAGTTCGTTCAGATAGTGATGGTTTTATTTTGTTTATTCTTAAAGAGGGTACTAAAAGGTAAAAGAATGCATAATTATTTAAATTAATGATTCAAATTAATGATTGTTGTTTTACTTAATATATATCACGACATGACCCCTAAAGTGCACCCCAAAAGAAATGCACCATCAAGCAACAAACCACCAATTAAACACGGATAACAAATGACTACACAAACGACTACAACGCCGAATGGCAACAAAAACCCACCAAAACAGTGTTTGAAATGCGTAAGCTCACCTGTCAAAAAGCCTCGACTTCTCCTTGTACGGCTTCACAAGAACACGAGCATTACATATAAAGTGAGGATTTCCCTTGGCCAAAACCTGCTTGGCCGTTTCTGCAAAGACAAAAGTGACGAATCCGAACATCCTTTTCTGTTGGCAAGGAATCCTAACATCTTGAACAGGTCCAAAATTACTGCATCAAATTACCAATGGGTTATTCACAATGTGAGGTGCTTCTGGCACAAAAGTACGCAGAAAATGCACTTCCATACTTGAAGTAATGCGAAACGTCTTGTTCAGTAAAAACACTCTCCGCTGGAAACGTAAGATATATTTGCCGAGACCCAGAGTTTACACCTGGATCACATCTTTCAATTGTATAGTCCAAGTACTTTTGAGCATCCTCCGCCAAAATCACAGAGTGTTGGCCATGTGGTCTGTGAGATTTTAGGAACAATGTTAAAAGGTAGAACACTAGCATGAAAAGTCCAAAAACCTCTAAATTCATAGGAAGTACCTGTCAATAAGACAAATGCTGTTCTTAAGCCGAGAAAGAAGCTTCGACAAACTAAAACCAGCCTTGCCATGTCTTTGGCTCTCTGTTAGATACCCCTCGGCCTGAAGTGTCCTCCCATACTTCTCATAATATAACATGGGTAAAGAAGCGATTGAAACAGGCATTCCTCCTCTTGATTTCAAAAGTTCGGCAAGCTCCATTTCTAGTTTGTCAAGAGATCCTTGAATAAATGCATGATCCTCGTTTCCTATCTCGTTGTAATTTGCATTAAAATGCTGCGAAAAGCTCTCCGGCATAAGATGGCCGTGAAAGTACCGACAGTTGTTCCCGTGCTTGCAAAACCCCTTATTGAAGTAATGGCAAATCTTAACAGGAAAATCTGGTAAACTCGGAGACCTACGACTCGATTTTGCACAAATTGCAGCCTCGGGGAAATAATAACTCCCCATAAACGCCGAACCGCTGAAGTTGGCAAACTCAGCAGGGTCCTCCAAACCCAAGTGGCGAACTTGGTTTATGAGATGAAAATCATCAGGCACGTGACCACCAGGAACCTGCGATTCCCAGTATGGGCTGGTGATTCGGAGAGACGATGGAGGTGAAAGTGCAGGGGCTGACGCTGGCGAAAACGGAGTGAATTGCACAGGAGTTTCTGCAGCAGACTGAATACTAACCGTTGGTGTAGAATTTACATGGGGTAACTTATTAACAGATACTGCTGGTTTAGACAATCCCAGTTCGGATTTTGCTTTGGCGATCAAGGAGTGAATCGCATTATCAGGGCTGAAGGCAAGCCTGATCATCTCACGTTCGCCATGATCTTGCAAAAGAAGATATCCAATGATCTTCGAGACATTCTCGGGCTCGAGTTTCTGGATCCTGTTGTACACAACTTTGGTGGACTCCGAAAAGTCCATCGCAAACCCTGCAAAAAGCTATAACTTTAGAGAGTATGCATGAATGCAAACAACAGATACAGCAAAAAGGGAAAAAAAAAAAATTGAAACAGTTGCAGATCTGGCAACCAAGATATTACTATAATCCCACAAAAATGCATTCAAACTATTCCATGACATTTGGCGTGTCAAAGTTGATGATTATAGTGAAAACACCAATGAGCAATTTTACTTTATTTTTTTGCCCCGAAACGCATTATGATATATGTAATCAACATATTCATTCTCACTGTTCTTTTCCTATCCAAGGAAATTAACTGACGCAGGGAAAAGATTATAACCAAGAGAAAGCCAGATCAAAATTTTCAGAAAAATAAAAGTCCGGAAAATTACGCGAGAAATTCATTAATCGAAAAAGAGGCAAAGATAAACTTCTGAAGCGTAAATTTATGACGTCTAACTAATAGCTATCAGGAAAAGGAAAGAAGAAGACCTCGCGATTTTATGCAGAACAAAAAATGGGATTTTTTTTCCCCATCTCTCTGAGAACCACAGCAACAACGCCAAAAAGAAAAAAAAAATCAACCACTTTCTTTTTCCTGTTTTGACTAAAAACTCAAAATTTCCCCTACTCTATCATCTCCTTTTCTATGAAAAACTGATCAAATTATAGACATCTCCACAAGTGACCCAACACGAAGGAACAGTAAAGGTTAAATTTTCTAGTTTGAAAGACAAAAACAAGACACAAACATAACCGGACCACAATTGTCTGCCGGAACCGAAAGCCTTCCCACTCTCTAACATCCTGAGAACAATTCCAAACCACAGAAAAAAAAAAAAAAAATGACCAATGAAACTCAAAATTCCTCCTCTTTTTAACCCCCCGAGAACTGCAACACAACAGAATTTCAAGCTTTCGATACCATTTTTTGTTCCAGAAAAAAAATTATCCACGCGCCAAGAACAGAAGCAACATGAAGTCAAACTCACACAACAAAGACAAAACACGAAAGGGTTATCGTTTCTCATCCCCAAATCACTGCTTCTCCCCAAAAAAGAGAAAAAAAAAGGCAATATTTTGGAAGAAAAACACAACCCATTTCCAGAATAATCAAACAATAGGCCAACAATGACACCAGAAGATGAATACAGAGATACATATACACACGTATATGCACACACGACCAAATTCAGAGGAAAACCACCCCCAAAACCCACGTATTCCAAACCAATTAACCCCCAGAAACAGAGAAAAATGCAAGGGAAACAACACAAAAATCCCAAGTCTCGACCCTTTATTTTCCCTTGCTTTCTTTCAGTGCGAAAAAACACACGACGGTACATACACGTACTCACCACAAACTCTTCAACCGGGGGCCTTCTATGGAGAGAAAAACTTTAAATTCAGACAAGCCAATCCATGGCCCTCAACCTCCTCCTCCCTCTCTCCCTCTCTCTCTGTTTTTTTTGGGGTGGGGTGCTATTTTTAACTGTGTTTCCCGGAGTTCAACCCCTCCGCAGCAGCAAGCGAGTCAGCGACAACAACACGCCTTTTTAAAATAAGGGAGGCGAACGGAAAAAAAGAAAAAAAAAACTCCAAAAACCCAAAAAAAGCCAAAACTGACAATAAATGGATAGCTATAAAGAGAGCGCCATGTCTTTTTGCTCCAAAACGAAACTCCAACCCACCTCACGCTCCCTTTATATAAGCCACCCGCGCACGCACCCAGCAACGCCCCTGACTTTATCTCGAATTAATCAAAAAAGGAAGAAAGAAATAAACGTGAGCAGCAAAAAGAAAAAAAAATCATATCTTTGATTGCTAATTTACTGCCACTTGCATTTCTTTAGTCACCCATCATCCCTCTCCGTCTCTCTATCTTTCTCCCCCTGTTGCTGTCACTCAAGAAACCATCCATGGATTTCTTGAGAAAGGGATGATCTTTCTCTCCCAATTCATCATCATCGTCATCATCGTCATCATCATCTTCGTTTCGTTTCGAGCGTTAAATGGCGAGGGAATTAAAAAGAAAATTAATAAATTTGGAGAGATAATGAGAGCGCGCGCGGGTGATTTACAGGGTGTACTTTGAACTGCGTCGCCCCCGCGAGAGAAAATTACGGGGGATTTTTAGTGGGGATGCGCCTGGATTTCCGAAAGGGGCACGCGGGCCGGATTGACGAGAATGCCCCTGCCGCGGCCGCGGAACCTCGAGGCTGCCATCCCTCTCTGAGGAGTTCGTGAATTTCTATGTGTGGCTACAGCGCGGACGAACTGAAAATCTGTCGGCTCTCCTTGTCCGTGTCTCTCGAGCGGGCGAGTCTACGCTGCGGCGAGCTCACCGTTTTCCGAATCGGTGTGAGCGAATCCTGGCCGTTGATCATCGCGATCTTTTTTTTGGAAAAAAAAATTTTCATTATGGCGATCGATTCGGTTAAAGATGTTATTTAGGGTGCTGAGTAACAGAGATTCGAGACATGTGCAAATTTTTGTTCTCCGAGCGTACAATAAAATATCGACATGACGTATTTGTTTGGGGATTCCTAGTTTCAAAGAGGTCATAAAGTATAATTGAGAACACGGAACAAAATGGTTGAGCATGCAATATGGACAAAATTGAAAGAAAAAATGATAGTCTCTACGTTTGAGGTCAACACGAGTCCACTATCTACTCAAACTGTTCAATTAATTTTGTGTTGGACAATTGAAAAGGACCGACGAAACGTGTCAACACATCAATTTCTACTTCAACCACTAAAGAGGCGATAATTAGAAAGTAAGAATCTAAAACGCGTGAGAGAACAGTTTGGTATGCGTTACAGATTGCACAAAGAGAAAACGACAATCTTACATATAATCAATCACGACGATGATTAAGTGACGTGAGTCTAATATCTATTCTAATGGTTGAATTTACTATTTTATATATGGTCATACGAGATTTGTCTGGATACGGTATTTCATTTTAATTAAATATGAATGGTCGCATAATTTGAATAATAGTAAATTTTTAGCATTAAATAAAAAAGACAATACGTAGTCTCTGAACTTTGACTGAATATGCAAGACGGAAATGTCGGAAGCAACGAGGGTGCACGGTAGCCGCGGTGCAGGGGATCAGGAAGGGGGTGGTGCGGGGCCCCACGGAGGGAGGAATCAGCGGCTGCGATCCTCCCAACTTCGAGAAGCTGTTTTCCTCCCTCTTTGCCGGTTCCGTTGGATTCCCGCCAGGAGGAGGAAACGCGAAACCCCCCCCCGGGGGCCGAGGCGCTTGCATGCGCGCCACGTGTCGGCCCTTGGCCTGGGTCCTGCACGGTTTCCCCTTGGGTTTTTTTGCGGTCCGCGGCGCGGGTCCAGGGGGCGCGCGGTGCTCCCGCCCGCGCCGTATTCGGATTTCGGGATTGTTTGGATCGTTATGTGGATATGCAGAGAATCAGGACCGCGCAGGGTAAATCCGGTGGGACCCACCTCATCTACAGAATTTCTCTCCCTCTTTTTTTTTTTTTTTTTTTTTTTGCCCATTTTTGTCCCCTCCTTTTGCGGTTTCCAAATCCAAACGTGGCCCGGAGGATTCGGTGGCTTCCATCTTCCCGGTCCGGTTCGACGACGGCGGTCCGGTCCGGTCCGCGGAGGGGGAGAGAACCGGACCGCGCGCATCATCACGTCTTCCGTGATTAGCGGTCGATAATAATTGCGTCAACCCGCGAATTTCACAACTAACCACGCATATAATTATCATCCCCAAAAAAACAAAAAATCGATTTGTAATAGTTCGTAACTTAGCATGCAAGTTCGCACGTCGGGACCGACCACGAATGGTTGGAGTTTTCGTTTAGGATTTTAATCTTGATTTTTTTAATTAATTGCCGAAATGGGTTAGAGGAGAAACAAGAGAAAAGGGCAAAATGGACCAAAACGCAAGCCCCATCTTAAAATTCCTAATACGTTGGGATTTCCCGAACCGGGAGATTAATTGAATTTGTTACAAAGCGGGTCTCCCAGATTATCTCTTTACGCGGTTATTTCCAATTTCGAATTTGTTAGCAAAGCTAAAATTATTTTATTAAAAAGAAGGGTTAATACTTTGAAAAACCCCAAACCTAATTTGCCGGTCTCCCAGCAAATTTACCCGTAACTATAAACAACTCTAAACCCAGGTAATAATTTACCTCTTTACGCGGTTATTTCCAATTTCGAAAAACAAACAGAGTGTTTTTTACCGGTTAATTGTCACGCAATATAATTTAACAAGCTAAAATTATTTTATTAAAAAATTTGAAAGAAAAAATAGGGGGTCATTTTCCCCTAAAAGTGCCGCCACGTCACCATTCGGTATGGAATTTATGTTGTCGTGGTGGTGGCTTAACACTAAGTACCGTGACATAAGACAATTCCGACGATAGCATTTATATTAATTATAAACCGACCATAAAGAAAAGGAGCTTTTAATTATCGATTATGTTGGTAGCTAGCACGTACATACGGACATTTCATCTAAAATAATTATATTTTAAATAGTAGTGATGATGATGCCGGATTATCCAAGCTTTGATGGAGACATTTGATTGCATTTCTTTTATTAATTGGTTTTCCGAAAAGGGCATAAGATTTCATTGAACAGTAGTGCAAGCCAACCCGAATTGATGGACCCAGAAAAAAAAAAAGTTTATGGTCGACATGATTAGAGGGGAGGAGTTTAGTGGTTCGCATTTTGGAGATTATGTTCAAGTTTAATAAATTAAATCAAGCGACTCTTTTTATTAGCAAATAATGGGGATTTCTTCCAAGTACACAATGTTGACAAAGGTCAATATGTACATTACAACGAAAACTGAATGTATAAAAATAAACATCTTGATTGTAGAGTATATACATTGAATTTTTGATAAGTGCCAACCCCTAGGCCACCCTTTAATAAAATCCAATTATCAATAAGAATCTTATATTTAGTAATGATGCATAGGGGATTCGTTAATTGACTTTATTATTTGGAGTTATGTTAAATGTTAGTCGAGTTGGAGTTTAATGTATTGAGACCTTGTGTGAAATAGTTGGTGATTAGTATATATATTAAGGTAAATAATCGAAATCAGAAGAAAAGCAAAGCAGCCGAGGTCATATGTTATGTTAAATGTTAGTTGAGTCAGGGTTTAGTGCATTAAGACTTTGTTTGAAATAGCTAGTGATCAGTATATATATGGAGGTGAATAATCAAAATCAAAAGCAAAGCAGCCCGAGGTCAGATGTAATGAAAAGTCGTGATTGGTAATTATGTATGGCTTTAGTTGTCATGATATTTCTAATGATGACATGGATATTTTCTCACACATTTTTCTCCTGTAACTAACATCTACGCCATCTCTGCAAAACCCTATATTTCTTTGGAAAAAAGTGTTAATTTCTTTTTCTATATGATTTGAAATGTCTCGTGAGCATAGAATGATTTCGCGCGACAAACAAGAATTTTCTTGATTTACGTCCAATAACAACGTAATTGGTCCGAAGATGCATGTTTGCTGTCGTCACAATGAATATATCAATATAATAAAATGTCCCAATGAATTTTATGTTTCTGTTATACTAAAAATAACGTAATTAAAAAGTATCGAGAAAAAAAAAGAAAAAGAAAAAAAGAGATCTGTTTCATGGGAGGCAGTGCTGGTGTTATGCTGGCATTGGTAGGTTTAAGGGCAAAACACAGTTAACGGATTAAATTAAACTAGATAAAATTAAATTAAATTAAAATGAGGAGATAATTAATTATAAATTAATAAGCATCGAAATCAGCGACGAATTGGCAGCTCCAAGAGTTGAGAATTGTTAATGCCGTGTTCAAAAGGTTGCTTAAGCAGTTCGATACCGAAATTCGATGTCGAGTCAATCTCTATTTTATCTTAATTTCTTTTCCTCGGTGGGTTATTTTACTGATATTTCCTCGTTCATTTCGAAGAAAAATAAAATATATCATTATGAATGTCGTGCGTGACTGCTCTGTCTCCGAGATGGACCTCGCTAGAGTAACGTAGACAACAAGAGGGATCTCTCAGTCACTCGTTGCTTAATCTTGTTTTAGTGATCTAATTTTAGGGAACCGTGAATTTATACATCCGAAGAGTTGTGAACGAGATAACCCAAGAAAGAATCATGAGCTTTAGGTCTTGTTTTAATTCTACCATAAAAAAATTTTGTCACATAAAGAATCACGAACTTTTACTTGAGTCTCATATTTACCTCCATTAACACTTCGTCCAAAATTCCCCTTAGTGATAAGGGGATCAATTCCCAATCCGGTTCGGTTTTTGGGCGATCCAGTAAAATCGATCAAGTTCAAATGAGATAATGCATTGGACTCCATAAGAGGTGAAAGAGACATAGAGAAAAGCAAGAAAAAAAAAACAAACGAAGAGAGTAGGCATGAGTGTCGTGAGGTGGAAGGGAAAGATCAAAAGATAAGAGGACATGTGTGTGAGAGTTTTTAAGAAATACTAATAATAAATGAATAACAATTGGCTCGGGTAATCTTGTTCAATCCAATTCCTCCCTTGGATCCATACCGACACTCTTGGGAATCGGACCCAATAAGTCGGTTTGGTCCAATTTGGGCAATTCCTGGTTTCGGTCGATCCATTTTGCTCACCCCTACTTAGTGACGTGGCATTTTCCATGTTGCTGCTCTAGGTTTTTCCCAAATTTCAAATCCAAGAAGACATATTTTGGAAATGAATTTCCACGTTAGCCCAAATGATGTTGTTCTGAATCTAAAATTTGGGTAAAGACTATAACAATTAGGGTTGACATTCTTCAAATGCTCTTACTTTTAAATGAGTCTTCCTTCCATGTCGTCAATTCTTGTGTTTGGGAATCTTCCATCTTTGGCGATCAAAGAGCTCGTGCTCTAGAGCTTTCTATCTCTTGGTTGTTAAAAGAAATTTTGGAAGGAGGGTTAATGCGCTTAGAGTTGGAACCAAAGTAAAGATTGGAGATTGAAGTCGAGGATAAAATTGGAATTGGACCAAAAGTTAAGGGTTTTATAGATGTAAAGTTATAGGTTTTTTATGAGATGAAGAAAGGCTTAGGGTAAAGTTGTAATAAAACCTACATTTGGGTTTATGGAGGTATTAGTTTGTAAAGTGATGACCCTATGATTGATTTCTTGACCTCATAGGTTTAGGATGAGCAGTCGCCAAACATGAAATGCTATTTAGATCAATGGTTTCAATTCGATTTTTTTACTCATTAGAAATTTTATATTGTGTTATTGCACTTATATTATCTGATCGCAATAGAAAAAGTAATATAAGGATAAAGTTCATCATCCTCATATATTTCAGAGCCCGAGCAAAATTAAAAATCACAATCAAAGACACTACTAGATGCTAAACAATAGCTACATATTTTATATAGCTTATGGGTATGGGGATTTTTATTGTATTTTTTAATGTAAAGTCCAAATGAGCAACCAAAGCAAGCAAAATCATTGAGGGCTCCCATTCGACACCCTTGTCACGATCGATCATTCGCCATAAGAAACTCATTATGAAAGCTGACCTCATTATCCCCTGCTTTCTTTTCTTTCCTTTCTCTTTTAATCTTATCCAATCAAATAAGATACTTTACCAAAATTATTGGATGCTAATCATAGTCGCAGCTCCCACCATGTTCTTATGCATGTTATGAAATAATTGCAATTCGTCTTCTTTTAGTACACCTGGGACTTGGACTGGCGTCAAATCTCATGGGTTTCCGCAGAATCCCTTCAAAAGATCTTTCTATTTTTGGGAAGAAAACCAGCATTGATTATTGATGTTATGGTAATTAAATTAAAGCAAATTCGTCCTATCATATTCATCTCTGCCTTCTGCTACAGCATACAATGATGGATATGACTTGTGTAAAAAAAAAAAAAGGTTTGCGTGTTTTGGGTTCCTAATATTAGTTTCATTTATTTACCAAATTTAACGATGCCCACGTCGACTTTTAATATAATAAACTCAGATATGGATATGAATGTTCAAAGTGAAATCTATTATTCTTTGACAACAAGATATTAGCAAGCCAAATTACACTTAGGCCCTTCCCGGTGATAGTTGATTGGAGAAGAGTAAAATTTAGAATTTTGATTTGCCATTCCTGTTCATTTAATATAGATTGCAAGTGTTAAAAACCTATATATATATATATATATATACTGTAGCAATAGCAGATGCTCAAGGTAATTTCCTGTCATTCTGCAAAGAAGGAAAGTATTCAATGCAGAACTTTCCATCCAAAAAAATTCTAAGGCCACTCCTGTCTACCAGCCCAAGGCCCATCAAGCAGGCCCATCCATGTCGCCACAAGTCTCCTCCTATTAACTATTGTGACGAGAAAGTTTAGCGTGCCAATTTTCCACCAATTATATGGTATCACGTGACATGTTAATATAATAATGTCGATCTAAGTATCGTCTTTTTTTTTCCTCAATTTTGCATTTTCTTTGTTATTGGATGATCGAAAGTATGATAAACCAAGTAATAGGATTATTTTACTTCCATAGCATACCGCTCAATTCATTGATGAAATATGGGAATGCAATCTAGAGAAGTATACATTTTTATTTATTTATTTGCTATCAGGTTAATTCAAAGAATTGATCATAAACTTTCTCAAACCGTTTCTTCTTAAAGAAGCAATGATTATTTTTGCCATGATAACGAAGGCCAAAAATAAAGTGCGTTGAGAAAGAAAGTTCTTATATTGCCTTACGGGTAAGCAATTAGAGATTTCGCTTAAAACTTGAAATCTATCAATTAAAATCAATTCTCCATTTTTTGAGAACTAAGAACCCACTTTATATATCATTGAATTTGGAACATACTCTATCACGGATTTCAAATTCAGTTCCAAAGTCTAGCTGGAAACTAACAATATTTTTTTTTGTTTAACTTTTAGTTAAGCAAATCCAATAATCTATACTACCACCGGCCGTGGTGGCTCCGCTGGGTAGGCTTCAGTCCTTTGAGGGAAGGTCAAGAGTTCGAAGCGGCAGCGCAAAGAGGCTGGCAGATCATTAGATGATTGACGCGTGGCGTTAGGGTGGTAGTTTCCGCTAGCGCCACCTGGGGTTTACGTGGCGGCTATCGACCAAAGCGATTCCTCCAAAGACCAAAAAAAAAAAAAAAATCCAATAATCTATACTGTGCTCGTGGTGACTATCATAAACACTAAATGCATGCAGATGGCATAAAACGGAGTACAGGAGCTCACCACTCCCGTGCACTGCACTTCAACTGAATAAGGCCACAAATGTTGATAGCAATAGCTAGAAAGCAAAGGAGACTCAAAAACACATTTTTTTTGCTCCCTCACCAATACTGTAAGTGGTTTGGTTCCCGATTCGATTTCTACCTAAGAATCAATAAATGAACCGCATGGTACATGTTCAAAACATATGAAATCGAGAATTGGACCGAATCCTAATAGAACCTAAAATTGATTCGATTCTTGATTTTATCCCGAAGTCATACTCACCCCTAATTTTGTTATGCTTCTATGCCACTTGGCCACATTCATATACTTGGTCATCATGTAATTCATGATTTGAACGATCTTGTCACAATAAATAATTTTATCAGGGTAACGAAAGTAATGCTGGAATTTTTTTTTTAAAATTATATTGCATTGTTTAAAAACAAGTTTCGAGAAACCTTTACATTTAGACATTCTCCCTTTACACAATAAATTAATTTATATTTTCCGGTTGGACTTTATGATAAGAATAGATGAATTAAATTGCTGTACAACCACATTCAGCTTAATTTTCCATCTCCGGCCGGGCTCAGCGATACTTAATTTGCCCGAATCGGACCGACTGACCACATGATTTTGCGAAATAATCATTCTCTAATCTCAAAATTAATACAAAGTCGGGGTCAAACATATTAGGAACGGTGTGGCCCTGGCGTGCCGACAATTACGGAAACCGCGGCTTGAGGCTCTAAGGCACCACATGCTGCACATGCATCTCCATGGTGGCCATTGACTTTGACTGCACTTCCTCTATTTAATTAGAAGCATAATGCACAACCCTTTTTCTCCTTTTGTAATCTCCAATTTGTTCGAATACCGAATCAAGCTCGCCACTTCAGCAATACAGATAGAATCGATCGAAACATTAGGTCTCTCCTTATTATTTAATGTAAAGTAAATTCGTACTCACAACATCCAAATAGATCTTAAGTCATGATGTATTTGATTTGCAAAGTTTAGGCTCCATTTGGTAACTTTTTTTTCTCCTAATTTTATTATTTTGTTTCCCCCGAAACAAAAATAAACATAAATTCATTTGGTAATGTTAATTAATTTTTTTATTTCCCTGAATAGAAAAGTAGGGGGATGATTTGAAACAGAAATAAAAAATAGAAAAAGGTTTTTCTCGTAATTTATAAAATAATTTTTTCCTTTACCCAAAAAAAGAAAAAGCCATTTTCTTTCTTTTTTTCTTTTCTTCTTTTTCCTCACCATGTTTATCACCATTTGTCGCCAGCCATTGGCTTGAGGAGGATAAATAAGAAAAGAGAAGTAAAAAAGAAAAATCTAAAAAATATTAAAAATTAAAAAATTCTACGTTAAAAAAAAATTACAGGTCATATCATTTTTATTTATTATGAGAATAGAAATTTTGTATAATTACCAAACGTGTTATTTTACTCAAAAATTGTTTCATGAAAAAAAATAAAAAAAGATTATTTTTTAAAAAATTATTTTTCAGAAATATTACAAAAGGCATTTTCAGTGAACCGCGAATTTACTAAATCGAGTCTGCATGTTCATGAGGTTGCGTCACGATTTCATGGATACGCAGTGAACCTGTCGGTACAAGAGGATGTATGGAGGACTCGTATGGGTTGACCACGTACACGTACAACACAAGCAGACGCACGAGCGTCAGCTTCTCTGCGTGCATCGCTCTCTCTCTCTCTCTCTCTCTCTTCCTTCCTTTGCGCCTTCCCTTGACTCTCTCTCCCTCTCCTCTCTCTCTCTCGGTCTCTTTTTCTCTTGGATTCTTTCAGTCCCAAATGTGGAACGCTTCCCAGAATTCAACTGTCAAGGTAAGTTGACGGATCTTTCTGTACTTGCTTTTCCTTTGATTTCCCAGCTGCTGTTTGGTTGTTGCAGAGCGATGAGAAAGGTAAAGGGGGGCGTGTATGTGAAATGAAACGAAAAAAGCTGGAGGCTTTTTCACTGCCTCCTCGTTTTAATTTTGTGGGGTGGTTTCTGTTTTTGAGTTTTTGCTTTCCTGATTTTGGATGTGTCGTTGCCCATGAATACTGGGTATTGATTTTGTTGCTGTTTGCTGGTCTTCATCATGTCATTCCAGGAGTGAAGGGTTGGGGTTTGAATTGATGTTGTGATCTTCGTCGTGTAGAATTGAATTGGGAAATGAGCAAAGTGCAGTCGCCCGAGCCTCTGGATTTCTTCATCTGGACTGTTGAGGTACTCATTTTTCTAAGGGTTCTTAATTGATTAGCTTTTTGGTTGACTTTGCCTGCTGTTCCTTTCTTTTCTTGTCTTTTAGGAGAAAATGGTGTAAATTTTCGTGTCCAGGAGACTTTTGGGTTCTTTATTCTTCCTGTTTTCTTCTCTGTTCCGAGAAGAAAAGAAGTTCTGTTTCTTTCATTTCGAGATGTTGCCCTTATACAAGGAATTGGAATTTGGATTTTTAGTGATTAGTGAACCCCAAGGTTGGGGGGGGGGTGGAGTTCAATGGTGCAAGATAGGGGCTTTGGTTTTGTTTTCAGAGCCTAATTGCGTGGACACACCTCATATATCTTTTGAAATAAATTAGCCAGAATTCTCATTTGTCGGTTTGCACTGGGGGGATTTCTTGGTTTGGTGATGTCGCGAGCAAATGGGAGCATTTGTATATAAACTGTGCTTGTCATGTTGGCATTCTACACTCACCCCATTGCACCTGACTCTAGATCATCCAATGGTTCTGTTGGAGCACCATACCTAATGCGAATTCCAGGACAGGTGATGCCTTTGGATTTCAAGAGCCCATTTTCTTAGCAGCAGTTTGGTATAGGCATTTATAGTGTTGTGATTACAACAAGTAATTGATGCAAAAGTGAACCACCAACACAACAATTGAACGTATTGCCATCACCAATATGCGGCGCTTTAGTTTGCGCTCTACAAATTTAATCCTCTCTGTCGGACAGACAAGCAATATAATGGAGTGATTAAGGGACTCCTAATGAGAAATAGGGAATTCCTCTGTTCACCCATGAGGTTAATCAGCAAAGCGACTTAGGAGGTCTCTGGATTAGCAAATCACAGTTTTTTGTTTGGCACGGCAAAAGTTGTGATTTTCCAGCAACAGATATTTCTACTTTAGTTCATTCTAGCGTTGCTCAAAATGGAACTTGAGTGCAGGCAAAACCAAAATTAACTGCTGACAGGATGTGTGGTTCGTTTGCTCTGTCATGCACCTAAATCGGAGCAATCGATGGTTCATTTGGAAATTTTGCAAGAATCATAACTCTACTCTTGAGTGTTAAATCTGGCAAAGGAGATGACCTTGCTTGTCAAATCGGTTTGAAGATAAGTTTTATGAGGACTGAACTTGGATGAAACGCGAAGGTCTTACCGATAGATTTAGAATTTATCTGATTTTGTTGTTGGTAACCTTGTGCCCGCATGTTTCTGTAATGATATGTGTAAAGAATATTGATGTAGGTGTTATGATTATTAGATTAGTTAGGCTGTATGCCTGGGACACAATCTTCAAGTTGAAAAACTTGTATCCTTATATCCCTGTGCTGAAAAGTTATGATTTATTAGTGCAATACTTGAGTATAACGAAGTGGAAGGTTGGTCAAACAAGATACATTTTTTTTTCTTTGATATGCCCTCACAAAAACGCCACATATTTCAATGGCAATTCTTCTGTGGCTCTTCCATTTCTTATTTACTTTTCAGGATGTTGGTAGGTGGTTGGAAGAGATAAATTTGGGAATCTACCGCCAGATTTTTAAAGAAAATGGGGTCAATGGTGAATATCTGGAAAGCATGTCCACGTTCACGACTGAGCAGATACTTCGGTTTATCAGAAAGTGCCACATGAAATGGGGGGACTTCATTACTCTCTGTAAAGAACTCCGGCGGATTAAGGGTCCTCACACTCTCTCTCTCTCTCTCTCTCCCCCCCTCCTGTCTCATTCTATGTTTTCCACGTGCATTATCCTGACAGTAATATCTTGCGCTTCACATGTTAAATCACCGTCAATATGAACCGTGAATGGGGTTTCGGACTTTTTTGTTTGATAAGTAGTGTTGTTTTTGACTTTGGAGCTGTGGATTTCTTTTTGCTTCATTTTGATGCATATTCAGGAAACATATTTATTCTTAGGGTAGTTTCTTTATGAGGGCAGGTATCTCGTTGAGGGAATACGTTTGACTAAGATTAAGTAGGGGCAAATCTTTTTCAGTAGTGGCGTTGTTAGTGGTTCCGATTATTTTCTTTTGTCTGTAGCCAGATATTCTCATTCGGTGATAACATGTGATGATCTTGAATTATGTTATCTGCTGTCACGGGTGTACCTCATGTAGAATTCTCCCGGTCTCTTCTTGCTATGCATAATGACATTTGACAAATTGACACGCTAGCATATTAATCCATTTATATGTTATATGCACTCTAGGCTACGCCTCAGTTTCCTTACATGTTCTGAGGTCAATTACTTTTTCCAGTGGCATGCTTGAAAGGCGATCAGAAGGTCCGGAGGCCGTGGTGGGCTCCGTCGTGCCTCTCAATAGTCTCTGTGAAGGCAGCGAAGCGCAGCAGACAGTCAAGGGTTGTTTCACTAAAACTAGAACCATGATGTGTGACATGGATTTGCTGACATCAAGATTGCCTCGTAGAAGGAAAGTGAAAGTAGGAGCAAGCTCTTTCGCTTCTTTGCATCTTGCAAGGTGCTTCCGTTGGTCCCTTCTCGGAGAACCATCACCAACCTGCACGGATAACGTGCTGCGCCGTTTTCTGTTAATTCTTGTAAATGTTTTAAATGCATTTACCCTAATATTCGAAGAACAATATCATGTCATTGCGAACAAAGTGCAAGACACTGTATGGCTTGTTGCGTGAAATCTTTATGTATCAAATGCCGGAGTTATTTCTTGATCGACGGGAGAAATGGGCGCCAGCTTGAATAGAAGTGGGTCTGTGTCAATCAAAGCTTGACCCATTGGAAAAGACCCGATGCAGGACCTAAATTCATATCGATCCCAAATCCAATCTCTCCCGATTGGCTGGTCAAAATTATGATGTCGAAAGTAGGGTGCGGTTGGAAGTCCCCGAAATCGCTGTGGAAGATTAAACATAGAGCAGTGCAAAGGTGAAAGGAGGAGGGAAAGAGAGAGATGGCAGAGAGATTTCTCTATCGAAAGATGGTTCTTACATGCTTCATTTAAAGGATCCAAAGTGAAGAAAAGAAGAGGTGATTGAGGATTCTTTCATGAGTTCTCCCTTCATCTTGAGGGATTCTTTATCTATCTTTTGTTCAGTTTTTATTTTCTATGGCACAGGATTCTTTTCCTGTCGGTTCTTCGAATCATTCTTTCCTTGGCCAAGGCTAAAGGAGGTGGTCTTCACGACTTTTGTAAACGAGAAGTCTGTCCGCTGTGTCCAATGTCTTAACTGAACACATATGTATGAACTCTCAAACGAAGTTTCTGACAGCATAACTAATCACTATGAACGCGCCAGATATCATGTCCCCTCCTCCCCTTCTTCCTCCTATACCTTCCTCCCGTTGTGTTGAGGTACATGGAGTAGGAGGAATAGGTAAGACCATGGCGGCTGGAGTCAATTACGGTCGCCTTGGGAAAGACGGTGACTTGCTCGACGTTCTCAAAGTAGACGACAAGCTCCTCGCCAAAGGACTGGATCCCGAGGAAGGTCCCGAGGAGTTGTCTTAAAGTCTTGTACACTGTGCAGGAAAGTATCCTTGGGGTCTCAAAACACTCGGTTCCTTCCACAGTGGCAAGTCGGCAAGTCCAAAGATCAATGATATTATATATTGGAGAAGTTGGTAAGCAACCTTCATCTCCAGCATATCTTCGCTGTCTAATGTTGAGCATGTGGAAAGAACTGACACTGTGTTTGGTTCAAAGGACCGGGCATATTCCTTGGTGTGCCCATTTTTCCTTTCGTTCTGTTTGTTGTTGGTTGGGTTTTCTTGAAGTGGAACTGGCATCTGTCTTACTTCTGGAGAGACCCTAATTCTAATTGGGCAAATTACGGCATTAATCCCAATCTTGTCAAGAAGTTTCAATCTTATCTCCCCTTTTAACCCCAAGAAAAATGCTCCACCTTTCAAATTTATTTCAGATCCTTTAACACCATTTCTTAGCAATTTCCTCGCATGTAATCCACTTCCGTACAAGTGTAGGACATGATATGAACGTAATCGCATCAATGAGAACTGTACAGCAACACATGCAGAATATTATGAAGTGTAGGCAAGAGAAAATTAAGAGAGAGTGCCCGAATTTGAACCCTGGACTTGTGCTTTTATAACATATATTAGATAGACCATTTTTCCAGAAAAAGCTTAAACTATTAGGATATGGACTAAGAAATATTATTTATAGCAGATTTTGGCCATCCATGAAAATTCCACTTCCTGGAAATGAACAAAGTGAATATGCTGATTTTCCCACACACACAAATAACTCTTTCATTTCCTGCAGGTGAGATTGGATCATCCAAGTGAATACCTAATTTCTATATCAGGCCATATGAGAAATGACGAAGCTCCTATATCCATAGCAATAGGACGACATGCGGACTGTTTGGCACTGAAAAGGGACAGTTTATCCGATTTCCACAAGTTGATGGAAAGATGACCGGTTTTCAGTGAAGATGCGGTTATCTTACTGACTCAATCGGAGCACATTTCGGGCCAATTTCTCGTGCATCATATCCTTTTGGAGTCGTGGGTTTATTTGGTGATGATAACAGCACATCAAATGGTGATGAGGGAAATTGTCACAGGCTTCCACTCCAGAAAAGTGTCTTTTGCCATGTTATACGACATATATGGCTAGCATAGACTTTATGCATTGAGGATTTTACTCCTGGATGCCTTGTGATGCTCTATCTCTTCTTTGTAAAGTAAGGGTTTTTCTAACAAGTGCTTCTTGTTAGACAGTCAGATAAGGAATGCTTGTCACTTCCAAGGCATTGCCTCTCTCATGTTATGTACAATCAATGTATTGAAAGTCAAAACGTTTCCTTTTCAGGTATGATTAATGAGTGTAATAAGGCTCATACAATGAAGTAGTTTGTCTCTTGAAGTAGTTTGGGATCTCCCGACAATGCTTACTCTGGTATTCTTTATCTGCACGAAATGAGATTCTTCAGTTCTCATTGAGTCACTGACTGTTGCTGAGATAAAGGGTGTATTGTAGTCAAAAGGAGGATGGAGGCAGGGAGATCCTCTCTCTCCTTTATCTTTTTGTCCTTGTCATGGAGGTCCTCTCTTGGCTGTTAGATGATGCTGCAAAGGGTGGAAAGATTTTATTTTTCATCCTTATCGTAGTAAAATCCAACTCAATCATATATGCTTTGCCGATGATTAAATGCTGTTCTTTAAAGGTGACATGGCTTTCTTGAGAGAAATTCGTCTGCTTCAATACTTCAGAAGCATCTCTGGGCTGAAAATTAATCATCCAGAGACTGAGGTTTATACGTCTGGTTATACTGCTGAGCAAGTGGAGGAATTAATAGCTTGCTGTAGGATCAAGAAAGGAGGAGTATTACCTGTTAAATATCTAGGTGTTGCATTTTCTGGCAGGCTCTGCATACTGATTGCAGATGGAATCACTTCGACATTTAAGGGTTGGACTGTTAAATGGCTGTCTTGCTGGTCAAGTGCATCTAATTAAGTCTGTCATCTTTAGTCTTACTAACTATTGCTATCAGCTTTTCTCGTTGCCAAAGAAGGTTGTCAAGCTTGTGGAGCAAAAATGCAGGGCTCGTGGAAAGGAGACCCAGAAGCCAGAGGAGATGCTAGAGTTAAATGGCATTTTCTTTGTCTCCCAAACATGAAGGAGCTCTTGGCATTAGAAGGATGGACTTGTGGAATCTTGCTTGTATTTCAAGGTGCTTATGGAGAATTTTATGGAGGTTTGGGTGCTTACGGATTCTTGGCTATATGGTTACCCTCTTAGCAAGGGCAGCATATGGTCTGTGAGCTCTCCTATGGATGCCACCTGTGCTTGGAGGAAAATGATAAAGGTGAGGCACATATTGAAACCCTATATTAAAGAACCAGTTGGGAAGGGAGGAGAGTCTATTTCACCGTGGCATGATCTGCGGATGCCAAAGTAGTGGCTGTTACTTGCAACTCTGAATTGAGTTGGCCAGATGCTAGATCTGAAGATCTTGTAGCTATACAATCGGCTATTTGTCGTCTGATATTTCCCAACTGTTGTATGTATGTATGATGAAGTCATTTGCTCATCTTTAGCATCTGGGTTGTTTACTTCTGGTGTTGAAATGGATATTGTTATGAAACAGAGGCCGTAATGTTAATAGGCATAAATTGCTTTGGTTCTCTCCTCGCATGGCTTGCCATACTAGATAACTTACCTACTTTTGAGAGGATCGGCGAGTGGTCCACAAGTTACGCTCATTTTCTACATCTGCTTTCTAAAAATTGTGATTCATACCAGGTCCCATCTCTTCTTTGGGTGTGGTCGTTCACATCAGGTATGGGATTGAGCTCTGCAACTGTGTTACATTCATCATAATACTGGTGATTGGAACGGTGAGCTAGCTTGGTTGCAGCAGTTTCCTAAGGGCGGAGATTTTCATAAGGGTCTGATAAAGTTGGCTTGTATCTATCAGATTTGGCAAGCTAGGAATTCCAAGCTGCATTCGCAGACTTCTCTTTCTGGGGATGCTGTGATCCAAACTGTGAGATTTACAGTTGAACATGGTTTTGAGGGCCGGAGAAACTTCAGCAGCAGAATTACTACCGAGCTGCAGAGGAGATTATGCGGGGCTTGGGAAACTGAAATTTGAGCTGGAATAACATTCTTTAGCCTGGTGCTTTGTTGCTGCTGTCGGAGGATTACTGTATCTATTTCTGTAGTCTTTTGGTTGTGGATCTTGTCCTGTAATGTTTTGGTCGAAGCGGCAGATTGGTCACTTCTGATGTGTTGGGATTGTTATTTGTTAGCTGTACTCGTTTGCATTGTTCTTGATGGGATTGTGCTTTCTGGCTTGCAAGTGGACTTAGTCTCCCACTATCTTTGTTGGTTGATGAGCAATGAATGACATCAACTTCTTTTTCATACTTTGGAATAATCACAATTGTTGGTTACCAAAAATTATTCATATCCACGCATTACTAGGATTATTTGTCTGGATTTATGAACAATGAAACCTGATATTTTTAACTTTTTCGTAAGAATTCATAATATTTTTTGAATTTCAAAAATCGCGAAAAATATATATGAAAATTTACATCAATAATAAGTTGCTTTTTAAGGTGTATAGAATTATTTCATTAAAGGGAACTCAAAGAGTAAATTTAAAGAAAGTAAAGAAGTAAAAGCTATATTTTCAAATTTTCCTAGAGAATAAAAATTGTTATAGTACTTTAATGACATATTTATCCAACACGAAAGATCCGAAATCGATATACTCGTGATAAATTTATTCAAATTGATGTTTTGATTGATTTATCTCAAACTAATTTTCGTTGCACAAAAAAATTATAAACTAATCTTTTTGTAATTACTTTAATGGGGCTATAGGATAGGCTTGGATTAGGAATACAAATTTGAGATTTTTGTAATCCAAAAGTTAATTTCATCAAAATGTCATGTAGCTATCGGTATAAGATATTTTATGAGACGAAAATCAATATATCGATTTCAATGGTATTAATCTTACAAAGAAATGGAAGATTTCTGTTTCATGTTGTTTTTCTGTCTAGGATTCGGTAGCAACCCTAGGGAGGATCGGCCATCGTCTAAAATGGTAGACCGGTCCTTCCTCCCTTCCTTCCTGGAGAGAGAAACCTGCTCTGGTCCTCTCTCTCATGGGCAGTATAAGCAAATAGCAGTCACTGGTGGCGTCGCTGTAACCACGTCCCCAGCATCCTGCAATGTCCACGTACTCAAATCCCATCTACGCAAGCCCCACCAAACGCAGACCCAAGATCCAGAAGTTGCCATTTTCCAAGATCGACGGCACCTCTGGCGAACCACCCCGCCAATCCGGATTCTTCGTGCTGAACTTCAAGAACAGGACGAACCCATGAACCCGGATCGCCCGCCATGTTAAACCCGCTCAAACCCAAGAACCCATCTCTGGTTCACCTGCAAAGCCTTCGTTCCGCGCTCAATCCGAGCTCCCCGCTCTGCTCCTCCTCGAAAACGGGCTCTCCCGCCGGCCTGGTGTCCAAAGTTTTGAGCTTTCTGCGCGTCGGCCACTGGCAGAAGAATCCCGAGCTCATCCGTGTCAGCGCGGAGTTGAAGCCCCACCATGTGTCCGAAATCGTGCAATGGCATGATAACACCGGCTCCGCCCTGCAATTCTTTTTCTGGATGTCTAGGCGGCATTTCTACAAACACGATGCGCGCTGCTTTATGTCGATGTTGGATAGGCTTGTCCGGGACCGGTATATGGCGCCCGCGGATAAGGTTAGGATCATGATGATCCAGGCTTGTAGAAGCGAGGGGAGCTGAAGCGGGCTCTTGAGTATTTGAATGAGATTGGTAGAAAGGGTCTTGCTTTGACGTTGTACAGTTATAATACTCTTTTGTTACAGCTGGGAAAGTTTGGGATGATTGGTTTAGCTCAGAACACGTACACTCAGATGCTTAATGATGGTATTAAACCTAGTCTGTTGACATTCAACACGATGATTAATATGTTGTGTAGGAAGGGCATGGTTCAACAAGCTATGTTGATATTCAGTAAGATTTTTCAGTATGACATGCGTGCAGATACTTTTACTTATACTTCCTTGATTCTTGGGCATTGTAGGAATGAGGATATAGATTCGGCTTTTCAGGTTTTTGATAGGATGACCAGGGAGGGTTGTGATCCGAATTCTGTTACATATTCGAATCTGATCAATGGGTTGTGCAAGGTAGGAAGGGTGGGTGAGGCACTTGATATGCTCGATGAAATGATTGAGAAAGGAATCCAACCAACTGTTTATACTTACACGGTTCCGATCACCACTTTATGTGAGGTTGGACGAGTGAAAGAAGTAATGGAGCTTGTGAGTAGCATGAAGAAGAGAGGCTGCAGTCCAAATATTCAGACTTATACAGCTCTTATTAGTGGGTTCTCTGATGCAGGACTGTATGAATTGGCAGTTGGAATGTACCATAAAACACTGAAGCTAGGTCTGAAGCCAAACACTATCACGTTCAATGCCTTAATAAATCTGCTATGTCTAAGTGGAAGATTTGATGATGCATCGACAATTGTTCGTAGGATGGAGAGACTTGGTTGTGCACCCAACATTCAGACCTTTAATGAAATAATAAGGGGTTTATGCTTAGTTGATGAGATGGACAAAGCAATGGTTCTTTTTGATAAGATGCTCAAATTTGGTCCTTTTCCAAATGTGATAACATATAACACACTCATTGGTGGGTACCTCAAACAGGGTTCACTTAACAATGCAACTAGACTATTGGATTTTATGAAGGAGAATGGATGTGCAGCAGATGAGTGGACGTACAGTGAATTGATAACTGGGTTTTGTAAAGCTGGCAAGTTAAGTTCAGCTTTTGATCTTTTCAATGATGTTGTGGGACAGGGGATCAGTCCTAATCATGTCATTTACACAGCTTTGATTGATGGATGCTGTAAGGAGGGGAAGGTAGATAATGCTTTGCACATATTTGGAAAGATGGGGGAAAAAGATTGCTTGCCTAGTATTGAAACATACAACGCCATTATTAGCGGTTTGAGCAAAGCAAATCGCAGTGCTGAAGCTGAAAAGCTAATTAGTATGATGGAAGATCAAGGACTTCAACCAAATGTTATTACCTATACATCGTTAATTGACGGGCTCTCTCGAAATGGAGGGATCGACCGTGCATTTCAGATTTTTCATGAAATGGAAAGAGGAAATTGCTTGCCGAATTTGTTAACTTACAGTTCACTAATTTTTGGCTTGTGTCAGGTGGGTAAGCCAGAGAGTGCTGAGAAACTATTGGAAGAGATGGAAGGGAAGGGTTTTTATCCTGACCATGTAACATTCACCTCTTTAATTGATGGATTCGTCATGATTGGCAAACTAGATTATGCATTCTTGCTTTTTAAGCTTATGGTAGCTAGAGGCTGTGAACCGAACTTTCGAACTTTTGCTGTTTTGCTTAAAGGTTTGCAAAAGGAATGCCAGTTGTTCTCAGAAAAGGCTGTTGCACAACAGGAAGCTACTTACACTTGTGTCACCGATGAGAGTTACTCTACTGTCAACTTGTTTGTGCTCTTGAATCGCTTGTCTGAGATCAGATGTGAACCCACAACCAACATGTACAGTGAGTTAATAAAGGGCTTGTGTAGGGAAGGTAGATGTGCAGAGGCAGATCAGTTGGTGGAAAACATGGAGCAGAAAGGCTTGTATCCCAACAAGGAGGCATATCAGTTTTTGTTAATTTCGCATTGTAGAGATTCCCAAGTTGATCCTGCCTTGAGAATCTTTGATTTGATGGTGGTTAGAGGCTTTGAGTGTCGCCTGTTGACATTTAAGGCACTCATCTCTGCTCTATGCAGGGTAGGTCGCTTTGCGGAGGCAAAGGCATTATTTGAGAGGATGCTTGAGAAAGAGTTGAATGTAGATGAGATTGTTTGGACAGTATTAATTGATGGCTTGATGAAGCAAGGAAATACAGATTTCTGCATGGAGTTCCTCCACATCATAGAATCCAAAAATTACATGATTAGCTTTCATACATACACAATACTGGCAAGAGAACTATCCAAAATAGACAAGTCAGAAGAAGCTGATTGCATAACTGAGAAAATGAAAGCTTTCAGGTACAGCAATAAAAATAAGATTGTCCCGCTGTAACATCAGCATTCACCAGAAGGGAGGTTCTTTGAAATGACAGTGCTGCCCACTCCACGAGCCCAACTGGCCATGGTAATTTTGCTTTTTGGCATGGAGCTGCTTCTAATTTTCATGGCAACCACATTCTGGATAATTGGTAAGCTGTAACTTCTGCTTCTCTCTTCTGTGTCTACTTGACTCTGGGATTTTCTCCTTACAAAAATCTGAATCCTCTCATTAACTGTAGTTCACCTGACAATTCTGTCAACTGCGCATCTGCCACCTTTGTAACGAATTGATAGGATTGGAGAAACTTGCATATCTTGGAGAGGTGATTGTGGTCAAGCTAGATTTGGAATAGTTGCCCTATGTCAAGCACTGGCTTAAGGTGGGCGTCATATTGCAGGTATCATACTCCTCGAGATATATTCATATGATGCACCTGTTATCTTGACCTTCAAAATCATGTCTACTTTTTACTGGCTAAGTTTGAGAAAATTAGGCATCATAATGTGGACACTAACCGTGCGCTTATTTTTTTATCTGGCCAAATTTTGCTGATTAAAAAAAAAGAGAAGAATATTCTAAATTTTCTGATTGTGCAATTTAATGCTTTTACTTTTACGTGGTACAATTTGGTCGCTAGGAGGCGTTCAAATTTATTGATGTTTCTCGGGCATTTTTTGCAATTGGAAAGAATTTGTGCATGTTATAAGAAGACATTAAACATCTAACATTTGTCTTGACAACCTGGAATGTAGTAAATGCAGAGATATGTAATTTGATGCCAAAGAAGACCAGAAAATAAATTAAAGCATAAATGTCTGATAGTTGTTATCTATCCAGGAAAAATATCTCTGATAGTGACTGGTGAATTTCTGGTACGAAATGAAATGAACTTCTTTATACACTGAAAAAGATGGAGCACGGGTTTCTAGAGTGACTTTGTGAGTGCCTGGCCCCTGCATGGAAAATGAATGAGTTATTATTGGCTGGATTACAGACAATGTACATGACTATTTTGAGCGGTCAAGTCCACTGTTTAAGTAGACTCAGAAAAAGTATTGTTTCATTTGGCGGGCCGACCTGAAGTGATCAAAAGTGTGATTTGGACAATCGGCTCTTCTATAGTACCTAGCCTAGCCCATCGATCGTTGCCCAATCCCAAAATATTATTCTTACTCTGTCTAGGTTCTGGCCAACCCTAAATTTTATCCGTACTTCATCAGGTATTTGCATTTGATGAGTTAGGGAAAACTTTTGAGTTTTGCACCTGGCCAGACCTGATAATTGAGTTAAGAATTTCAAAGGACCCTGCTCAATCCTGCCACAAACTGCCTTTAGCAGTTTGAGCCTTGTGGAATATTCTTATTACACCCTTGTTTGATTGGACCTCAGGGCAGCAATGTAAACAAATTCTCCATCTTTCTTAAGCAGCAGGACTAGTGAAGTACCTGATATGGCTTCCTTGTGAACATTTATATACTGGAGAAATGAGAAGCTAACATATTCTACTACTTCAGCACACGGTTGACCTAAGTTATAATGAATTGTCCTGGTCCAAAGTTCGAGTAGAGAGCAGGATCTGTTACAGGTTCTTCATAGGAAATATTTGGCTATTAACCGGTTTATGAAATGTCTCATCCCAAGTTTATGGACACTCATGTCTTTAGATACATCTTGTTGAATAGTTGATTTGTAGATTAGAGAATATAGGTACCTGCTGACTTCACTTCAAATGAAATTTATGTTTGCTCTTGAAAGTTTTCCATTTTGCTTTTGAAGTTTTTCTGCTATAAGTTCACAAATATTGAAGCACAGTGGAGGTTTTAATGATTGGTTTTTGACTTCTCATACTTTTAAGATGAATTTTCTTGTCTAAAGCAATGCTTCTATCATTGTTAACCCAGTCTTTTACTGCGAGTTGAAGTTTATGCCATCTCAAGTTCAGATTTGTTTAGAGAAGATGGTAGAGTTTGTAATTTTAGTAGTGGTGAAGATTGCATAGTTTTTAGTATGATTAATCCTAGTAGATGTTCTTGATTTCAATGTCAAAGATCTGCAATTATTTTTTATCATTCCCAAAAGTAGCTTTTTTACTCTCTTCCTTCTGTTACTTCAAGTGAAGTGTCTCTCATCCCTTTTGTGGTCGCTTTTGGTTTTGTATGACTCACTTCTATAAGCTCTTTTTGCTAAGCTCAAGGAGGAAGTATTCAGGGTTAACATTTTGGAGGAGAAATGTTTGCAACAATATATATTCACCAGAGTGGCTCTGCCAATAGTACACCACAATTACAATGTATACTGAACAATATGGTGCCTTACCTTCATTTGTCCATTTCAGCACAATTGCGAAATCGTGCAAATTTCAGTATAGCTTTGCCATGACAGATGGAAATCAAGCTTATATATGGCAATGTTGACAAACTTGCCTCCATTTTGCAGGATGAAACTGTGTTTCTTGGCCATTTGAAGCTTTCCTCTTGCCTGGCAGACAGCAGAGATGAATGTTGAGGTAATGAAGTACAGTTTATGCGGCCCTGCCGTAGAAGAAGAAGAGACAAGCAGGGGAGGAGGAGGAGGAGGAGGAGGAGGAGAAGTAGAGCTCAAATCACCATCAGTGATGAATTCTTTATTGTACATTGGTAGATGTTTATTTATCCTAGTCAAGCCTCAGTAAAAGAAGTGATCAGGAAAATAATCACCACATTCTGGTCTAATTTTATAAAGGTGCTCCTTAGTAAGGATGGAGGTTTTCCTTGTTGAGTTGGCTCTCCTATTCTTTATTCAATTATAGGTTATGCAAATAAGTGGTGCATCAAGCACTGGTAATCTACTCTTCAATTTTGGCAAGGTTGTCCATTTGGGTGATCTGAGGGGTATTTGAGAGTCAGAAGTCTACCGTTTGATAAGATAGGTTGAT
Source organism: Eucalyptus tenuipes (assembly GCA_014182365.1). Lineage (NCBI taxonomy): Eukaryota > Viridiplantae > Streptophyta > Magnoliopsida > Myrtales > Myrtaceae > Eucalyptus > Eucalyptus tenuipes. The sequence continues at coordinate 4,823,573 of CM024547.1, read as the reverse complement.
GAAGTTTCTGGGCTGTTGTATCACAGAGATAGAGCTGTCATCAGAATTTGTTTCAAGTTTTGTATCATTGTATAGGGTGGTACCTTTTGGTACTTTACAGATGAAACATTGTCCATTCAAAGTGAGTAAAAATTGTCCAGCGAGAACACATTCTGTAATCTAAGCTTGTTCCCTGCGCTACGTGTGAACTTCTTTTGCCCATAATGTTTGGGCTGCCTTGTGGTCATGCATTCTTCAACTCTTTAGGTGGACTAAACTTCTGAAGTCAGTGTCGGAGTCCGTACCGAGTTCGAGTTTTCAATGATTCGAGACTTCTTACATAGTGCTCTCTTTCCCCATTCTTGTCAAGAGAAAATCGGGTAATCTATCCATTCAAGGATGAAATGAAAGAAGGAACGCGTTAGTTCTTGCATTGAGCTGCAATTTATCCAAGATATGGTTGAACGGTAACTTTTTTTCGTGTCATCTGTTTGGTGTCCGGCCTTCTGGTTCATCTCTAGTGTGACCTTGATAAATCAAAATCTATTTCCCATCCTTGATTTTCACGACTTGGTTCTCCACATTCTGATCTCACGTCTCACGTGTATTCTGCAGTGGCCTTATACCATATGCCCCATTCCAAGCCCTGCTGGTTCATTTCTCTGGCCTTCTCAGGTGATGCTCTTGACGGGAACAAGCGAAAGACGCCATATAATGGTAGGCCTCACTCCTCACGTCCCTAGAGCATGGCTCTAATCAGAAGATGACACACTTAAAAACTATGTTTATTGTCTCCTTCTCAAGGACCCCATCAAATCTCATGCATTCCTCTCTCATAATCCAGAATGAAGAAGAAAACAAGAGAACCAGTCCAATAAATAGGATTAATGAACTCCCTAACAGAACAAAAAAGTGCTCTTTCTCCGAAGCTAGGGGGTTTGTTGATGACAAAATTAGATGGCTGTGACAACCACCCAGAATCTGCTTATTCCCTTGCAGAGGCACCTCCAAATGCTAGCTCCATCTTCATTTGGACTTTTTCTCTTGCAACTACTCCTCCCCCTCCTTCCTCCTAAGAATTCATTTTGCCTCCTCATTCCCTCCATGAACCTCCACCGGAATCTTGAATTTTTGCTCTTGGACTTAGTTTCCACCCTGCCGATCCTCCCCTTATATTTCAGCCTCTGCTTTCGAGGAGTCAGGCCGAGAAATCACAAGAAGTTCTAAACCCCTCCGACAATGGCGAGGCAGAGCGGCGATACGAAGATGGTCCGGTCCTCCCTGGCCTTACTTCAAGAAAGTTTCAAGGAGCTTCAGAGAGCCAAGGAGAGGAGAGAGCAGAGGGAGCACATGAGATGGATCCCAGAACCGGTCCAGCCCAACTACAACGCGAGCCCCGACCGCTCCAGGGCTCGTTTCCAGTATCAGACGAGTCATCCTCATCTCCCATCAAGACCGGCCCCTGAAGATTGTTTCCTCTCGCCAGGCCTCAATTCGCACCCGCAGCGGAGCCACGGCAAGTTTCGGACCATGAACACGATGCCATCTCCTGACATATGGCCAAATGCAGCGTCTGCGACTTCGTTTAGAAGTCCTGATTATTCAGACGTCGATACTTCTCTCCATCTTTAGAAGAAATCAATACATCTTCTACTCTTGTTCTTTATTATATGCTGCGTGAACAGAGGGGGATAAGTGATAACAATACATATACAATGGCAAATAATAATAGTAATACGTGTTGGCGGTTTTGTGATTGGCTCGTTTTCTTGTTCATTTCAAGACATGTTCTCCTTTTTTTTTCCTTTCCTTTCCTCTTCTTTCTTTTCACCCAAGGAGCACAGTCACCATTGCATCATGTTACAAATAGCCGATCATCACGGACTTCCTGCTCTGGAGTGTGTGACTACCTCATAGTATGGATGAAACAGAGAAAGTTGCAGGTGCTACCTGATGTTGTAGGCAGCCTTTGGAGAAACTGAGGAAGACAATCTAATTTGGATCTCAATGTGGACATCCCATTTGTAAGGACAAGAGAAGGCATAAAATACAGAACCCTTTTAGAGTAATTTGCCTCGTTCGGAAATGAGCATACCTCAAGTATATATATCGAGTCCAAACAAGAAAGGATCCTACTCAGTTTTGAATCAGACTTTGTGTTTCTATAACTCTGAAAACTCATATCATTATACTATCAAGATATAAGGAGATGATGAGCAATGTGACCATGATATAAAGATAAATAGATTAATTTTTGTGATAGTATTACCGTGACTTTGGAAACTCGTTTGCCATACTATCAAAATAGAAGGAGATGCCTAAGCAAAATGATTATGATATAAAGGAAAATGGGTAAGGATAATTTTTACGACAATATTATACGAGAGTCATACCTTGTAATTGTTGTTAAGTATGAATCGATTAATATATCTATAATAATTCAGGCTAATTATTGCTTAGAAAAAACTAAACTAATTGATCCATTCTGTATTTTATCCAAAAAAGCTTTCCTCTCAAATCGAGTAAAAGAACTGATCAAATTGGCGATGAACTGGGATGAACTGAACCTGGAGCAAGCTCTATATATGCAGCCATCATCATCATCATCAGCACTCCTCGATGCCCTAACTTTCCCTGTAGACATAGAGAGAGAGAGAGAGAGAGAGAGAGAGAGAAGAGAGAAGAGAGAATGGGAGGAGCAGGGGGAGATCAGCCCGAGCACCTGGCTCGCGTCTTGAATACCCACCTCGACAACATCCACGACACCTTCCAGGTCCACTCTCCCCTCTCTCCTCTCTTCCATTTCCAAGAAAAAGATTCGATTTTTTCTGTTGGGTTCCTTCTTTTCCTTAACGATGGCGGATCGCATGGGTGTCTGCGTGCGTAAACCCTGTGCAGGTGTTGAGCCAAAAACCCTCTCGTTCTCTCGAACGGGTGAGTTGGGAAGAGGTCGTCAAGATCGGCGACCAAGTCTCCAAGCAAGCCACTGTGGGTACTGTCTCTTTCTCTTTCTCTGTCTCTGTCTGTCCTCTTGCTGCGAGCTCGTAATTTCTGCTTCTGTGTGATTCTTGTCAATGTTGGCAGCTCGTGAACGTGCTCTCTCTTTGCTTGCTCTGCTAATGATCGGTGGCCTCGTAGTTTTCTTGATACGTATGTATGGTTGTGGTGGCGATACTTTACCTTCAGCATGGGCCTTTCTGGTCTATGCCTATGCTGTTCCTTTTCTTGTGCACTTGGGGGGGCGTCATTCTCTCAAACATATCAGGATGAACACGTCATTTGTTTTTTCAAGTAGATTTAGTTGATGGTGTATGGAGCTTATGTCTGCAAATCCATCTTTCTACCTTAGGCTGCTGTCTAGATTAGTATCCATTGCGGGTCTTGGAACTTTGGCAAATTTTATTTCACCCTTTGGGTTTTTTCCGAAGACTGAATTGGTTCGAGTAATGGTTGAAGGGTAAGATGATAACATGCATGGAGAGGGCTGGATTTTATCTGGTGAAATTATCTTTAAAGTCAGTACAAATACAGCTAAATGCGGAAAGGCAATGGTCAAGAAAAAGTGCTGGAATGACATATATCACCATTGTGGTTTTCAAAGGACAAGCTATCTGTTTTTTAAAGAAAGAAAGAGGACAAACTGTTCTTGCTAGTGTCTTGAGTAGGTCTTGACTGATAGGCTTTGTGATGGAAGTCAGTTCTTAGGGAGCAAACGATATTGGCTCTTTCATACTTATTGGTGCCTGTTTTGACTGTGCAGTTGGAATGTTGTGGATGGGACAAAAACCTCAAGCTAAAGCAATGGAGGAAAGCATGACAACATACTTTAATTCACTTCAGGGTTTTCTGCTGTTGTCCCATGGAAGCATGGTGGGTGCTGGACCGACTCTTTCTTCCAATATCCACGAAGCGGTGAAGAAAGTTGTTGATTGTAGTTTTAAGTTGCTCAGCACATCTGTCCATTCTTATGGTAAATCCTGGTCACATCTCTTTCTTTCGCTCTCTCATATTCATGCATCCTACACCCAATGGATAGGTTTGAAGTTCGGGTCCTCCATAAAATGATTGAGAGACTAAGGCGGGTGACATCTTGATTTAGCATGGCATTCGCTATTGAGCCTTGATTTATTTGATGCTCCATCCCATTAGGAAAAATTGTTGAGTTCCCGGAGAGGTGACAATGATGCAAAGTAACTTGTGATGGGATTCATGGAGTAGATAATTGAAAATTCCAGGAAAAGGGTTACGTGGGTACATTCAAATGAAAGAAATTAAGAGCTTGTCTGAAGCTGTTTTTAGGAACCATTTTTGTTTCCGAAGACATATGTCACTGTAGACTTGCTGGTCTAACTGTTAAATAGTTTATTGTTTTGAGAATTGTTTTTGAAAGCAGGGTCATCTGAAAATGCCTAATGTTATTTTCAGTTGTCCTCATAATTTTGCTCTAGTATATAAGGGTACGAATTCAGAAGCACAATGTTTTTTTCTTTTGGTGGGTCTTTGGCACTTGCACATTTCGCTTAACTAGCTCATTTGTGCATGTTGTCCTGCAATCTATGGTAATAGTCTGAATATTTTAGAACTCATTTATCAACAGGTTCTAGCAATGGTGAGGAACAGGCGGCTTCCATTCCAGTGCTAGTTGGTACAGTATGGGAGGCATGTTCTGCTCTTAAGAAAGCTCCAGCAACAAATATAACTGCAATTGGGCGAGCCATGTCGCAGGTTGCAGTTACCATGAAAGATGTCCTTCGCGAGATGAAAGAGCTCAAGCCAGCTTGCCTGGACCCCAGTAATGAAACTTCTGATGTCTCCTCTATAAAAGAGGAAGGCGAGACTCAAGTTGATGATAATTCAAGTGAAGGTGACATAGGCAATGACTTATCACCTGAAGAGATGAAAGTTGCTAATGCGGCAATTGTGGTGGTGTCCGATACCCTCACAGTCATCAAGGAGTTAATACGCGTCATCACTGGTTTGCTCAAGATGGAAAATTCAGATGGCAGCGGTGCTTTTGTGGATTCTCTGGAGAAGTTATTGAAGCTATGCCAAGGAATAGGAGTACAAATCGACGAGCTCGGTGCTTGCCTTTACCCTCCGCAAGAGGTCTCGGCCATGATGGTGGCTTCAGGGAAAATGTTGACTCATCTCAATGATTTACAGGTGGAGGTGGAAAATATTAAAGGAACTTCAGAGGGTTTTGTTCGGGCTTGCGATGATATGAGAAGTTCACTCAAACGGTTCGAGTCCGATTTAAGTTGCCATTGCTCTGATGATTTGGAAAGCCTACTGCAGAGCACTACTTTGAGTGATTAAGCGATGTAGGAGATGCAGCCCTGGGGGTGTCGTTGATGATAGGGATGAGATGCTCACTGTGCAATTTTCTAATTGATTTCGGTTGTGCACTGTTTGATGAATGGAGAGTCAACCTCACATATGCATACGACCTCGTGTGGTCAGTGTTAGATTTCAAACGAACCACTTACGTCTTTGGTTCAAGAACTTTGTAAAATGGTATACCGGACATGCTTTTTCTGAAAATTGGAATATCGATGATTTCCGCAATTTCCTACCATGATCCTTTGCTTTTTCTTGAGCAATGTCTCAAATGATAGATTTATTCTGTCCGGATTGCTTGCGCAAGAACTAGATTTTGAGACAGCAAGGCCACCAGGAATATGTTCTCAACGTTCACGTCTGTAGCACAACTGTAAAGTAATAAAAAAGAAAGAATCTTTGCCGTTTCCAATCGTTGAATATGCTTGATAAAAGACTAAAGCTTCACAAGAGTACACAAATTTGCAGAGTAGTGGGTTTGTCAAAGGTTCCGGGTTTGAAAGTTCTTGTGAGCATTATTGTCAATGTTACTTTATCACCGTCACTGGGATGAATTTAAGCTTGCCATGGATAAAACGCACGTCTATCTTATTCGACAGAACAGAAATTACTAGAAGCTAATTGCCAGGATCAATGGAGGGGAGTCGATCTTTTCGGCCAAACGGTCAGCAGCAAATTTGGCTTGGTTTCGTCTATTGAACCTTTTCAACTCAGCGAAAGCGTCCAACATGAGCGTGTTGCTAATACCGTGGCACCGAATCAGAGAATCAGACGGACGTCTGGGTTCACAATCCTGGCGTTGTTCACTAACATGCCTGACCTCCCGTCGTTAGTGATTTTGATCATCCGGTTGGCAAGGCATGTGGGCATGAGTGTCCCCTTGGGGAATTGAATCAGGTGGGTCATCAGGAGTGGCATAGGGGTAATGGCTGAGGATGAAATCTTGGGGATTGTTGCTGGTAGTTTGGCATTATGAAGGCGATATCAGAGCCATGGAGTGCGTTGGGGTAAGTGCTTAGTATTTGGAGAAGGATGACAAAGACGTGGTAGGACTTCATTTTCATGTCGGCGATGGCTTCGTGCAGGTCGAGCCGGTTATTTTCACCTGTGGGCCGAGATTAAGCAAAAGCACAAATCTTAAGAAGGATGAAGAGCAACAAGTCCATCTCTATTCTATGCGAGTTCTTCTGAACTGCGGATTTTGACCATGTCTTTCAGAATCAAGCTTGCTTATATATTTCAAGGTTCATGAGCTGATGAAGGTGCATATCTCCTGAGGCTAGTTGGTGCGCAGTTCAAACACGAGGAAAGTGCATAAGCCTGTTTGGTTAAAAAAAGGAGAAGAACCCAAAATTTAGGACTGGCCATTCATACAACAAAAAGCATTGTAACAACGTTTAAGCCGCATGTTTTTGTTGAACATAGGATCCTGACATCGGACAGCAATTTAGTCGTTACCTTGTTTGTAGGAGATTAAGGTAGATGATAAGAATCCCATTTGCCATCTACTTCTTTGCAAAGATCTCCGTTTTGATATCATACAAAAGGAATGTCCGCCCAACTCGTAAAAAGAAGAGGCAAACTCGTCCACAGATTTCATCTACCTCAAAATGAGATGGACACAGGCAGATAATGCGATCTCGGGAAGGCTGTATGTACATTATATAGATCGTTGTGTTCATACAAGCACAGCTTATCGACAAGATTTTCTCTCCTGTGACTGCTACACAAGCTCCACCTTACCGGGGGTGGGGGCGGCGGGGGGTTGGCATTTGACATTGGCGATGCAACAAAGTTTGTGTTCATTTGGGCCCGAGCAGGCTGTGAGCTTATTCATTTTCCTAGAAGGAAAATAGCTTAAGAAAAGGAGAAGGAATAGGCCAAAACCGCATCAATGTGAACTGGAGAAGTTCAGGCTCTAAAGAAAGTTGAAAAGGGAACACCTCCTCATGAACTGTGTACAGGGACATATGGTGATAACTTTGTCACATGCATCTAATTGTTCTTCGAATGAATTCGCAATCTTGGAATGGAATATAAAAATCTCCTAGCTGGAGTCCATGTTATAATTGGAATATGATAAATTTTTATTTTCTCTGATCCCGCGTCTTGCCCTTCTTATAATAATGTGACATTCTTGCTCTGGATACCTCTAAGCTTCAACAGAATGTGGCCATAAGACCTCTCTGGAGATAGCTCACATATTTGTCCCCACTGAACCCCTCTCTCTCTCTCTCAAACACACACACACACCCACACACACCAGAAAGAGGCATGTCGATTTCACTGCAATGGATTCTGGTAGCTGCCCTCTTCTTGGCAACTGTTCCACACAAATCAGGTGAGTTTCTCATTATTGCGTCACAAGAAATTCATGGCAATCAAGGATCTTGAAACTGTATACCCTAAATGGTCGCTTTGCTCTTCCAAACACTGGTAATGTTAAACCAGACAAATAGACAAACATCTCACTGAGCTTCCGCTATCTGATTCACATCTCTGATGCCTCCATTTGCTCATCTGATACAGCAAGGCATAGCAAGAGAGCCTCTTCTGATCTCAATTTCTCTGTTCTTTATGGCGTTTCACTCAGCTGGGGAGTTTGAGCAATGGTGTGTGGCCGACGAGCAGACACCGGACGACGAACTGCAAGCAGCTATGGACTGGGCATGTGCACAAGGAGGGGTTGATTGCACCACGATCCAGGTGAACCAGCCTTGCTATCTCCCCAACACCGTGAGGGCGCATGCTTCCTATGCCTTCAACAGCTACTACCAGAAGTTCAAGCACTCGGGGGGATCTTGCTACTTCCGCAGCGCCGCCATGACCACCGAGCTTGATCCCAGTAAGCATCTTGATCTCCTCTCTTCACTTCCGAATCGGTTCTTCCATACAGATCTAACAAGAAAACATGAGTGTTTACCATTGAAAGTAGTCTACGCTATGTGAAGGGTCATATGTCATGACAGCGAAAGTAATAATCTTCTAGCATAATACCACTTGCGTGAAGATTTTGGTAGCTGAAGTTACGGAAGATGAGATATTCTTTTGTTTGTTCAATTCAAAGAGCGTACAAAATCATGCTTTACATTTTATAATTAATTTCCTACAAAGGGGCGATCCGAGAAGCTTTACTGGTACTCGATCCTTCACATGGGATCTAGAGAAAAGAAGCAAAAGTCCATGTGCCCAGGAAGAGTGTGCCGTGGGAGTTTTAAATGGCCAGGTCCGGAATCCCATGCATAGTCGAGCTGACTTCTTATATCATGGCCCAACGCTTAACTTTTTCTTTTTCCTTTTCACTTTGCTTTCTAAAGATTGAGAGAAGACAAATGACCATAAATCAACAATTGCATAAATCTCATCAGTGCTCTCGATTAAAAGGGACGACGCGTAATCATCGGGCGGATCCTGAGAAAATCTGTCACTGTTCTGCTGACTTTACAAGCTGTTCGATTCGCAGGTCATGGTTCTTGCCACTACGACTACCTTCCATGATTCGGAGGCATGCAGATCAATGGGCCAGGGCAGGATGATCCGGTCTCCAGGTTTACTTGGAGGAAATTCAAACCAGAGAGCTTCGTTATCGTTCTACTTCATTTTCTTTTCCCAATGTATGGACGATTTCTCCTCAGAAATACGGAATTTTTTAGCTGAGTTAAACTAGTTCCCGAGTAATCAATCGGTCATAGGAATGTTCTTGCTGGAAGTGTACCTAAATCACGCTTGCAAGCGGTACTTTCCATTGCCCAGAGATGTGAAATTCCTTTTTTGGTTTCAACTAGTTATGCTCTATACATAGAACAATTACAGAGAACACGAAAATCGCAGAATTGAAAGACTCGAAAGAAAGACGAGGAACTATGCCTCATGGGAAATAATAGTCATAACTCTAACTACGAATCTGAAGTTACCTTTCCAGGAAAAAGAAAAATTAAGAGACTATTCTAGTTTCAATTTGAACATGGAAAACTGTAGCCGACATCGGGGTTAATTCAAAAAAGAAGAAAGCACACTAAATCACTAATGAATCGCTCAAGAGCTAACGGCAGACTGAATGACAGACTTCTAAGATTCGACATCATAGCATAGTAACAATCGAAGTGGAGTTGCTGCCCCTAAAATTTCAATTCAAATGATCCTGCATCCTCCAACAACTATTGGTACACAGATAAACCTTAAATAATCCGTAATCCAAGTTCTGAACGGTATCTAAATTCTTGACATTGAAAATGACATAATATGCCCAATCAAACTTGTCAGTGAAACTCCAAATATAAAGATCTATGACGGGATTCTTCAGTATTCCCGGAACAATAAGAGCTGTAGATACTCCTACGGACCTTGAGGTGAATGCTGCAGATAACTGGAATGGAGCTTCTCAACCGTGACGGAATTTGAATGCTGTTCACTCCCTCCAGGCTTTGGCAAAACCCACTTGCTTGCATGTATCCTATGTTATCAGACCGACCACAAAGTGGATTTTTCCACGAACAAACAGTCAAACAGTCAAGAAAGGCACAACAAAGAACCCTCGAAAACCATCTTGGGGTTAATGTTACAATGGCCTTTTGGCCATGTGTCTGAATATTTGTACACCTTAAGGTAACCTTGTCTAAAGAATGCTAACAGTATAGGTTCCACCTGATCCTTCTTTGCCTCTCTCTGTAGATGCATTAGGCAGGGACTTCAATTCCAGCGTGGAGGAGTTCATCAGGAGTTGCAGCAGGGTCCAGATCCCAGCAGCCATCAGGCAAGTTACTGCTTGTTTCTCTCTTCAGAGACCAAGATGGGACCCGGTGCGAAAAGCGTAACATCTCTCTCCTTGGGATCCACCTAAGTGCATCCTTGCTTGTATTCCTCTGGTATACCGTCTTGTACCCTTCCAATTTTACAAGGGGGGTAACACAGACACCAAGCTCTTCAGAATAATCATCGACCACCTCTACCATCTCATATTGATGCCTCACGTCAGCTGGTGTGGATCGGTCCCAATGGGGAGACCAATTACGATAAACAGCCCATACATCTCCACTTCTTGGGTATATGCGAACACAACCTCCGCGGCCAGCTTTTTCCTTACTCAGTAGATGAGAGAAGATGTTCACTTGATCAACAACATCAGAGGTCCATGCCCTAAAATGACCACATGATTTGGTAAATCCACGATCTATCCAGTTAACTGACCCAAATTCAGAATCAGTTTTAGAACTCAAGTAACTGATCAGGATCTTGAATGGCTTTACCGAGATGATCTGACGGATCAGACAATAAAGTCGAGGCATGCCATCTTCTTCATCATAAATAGCCCATATTTGCTTGGGCTTGAAACATTCCTCGGATCGGTCCTTGTCGAAGTCATGGAAATCAGGGTCAGGGACTGTTATCGTGACTGGTCCACTTCTACTAGCTTTTGAATGACTAACTAACTTGGACTGACCAGCAGCTTCAGCCTGTAACCTTGCAGCCTCTTTTGCCGCTGCAGCTGCTGCGGCTTCCTGCTTCATCTCTTCTAATTTCTTCTGGATTTCTGTCCTAGCCTTGTCCATCAGCAATTTCCTAGCATCAAATGCTGGCATAGCAGAGCAACGTCTAGCTGGAAGTTCATTTGAGTTCGACAACTTAGGATCAAACTCTTTTTTGGTTTCTGGAGATGACTTTACCCCTGCTAGTTCAGAGCCATTCCTAAACTCGGATCCAACCACAACCTTCCTTCTCTTGTCAGGTTTGTCAGGTCTAACCGTGTTCAACCCTGATGATCCATTAACACCACCAGACAAGTGTGGACCAATGTCTGCCAGAGTATTCCTAGTAGCATGCTTTTCACTGCTTCTGTGTCTAGCTTTATGAACCTTACCATTGGCTGGATTAACTGCATCACTTGATTTGGCTGTAGACCCATTAGGGCCAGCAACTACAGTGGAACTCCCAGAGGGCGAGCTCCACTGGAAGGACACGTTCGAGGTGTAATCATAGCCCTGTCCGGTGTGATATCCTGACACTCCATTTCCCACAAAATAAGTGGCATTTGTTGGGACGTAGGACATGCCATCAGATCTGTGGCTTCCATATCCATTACCGGGGAGATAAGTATAGGGACTATAGGGAAAAGACCCAGTAACTGGAGCGGTACCGGTTTCCACAGCAACAAAAATACCCCGGCAATTTTTACATGAAAGTCTCTTGTTGACATACTTACGAAGATATTCATACTGAACTTTACAAGACGTGCAGACAGTCCAGAAAGTATCAAGTGTAGGTTGAGCTGTGGGTGGACTGAAGCAGTTACCATGCGTCGGATAACCAGCCCCGTGTACTGAAGATAAACTTGTCTGTGAAACCAACGATGCCAAGTGTTGATTTCTCTTTAGATCATAAGAGCCTCTCTTAGCATTGTCCGACAAAAGAGTCCATGCCTCAGAAACAAGTTTAAAAGCACCATCAGCTCCAACACATTTGTTTTTATCAGGGTGAAGGAGAACAGCCAACTTCCTGTACTGTCTCTTCACTGCATATTTATCTGCAGTAGGCTTTAACCCCAGAATCGAATAATAATCTACCTCACCATTAAAGTGCACTGCAGAAGCCACATAAATGTCGAAAGTGGCCACCATCTGAGATATACCATCCAGTTCAGGCCACAGCTTTTTAGCCTTCACGGCATAACTTTTTGCAGCAGCAAAGTCTTTTTCAGCAAATCGCTTCTCAGCAATTTCTTTTGCCTTAAGGGCCTCTTCTTTGTTTGCTTCCATGTAGTGAATTGCTTTAGAACAGTAGTGGTTGAATGGAAGTCACGGTCACTTCAGCATCTTGATACAGAAACAAGCTTGACTTCCATGTAGAGCCACCTTATCAAGTCTGCAAACACTTTGGTTAACATTAAAGTCTAATTCGTATTAAAATGAGTGTTACAACAATCAAATCTGACTTAATTCAGTTGAATGTACTGCTTACCACGATGCTAAATAACGAAATTATCCGCTGGCGGTACTACCACAACTTGCTTTGAATCTCGAGTTTATATTCTCCGGTCCACCTGATAACTAAAATTCCAAAAGAAAAATAAAAGTCAGATAAAAGAAAATTGATATCTCAAAAATCCGACTATTACCAAAACACGATAGCAAGAAATCGAGGGACTATAACGCCAACTCAAGCCAACTGTTATGGCACAGCATACTGCGCAATTAATACGGCTACGAAACTCTAATTGAGTTGCTTTCTCATTCCAGCACAGCATACTGCACAGTAAATACGGCTACGAAACTCTAATTGAGTTGCTTTCTCATTCCGGCACAGCATACTGCGCAATAAATACAGCTACAAAACTCTAATTGAGTTGCTTTATCATTTCCCCATGCAATCAGACCGACTAATCATGCATCGCATCCAGATAATCTCAAAGTCGCAAAAGACCAAGGAAGAGTCAGCGGGCTTTGACATAAAACCTAAAGTCACAGAGCCGTACAGAGCAGTGAGCAGCACCAGCTCAAAACCCTAGAAAGACTCGCCTAGTACTTCTCTACCCTACCTCGAAAGTCAAAACACCAAAAGCTCGAGTGTCAACGACTTATACTCGACCTCAATTACACCGATACTCCACTAGCACCGAGCGAAGGACGAAGCAACACAAAACCCTAGCGGAACCGAGCATTTCACGCGGAAATCGACCCGAGCGACTGTAATCAACAGCAAAAAGCGTCATTTCGCAGTTCAAAATCAACTAGGGCGCCAAATCACCAAGATCCTGGCACAGAATCACCGGATGGAAGCCGGACGACGGCGAATTCCGCCGTATCCGGCTCAACCGCGAATCGGCGAGCGATTAACCGAAGAGATTACGGGAGAGATTAAGCAGATAATCAACACTCACAGCGACTCCAGCTGAGACTCGAGCTCGGGGGGCTCGGATCGCGGCGCTGCGATCCGGAGCTCGAGCGAATCGAGGTCGAGCTGAGGTCGCGAATCTCAAGTGGGGTTACGCACCGCAGAAAGCACGCACGCACGCCCACGCGCACACAAAACACACTGAAGGAACCGCTTTTCAAGGCGGCCGCAGCAGACAGAGGGGAGCCGCGAATGGAGGACTCACCGCGCACGGTGGCTGAGGGCGGCGAGCTTCGGGGCGGCGCGGCGGAGCAGCTCCGGCGATCGGCGGCGCGGACCGGGGATGCCGGTGGATCGCCGATGGGGGGATGTGGTCTTTAGAGGAAAAGGGCCCCAAAAAAGGGCGTTAATAAAACGGAGGAAAAATAAAAAAATTTTATTATGAGATTGAGTGAAAGTAAACGGGGAGGGGCGGGCGTTAATATAAAGTTTATTTATATATAACATTTTGATTTTAATTTTAATTTTAATTTTATTTTAATTAAATCGGAAAGTGAAGGGGTGTTTGCTAAAATGTGCGGGGGTGCATTTGCTGTTGGTTAGGGCTGGGTTTGGTAGAGAGAGAGAGAGAGAGAGAGAAGGTGATGATGATGAGGTAGATGTGTACTTTTTTGTATTTTTTTTTAATTTCTCATTATTAATTATGGTGTCATTTAATAATATGTGATTTGATGTGATATATATTTTTTATACCATATATATCCATACTGGCTATACTATTATTTAAAGCAAGGAGAATCTGATACTTTTATGGCATTTTAATTAATTTCCTCTCTTTTTTAAATAACCTTAGATACTTATTTTACAAATATCATAGCCATTAGTAAATGCATGAATCGATAATCTACCTTATATTCCCCCATTTCGAATCTAATCTATTGTACAACAACCTTTCAAGAAAAGATGCAAAGTAATTTTCTCGTAATTTTCTTTTTGTGTATTTTTTCATCTTACATTTCTATTATTTAGTTTCATCAAAGTATTTTTTGATATGGTGAATTTTCTTAATTATTCGTATGTCTCATTCGTGTATACGCGTACATCATCGCCAGTGTATTTTTTGTGTTTTTGTTTGTATACGAGGGTGAAAGAAAATATATAAATTATAATTGGGAAGGATGTATAAGATAATGGAGGAATAAAAGGGGCAAAAAGTGGGGTGAGTCTTTGACAAAGTCATTTACAATCTCAAGTGTATTGGTAATGGACAGCTGGGATGGAGAGAGAGGTTGTTTGGATTTTTATTTTTATTTTTTGTCATTAAGTGCTCTCTGGATTTTTTTATCTGCTGTTTTATTTCTTGTCAGTAAGTGCTTGCTGGATTTTATTTTTTTGGTCACGTTTGGTAATAGGAATGGTAATTTCCAAAGGATGATTGTAATTTTTGGAATTGTGCAAGTAATTGTGTGTAAAGCTTTGTCATTAAATTAGTGACTTGTAAAAGAAAATCACGAAGTTTCTGATTCCGTTCTTTTGCAAGCGTTACTAATTTTTATTATATTATCTCTAAAGGTGTAGGTAATTTTTGTTTTGCAAATGCGCCAAATTGTTTTTTGTTTTTCTCGAGTCCATTTTTGAGGCATTTCAGCCATCCATCTTCTATATTACATTCATAGGAAAGTATCAATTTAGTCACTTTTAAACTTTTCAGTTTTGCCAACATAATTTTAAATATTTGCACAAGATTTGAAGACAGTCCTTTCGGCAAATTGGCACTAGAAATCAAAGGTTGAGGACTATGTTGGTAAACTTGAAAGTTTAAGATTAAATTGGCATCCAAACGATAGATTTAAAACTAATTTATTAATTATCCTCTACATTCTCATTAGTGTAACATTTAACATAGTTCATAAGCATATTTATATGTTTATCTTAATATAAGCAAGACTAACTATTGTATAGGTAATTTACACACAATCGAACCTAATTAACCTGTCTTTAATCGGACCTAATTAAATTAGGTATAATGATGAACTAGGAAATTGCAAGATGATAATTGGAGAAGTTTTTTTTTTTTTTTTCCTTTTACCATGAAAATTAGGGGTGAGCATGGTTTGAGGATAGGACCAGGGAAGCGGAGCAAAAAACCGGACCCATTGGAGCCGGTCTGGTTTTAGGGTACGCAAGGTAACTTCCGGGTTCAAAAAATTAGGGAACTTGTTTTAATAAATAGAATCTAGAACCTGCAATAAGTTTTTGTGTTTTTCTTGTTCCACGTCTTTGTGCAATTTTGCGAAATTCCTATGTAATCTAGAACCACTACTCTGAGTTTCCATTTCCAGCATATGCATGACTAAAACTTTTACTTTATTAATGTTTCATATTTTTTTTTTGTGTCTAAATGTGAGTTGTAGTCAGTTAATTATAATAACAAATAGTGATTACTAGAGGTGTTTACTGCAATCGTTCAATTAATGATGCATGGGAAACCTAGATAGACTTTATAGTTGACCTTGAAACTTGTAACAATTAGGTTCCGGGTTTCAAAGTATGTATGATAGTTCTAGATTTCAAAAATTTGGGAATCGGTTCTAAAGGGTAGATACCAGATGGAAGATAGACCAACCCCATAACTACTCTCCCCTAGTGATAATGGCGACAAAGATGGTTTGAAAATTGAAATGATCCATTTTATTAAGAAGTGCCTTCAATTCCATATTGGTATTTGCTTTGGGAACATTTTTGAAGGTTTAAAATTAATCCTGTAATTAATCTTATTGTACATTGGTTTCTTGTTATATATATTATTTAACTCCATGCACGATATTTAAGTTGGGATACTAAAGCAGATTCATTCGAAAAAGAAGAATAAAGAGTACAAGCAAAGAGGGTTACGTGTTTTTTTTTTTTTTTTTTTTTTTTTTCTTTGGTGCAGGCATGGTATATATAATAATCCATCTTTTAACATTATTTCAAAAATGGTCATATGATAATATGAGGTTGGGCCTTTTCCGATGGTTTGGTTGGCTTGAAAATGAATATTCGTCCGTGGTCATTCTGGACCGTTCATTGATGATGAAGGAGTATGCACCGTTGGATCGGGGGAAAAAACAAATGACTTGTTCGGCCGATTAATGTATTATTTGTGAAGGTGCTCGATCAAAACTAGCCACTAGTTATTGGGATGTCCAAACATATCTTTAGTTACGATAACTTAGTGAATTTCAATACGTTCTTAATTATTTCTTTTATATGAAAAGTTATTAATACAATGAAGATAATATAAATATAGATAATTTTTTTATACAAAAAAATCGCTAATTACGTGTAGATTTTCCACTATAGATAATGGTACCTTTCGACTTGCCAACATAAGTGATCAATGGGCAGGACTAGGCTTAGTTAGGTGTTTATGTTGAACCTAACTAGTTGTTAAGGCTTGCCCTCGGGCTAGACCCGAGCTTTCTAACTAAATAGTCTTACATAGCCCGCCGAGAAATGCTTTTGAGACCCCTTTGGCTTGAGTGGGACTTATATTCCATCTCATCCTTCGATTTTGGTCTAAGGTCAAGTGAAACTGTGAAGTATGCAACTAGTGAGAAAATCACCGGTTCGATATTTTGCATAGTAAGTCGCCTCGGAACTTTACATATGTAATCACCTTGTGATAGCCAAAAGCATCTCTACAAACCTATCTCTCTAGATCTTCATACAACTATCTTTCTTGGTACACCAAAATCTTTCATCTCAAAATTACTCCTCAATTGGTGTCTCAACTCATCAATGTGAAACATGTTCGTAGTTACTATCAATATATCATTAGCATATAACATTAAATAAATGTAACTACCGTCATATAACCTCCTAGAGTACATGCAATGATCATGAGCACTCTTATATAACGTTGAATCGGATCAAATCGTTTGTACCACTATAAGATTGCTTAAAGCCATAAACAGATCATTTGAGCAAGCATGCATTGCCTTAATGAACCGAAACGACAAAGCCTGCTGGCTATTGCATGAATATCCGCTCCTCTAATTCCTTGTCTAGAAACGCCGTCTTAACATTGAGCTACTCCAACTCCAAGTCGTCCGCCGCAACTAGTCCCAACGCCACCCTGATTGAACTATGCTTCACCACAAGTGAGAATATCTCGTGCAACGAGCCCCTTCGCCAAGCGGGTCTTATATCTGGTCACTCGTGAATCAAAACTATCATGCGCCTTTCTGAATGCCCACTTGCACCCTATCTTCTTCCAGATGCCACTGATTACCGTGTTTGATTCCACTAAAGCGACTCCAATCTCCTCTCTCGTTGCACCATCCCATTGCTGAAGCTGTACACCTGACATCGCTTTTGAAGAATACTACTGGCTACCATGTGTCCTTGCAACATCTTTGCTGATGATGAAATCCGGGCGATTTGAGGATCCCAACGCCGCGGCCTGTAACCTTTCATCCCTAGTGCATAGGCATATGCACTTTTTTGTCCTCGGTTCTAGCTTACCGTCCTAAACATGGCCATATGCAGGGATCCCAAATGCTCGTAGACTCGACTAAAGTAGCAGGTTCACCAGTTCATGCTTCCTCCATCATCGGTCGATATGTTCTCATCCACATTCTTCATGTCATTAATTACTATTGAACTTATAAAGGTGATCTTGGATTGATGTTCCTCATTAATCTGGAAAGTTAAGAAACGTTGAATCGGGAAAAGTATCTTCGGGACGGCTTCGCAGCCTAAACTGCAGCTACATTAAACTCATAAGCCGCTTCAACCAAAACATCGTTTCCTAAATTCGGCAGAACAGAACCTGCAGCTTTTTTCAAAATATCAGCTTTTTTTGCAGGTTTCATAGTTTGGGGAAATTCATCATCTCCCTTAAATGCTCAATCCAAAATTCTGTGTCTCCAATAAAGTGCGCATCTTAACGCGTACAAAATTAAAATTATGAATTTCTCTAATTCAAATATCACAGAGACCATAATGATTATCGTAGATGGACAAAATTCCTGGGACAACCAATCAACAATAAACTTAATTTCTAATGCCGCTTTGTTACAACTAACACGGAAGCACAAACACATGAAGCGATTCAAGCCTCAAGTGAAATTTAAACTTAGTTTCCATTGCCATTTTGTCACGGCTAATGCCATTAGAGCAAGAAACAAATTGCAGAAATAAGACCTAAGCACGGTTTGGCGCTTTGGCTACTCCACGAGGAGAGTCAATGAGATGGTTCCATTATAAAAGAGAAGATTACAATTGCTTGAATAGACAACTCTCAAGCGTTTCCTAATCTTAGATGTCACTTGAACTCGCAAGAATCAATCACCGCAAATGAGTTCTCTCACTCTCAAATTTCTAGCTAGAAGGCTTTCAACGCATTCTGTCTCTCGCCACTTTTACATATATTAGGCGCACTCACTTTGTACCCAGATCGAACTCGACAGGAGTTATATGCAAAAAAAAGCTGTATAAGCCCTTCTCCGACGATGGACCTCAACTTCAATAAGAAAAGGAGGTCTTGCGGGCCTGTCAGCAAGAGTTCAAGTTGGACTTTCTTGATATGGGCCAGGTTCCCTTACAATTCAATTGTGTGCAGGCTTTCTAATCAAACGACACTTACTTCGATCGGCAATCCCCAAATCACCATCTGGGAACCCTTCCAAGTGATTATATTAGCTGTAAAGAAGCGTGCTCATCCGATGATCCATCTTTCGGGGAAAAAGAAGAAGAGATTGGGAAGAAAATTCAAATGAAATCAAGGCTCCATTTATTTTGCGAAAAATTTAATATTTTCCAAAAATATTTTTCAATATTTTTTTCAAATAAATAAGAATATTTTCTGGTATTTGATTGAAATTTAAAAAGGAATTGAAAATTATGTCATTTGCAAAGAAAAACTTTGATTTTATTTTCCTAAAAAGTCATGCCCTATTCATAGTATATAAGAGATACCCAACCGCCGGTGTCTTGGCGGCATAAGCAGTATCCAAGCATGGGTATCAGGGACCTGGGCATAGATACCTAGGTCTTTGGCACTGTTGAGGGAGCTCGGGAGCTAGTGACTTGGGTGTGGAAGTCAGTTACCCAAGCATGGTAGGACCCATGTACTAGTACCGAGGTCTTGGGCATGGGCTGCTGGGGACTTTGATGGGAGCATTGAGTTTTCTAGCCCAACCTTGATGGACCTAGCCTTGTTCGCCGGTGACTTAAGCGTGGGAGAAAGGCAAGGCCGTTAGGGACCTGGGTAGTAGCACCAAGGTATTGGGTCAAGCCTTAAAGGACCTAGGCCTGGTTGGCCTACCTGCTGAGGAATCCCGTGTCTCCAGCAGAATAATACTTGTAGCTTTTTTTTTTTTTTTTTTTTTTTTTTTTTCAAATTGTCACCTTTATTATAGCTTTCATAGTTTGGAGAATTTTATTATCTCCCTTAAATGCTCAATCCAAATCCCGTGTCTCCAATAAAGTACACATCTTAACGCGCAAAAAATTAAAATTGTGGATTGCTCTAACTCGAATATCACAGATACCATAATGATTGTCCTAGATGAACAAAATTCCTAGAACAACCAATCTACAATAATTTAGTTTCTAATGCTACTTTGTTATGAATAACATGGAAGCATGAACAAACGAAGTGATTCAAGCCTCCAATCAACAATAAACTTAGGTTCTAATGCCACTTTGTTATAACTAATATGGAATTGTGAACAAATGGAGCGATCAAGTAAGAAATAAATTACAGAAATAAAACCTGAACACGGTTTGGCGGCTTGCCTTCTCCACAAGGAGAGATCAATGAGAGATGGTTCCATTATAAGTGGCAAAGAGAAGACTACAATTGCTTGAACACTCTTGAGTGTTTCCCAATTATTTAAGATAACACTTGAAGTTGCAAGAACTAATTGCAGCAAATGAATTCTCACACTCTTAAATTTTGCAGCAAATGAATTCTCACACTCTCAAATTTTTTACTGGAAGACTTTCAATGCTTTCCGTGTCTCTCGCAAGTTTTGCATATATTAAGCGCACTCCCAATGCATCAAGACCAAACTCAACAAGGTTTATATGCAAAGAAAAGCTATAAGCCCTTCTCCAACGTCAATGTGGACCTCAAGTTCAATAAGGAGAAGAGGTCTTGCGGACCTATTAGCAAGAGTTCAATTCAGACTTTCCTGATATAGGCCAGGCTTCCTTACAACTCAATTATGTGTAGGCTTTTTAATCAATCGACATCTACTTTGGCCCATAATCGACAAATCACTACCTGGAAACCCTTCCAAGTGATTATATTACTGTAAAAAAGCCACCTAATCAAATGATCCTTCTTTTAGGGGGTAAAAAAAGATTATACAGAGTATAAAATGACATTAAGAATTCGTTTGTTTCGAGAAAAATTTGGCATTTGGAAAATATTTACAAGAAATCACTTTCCGAGAAAGTATGAAAATTTTCCGATATTTAGATGACATATGAAGTGAATTGAATATTATTTTCATCGGTTTGAAACGAAACTTCATTTTATTTTCCTAAACAGATATCCACTATTCATGTTATATAAAAGATGTCGACTGCTAGAGTCTCGATCGCACGAGAGGGATTCTTAGGCCTAGCCACTAAGAACCCGACCACGGGTGCTGAGGAACCATGACCGACCTTGATGGACCTAGGCTCGGATGTTGGTGACTTGCGCGCAAGAGCCAAGCATTCGAGCACGGCTATTAGGGACTTAAGCATTGGCACCAGAGTCTTGGCTCCGATTTCAAGAGAGCTAGGGCTAGTCTCTATGGACTTGGGCTTGGTTGTTGGGGACCCAAGCACCAGCACGGGGGTCCTAGGCATGGTCTTTGGGGACTTTGACATGAGCATTGAGTTCTCTATCCCAACTTCTATGGACCTAGCCTTGTTCGCTAGTGACTTGGGTGTGGGAGCAGGGCAAGACTGTTGGGGACCTAGGTACCAGCATCGAGATCGTGGGCCAAGCCTTAAGGGAATTGGGCTTGGTTTTTTGCCATTGAGGAAGCAGGCTCGAGCACCAATGATTTGGGTATAGGAGCCGAGTACTTGGGCATGGGCACCAAATCTTGAGCCCAGCTGTTGTGGACTTGGACTGGAGCACTAGTGACTCGAGCATGCAAGTTGAGTACCTAGGCATGGCCACCGAGGACTTGGTTACAAGCACCTGAGTCTCGAGTCCAACTTCCTTGGACTTAGGCCCCAAGGGTTTGGTGACTTTATCACAAGATACAAATACTCGAGAATAGGTCTTGGGGACTCAGGCACGAGCATCACCCAGCCTTAGTGGACTCTAGCTCGGCCTTAGTGGACTCTAGCCTAGGCCTCGGGCTAGGGTGTTTGTGAATTGGCACATGTCTTGAGTACTCGAGTATGGCTATTGGGGACATGGGTATGGGTACCGAGGTCCCTGCCCCTATAGACCAAGGCTAGGGTGTTAGTGACTTCGATGCCGGAGCCAAGTACCCAGACAAGGGCACTAGGGTCTTGGGCTTAGGTTTAATTGACTTGGGTTGGGAGCCAATGGCTTGGTCATAGGAGCCAGGTACTCAGGCAATGAATCAAGGTCTTGGTCTAGCCTTGAGGAACCTGGGCCCAACATTTGTGGACCTAGGTTTGGTGGTCGAGCAAACCTGCCCTAGCCTCACTAGACTTGGGCTTCAGAGTTGATTACTCAAGTACGGTCTCTGAGGACTCCGGTACAACACCTGTGTTTGGGCATAGCCGCCATAGATCTAGGCACAAGCACAATCACAGGCACTGGGGTCCTAGTCCCCACCTCTCTAGCCACTGAGGACATGGGCACAAGTGTAAGGATTTCTTGTGCTAAAAAACAAAATCTCTAATCGAATGGTTGATATCTAGTCACATTGAGAAAATTGATTTCTATTTTTATTTAAAAAATTAAATTTCTAAATTATTTAGGTATATATCTTTGACTCATTTTCATGAGCGGTCCCAAAGCCAAAAAAAGAGGGAAATATTTTTTGACAAAAAATTGTCCATGAACAAATGGAGGCTAACTGTGTAAATGCCGGAGGACATGACCGTACAAACATAAAAGAAGATTCGAAAAGTAAAACTGAAATACATATTTATCCCTTAAGAAAAGTGAAATCGGTGAACACAAGGTTTCTTTACATGGCTCACCTGCATAATGCTTTATATTTGAATCAATTGTTACGGTTCTTGTTCAGTCAAACTCCAAATGCGCATTTTGTCTCAAATTTCAATACAAAGGTTGTCTGACAGTTTGCGTGCTGACAAACAAACAATGCAAATATTCAGAGCGTGGGTGAGAGCCTAGTTTTGCACTAGGCTGTAACCTTGCTATTGATCGCTTCTCTAGAATTTGTAAACGAGTTTCAGTTTTATGTGAACCCTAAATAAAGAAGAATCCCCATGGCAATTTAGATTTGAGTTCCATAGGAGTACTTTGAGTAGTTTTTCTTAAATATTGATATCAAAAGGGGCATGTGAGCTTGTTTAACAAGTAACATTGGCTTTATAAAAAAAAATGAAAAAGTGTACGATTAAGACCTAGAAGCGATGAGAGATTGACTTAAGAAAGTGACGGTTTGATAGAAATGATAACTTTAAAATATTATTAAAGTTGTGCATTTAAGAAAAGAGGGAAATTAATAGCTCATTTTGTAGGGAAGCTCTAGTATTTGTAGTAATTGGAAAACTTGCCTGACTAGGACTTCCCACCCCTCTTAAGCTGCCCCCAAAGAGCTGCCCCCAACTAGCCCGTTGCCACCTCCTGCTATTTCCGCCAAAACCACACAAATTTCCAAGAGATGGATGCATTTCCAATGACCATTGCAATCACTAAGCCGCTTCCATACCCCATAAGAACAATTTCAAATCAAGTTCAATTGGTGATCTTGAGTCTTCTTCTTGGTGGGTTGAAGGTTGTTTCAACGCACTCCCTGGATTTGGACATTTCCTAGATATGAATTCCCCATACAGTCCCAAGTTCCCTTCGAAAGAATTGTTTGAAAACACTCTGAACTATTTCCCTCTTGGCACAGACTGGTCAAATTGTTGTAAGACATATTTAGGAAAGAAAGGAACCCGAGTTCTAGTAGCTTTTGGGGGATCTGGCCTAAAAGTTTGTTCAAATAAAGGTTCAATGACTCAAGTGCTATGAGATTCCCTAATTATGATGGGATGTGACTTGTAAGGGAACTGTTGGAAAGGTTTAGTCCCTGTAACCCCTTTAGATCACCTATGACACTCGGGATCTCTCCTTCAAACAAGTTGATGGAAAGGTCAATGAATGTGAAGACTTCTAAGAGCTTTGGATACTTCATTTTAATCCCTTTGTAGGTTAATGTGATGGAGAAATCGCGATTGGTGTCATCCAAGGTTGAGTAAAGGTACCATTTCGACTTTACGTGGCTTTGCATGTACATAAAGTTTCCTGTTGCACATTTCATGGCATTCAACGACTGAAAGAATTCCATTGTCAATTTACTGACAAATGCATTAATAGAAATGTCAATTATTTATAACTTAAGGAATGTGGAATTGGATTTAGGCCTTTCTATGACACCGTGGAATTTATTGGATTGCAAAATAAGGCATGAAGCTTTCATTGAGATCCCAACCATGATGGGAAGGTGTCCATGATACAATCGTTTGCAAAGGTGATGATCCTAAGCATTTTGCAATTGGCCAAGGACCCTGGTGACTTGCCTTGCAATTGGTTGTCACTCAAATTAGGCATTGTCAGTTGTGTCCCTGTCACCAATACCTCAGGAATGTTCCTGTGGAAATTGTTGCCTTTTAGGTTCAAAATCATGAGATTTGCTGATATTGCCCAAACAAACTGGGAGCACACTAGTCAAATTGTTCGTAGACAAGTCTAGCGTGATTGCTGAACTCAATTTGCAGATCCATGGCGGTAATGTTCTCGTCAACTCGTTGTTGGATACTATATAGGACATTGTCGACGACGGTGCTTTAGGGGGCTATGAAGCACGGACACGTTGTCCATGCTTCCGTGTCGTGTCCGACACGTGTCGGAGCGTGTCGGACACGTCGACACGCTCGGACACGCGGTCAACGCGTGTCGAGTTTTCCGACACGTAGTCAACTTTTTTCGACTCGTCTCGACACGCGTGTCGGATGGAAGCGAGGGCAAGGGAGAAGAGACGAGGCCGCGAGCATCGGCGAGCCACGACGGCGAGAAACCGCTAGAGAAAGAGTAGAGACTGAGGCGCCAGAGAAAGAGTAGAGACTGAGGCGAGGGCGGCCGTAGAGACTGAGGCGAGGGCGGCCACAGTGATGCTGCGGGAACGGCGACGAGGCTGCAACTGCAAGTGAGGAAGGGCCGAAGGCGAGGCGGAGGAGGAGGAGAAGGATCGAGAGGAAGAGGAGAGGAGGGGGGTCGTATGGAGGTCGTGTGGCGAGGAGATGGAGATGGATCGAGAGGAAGACCGTGCGGCGAGGGGAAAAAAAGTGAGGAGAGGAAGGGGTTGCGAGGTCGTGCGGCGGAGGAAAAAAGTGTTTCGGTAGCTAGGGTTTTGGAAACTCAAATGGGTGAAGTGAGTCAGTGACAGCTTGTCACGTGGGTGGGGGAGGGGAAAAGAGTGAAATAAATTTGGGGTGAGGAAAATAGTCTGACGTGGGAAGGTAGGGAAAAAAATTGAAATAAATTTGGGAGGGGGGGGAATAGTCTCTCGTGGGGGAGGGAGGGAAAAATTGAAATAAATTTGGGAGTGGGGGAAACTTTTTTTAATCAGAAAAAAAATAAAATTAAAAATAATTTTAAAAAATAAAAGTACTGAATTTAAATCAAATTAATTAAAAATAAAAATATTTATTTAATATTTAACGTGTCGGAACGTGTCGAAATTCTCTACTTTTTGAGAAATGACGTGTCGCGTGTCGTGTCGCGTGTCGCGTGTTGCGTGTCGGTGCTACATAGTTAGGGGGTGGTCCTTTCAACATGTTATGAGAGAAGTCTATCGGGTACATATATTAAGCATGCATTGGGTAATATCGATCAAGACCAGTTAACAGGTCATGAAAGAGATTCAAAAATTACATGTCATTAAAACTAACATTCCACAACCAACAGGGCATTTCTCTGGTAATGTTATTATCCGACAAGTCCAACCAATCCATACCCTTTTGATTTTGTAAAAATGTCGGAAAATCGCTTAAATTGCATGGTCCCAGTCCTAGGGCCCAAAGCTGAGGAAGAATAACATTTGCGCTACTCGTGCGTCATGATAGCTGGTTAGATGATAGTTGGAGCACTCCCAATTGTTTGAGCTTGAGAAAGTTGTCTAGTTCAACAATACTGCTAAAGTTGTTTTCAGAAAGGCGGAGGACTTGGAGATTTTGGAGTTGATAGATTGATGAAAGTATCTAGCCCTGGAATTTATTGCGTGCAAGGTCAAGCACGACTAGTGGTGTCATGTTCACAAGCCAAGACGGTATGGAACCCAATAGTTGATTGATTCGGAGATCGAAATCAGTCAGTCGAGTGAGGTTCATAAGCTAAGAAGGGATGGTACCGCTTAATTGGTTGCCAGCAATGCCTAATTGCACAAGTTGAGATGAGTTTTCGATTGAAGGGGAAAAATCACGTCATATAAATTGATCATCTCGAGGTTCAAAGTGACGAGCTTTTTTATCTTCCAAACCCAAGACAAAGAGGAAGTGGGCTGGGCAGCGAATGGGTTCACCGCGATATCAAGGTATTCAAGGTTGCTGAGGTTAGCAAATGAAGCCGGGATGGATCCTGAGAAGTCGTTACCACTGATGTCAATATAACTCAACAGAGGAAGGTTTCCGATTGACATGGGTAGAGATCCTGTCAAATTGCAGAAATTCAGATTCAATATCTCCAAGGAGCGGAGATCACCTATTGAAGTTGATAGCTCCCCATAAAAGTTCATGCTTATCAATTGCATCTCTTCAAGAGGACTACTCGAGTTGAAGTCAAGCAGCCGTGAGAGCTTCATTGTAACCCACCCCAAGATATGGCAATTTTGGTAAATGAAAAATGGCAGATGGAAATATCCCATGCATGTCACACTCATCCATGTTCAGCCTTCTCAGTGAAGACAGATTTGCCAAGGTGTTAGGTGTAAGAGTTTTCCTAATGTGGACTACATTAATTGATATTGTAATTTACCGTTTTACGGGATTTGGTCTAAGGTGAGATAGAAGGTTTCTTAATTAGTCTAATATGGGGCTGGCTAGTGTAGGCCGAGTTGAGCCTGGCCCGTAATGAGGGGGCCTGACTGGAAACTCTATAAATAGTGCTCAAGTCTCTCCTCTAACCCTAATTCTTACATGTATCCTCACATAAGGAGCGTTTACCTAACGCTAAAGGTGAGGGGGCTGCCTCATTGAGCCAGTGATACGGAGGGTAATAGAAGAGAATGACTTGCGCGTGGAACATTAGTTTTCCGCTTCCGCTTCAAGAACGATGAATCCCAAAACAGGTGCGTTAAT
Source organism: Eucalyptus tenuipes (assembly GCA_014182365.1). Taxonomy (NCBI): domain Eukaryota; kingdom Viridiplantae; phylum Streptophyta; class Magnoliopsida; order Myrtales; family Myrtaceae; genus Eucalyptus; species Eucalyptus tenuipes. The sequence continues at coordinate 4,796,930 of CM024547.1, read as the reverse complement.
CTTTCTACTCAATTATGCATGTTCTTGTTCTGGTTATGGAGATCTTGGGATTGCGCAATTTGCATCCAACATGTGGTATCAGAGCAACCATAACTCTAGAACTCAAACACATAGAATTTTTGCCATAATTTATGATTTTCGTGATTTTTGTATTTTTTGTTCAATAAAAATTAAATTAAATCACAAAGTCGGATTGGGCTTGACGAGACGAGCAAGACGGTCGGCGGCGCGTTGTCGGGGGAGGCCTCACGTGCCCCCATGTGCGGCCACGCGCCGCCAGGGCGTCGGAGATGCGCCCTCACACGCTCCCACGCGCGGGATGCGGCTCGCGCGTGCGCTCCACGCGCTGCGCACTTAGGTGGCGCGTGCGGGCGCGTGGAGCGTCGGATCAACGCGTGGCTGGCGGTGTTGGATTCATATGGCCATCCTCTATGTTGTGGTATATTTATTATATATGTTTGATGATTTTATGAATGTAAAAATACATACAAAGCCCTGAATACGTGTATTTTTAGTGTATTTTTGCGTATTTTTCTTGTATTTTCTGTGATTTTGGAAATACAAGTGTTGGGTTATAGGTATGTTATCACATAAACATTGTAAAGGTGTGACTCATTAATAAAAAATAAACTTTATTGTGAATTGAAGCTGGCTTAATGTGATACAATCATTATGGGATAGTATTTGAACTATGTATTGAGATGATGAGAAACAGTAAAAAGTTATGAAACTTTTGTTGCTCAAACATACTCCTTTACACACTGGTAACCTTTGAATGATGGACGTCTTAAGAACTCGTGACCAAATTGATTGTACTAATTAACACATCTGTTGAATGTGGGTAATGCATATCAGTTAAGTTATTGCATATTGTACCTAAACTCATCTGGTCATTTGTTGTCCATCAAGTTGATTTTTTTTTTTTCGTTATGGTTAAGAAGTATGAAAATATTTATGCAGAGCAATAGTATCTACTGTTATAGTTTAGATATTTGGTTCTGTGGTTTGACTTAATTTATAGGCCATTGGTTGATGAAATGATAAGTTGTTACTTAAAGTTGGCTAATATATAAGTTGTTGGCCTTGGAGTCATGTTTTGCCTTATAAAACTTATGAGCGATAGTGGATTAGCTGTAAGGCTTATCGATCTGTGGTACCCTGTATTGCTATTGATGTTAACTCGTGATAGATCCTCTAAGTCATCATTCTTTTTATGTTGTTCTAGTAATCTATAATCGGGGTGCACAAAAGATGATTTCTTCTATGTTGTGAGAAGTTTCTTGTGTTGCTGTGATCGGTGATTTTCCTGGATAAATAAAGTAGTGTAATTAGTATGATATGTTATTTTGATGATTTATTGCCCTTGTCACTAAAGTTAAAATCACATATATATGGTGTATGTGAGCAATAAGGTTTATATCCCCGATATGAGAGAAGTTTCAAGGATTCAATTGAGACCAAAGTGGCACGCTTGATTGGATTTGAGAAATTTCGGTCTCGTATATTGATTGGGATGTCTCCTGGTCTAATGCGTAGACATACTCCCAAAGGAGGTGATTGTGTATTAGTTCATGGAGGGATACATGATGGTATGGTGGAGGAGTGACTAATTCTAGTGGTTCATATGCCCAAAGGTGATGAATTCACGAAGATTGGAATATATTCTCATAACCGCTATCATGTGGGGAGTGTACAATTGTATGTAATGTATTCTGTCCAAATGTGATTATATGATTTTGCATGTAACTCTCTGGATGCGTACTTGTACGTCAAGTTACACAGTACTCACATGATGCTAATTACACACATTGCTTGTTATGTGAGCAGTAAGGTTTATATTTCTGGTATGAGAGAGTTTCAAAGATTCAATTGAGTAGTGACCGCCAAAGTGGCATGCTTAATTGGATTTGAGAAATTTCGGTCTCGTATATTGATTGGGATGTCTCCCGGTCTAATGCGTAGTCATACTCCCAAAGGAGGTGATTGTGTATTAGTTTATGGAGGGATACATGATGGTATGGTATAGGAGTGACTGATTCTAGTGGTTCATATGCCCAAAGGTGATGAATTTACGAAGATTGGAATATATTTTCATAACTGCTATCATGTGGGGAGAGTACAATTGCATGTCATGTATTCTGCCCAAAGGTGATTATATGATTTTGCATGTAACTCTCTAGATGTGTATTTGTACGTTAAGTTACACAGTACTCACATGATGCTAATTACATACATTGCTTGTTTTTCAGTCACCTTTTATGTAGTTAATAACTCCACTATTATTGAGGTTTTTACTGCTATAAATTTTAAGTTGTGGACAATTTGCTGCTTGGGAAAATAGCAATCGAATTTGCTTACTGTCTATGAAGCGTTCCATTCAAGAACACTTGAAAAGTGGTTTGTCTGCAGACTGCACTGCTAAAAGATGATGGAAGCCTTAATGGCTTGAAATTATGGCTCCGTTTGGTTCAGCATTCCCAAGGGGCTTTCAGGACTGAAAGCCTCTTGAGAAAAAAATTAGGTGTTTGGTTCAGCATTTGGAAGTGTCCTTGGCCAAATGCTGGCATTTGAAATGCTTTGAAGCCCAAAGCAGGTGAGGACCTGCTTTGGACTTTTAGCATTTCGAAATGCAAGTCAACCTCTACTATTCATCCGTTGACTTCTTTTTTGTTTTTTTTTTTAAACCGATCATCTTCCCCACACCTCAACCGCCGTTGATTGGCGACGGAATTTCATCGGATTTTATTTTTGTTTTTTTAAAAAATAATAAAAACCCTTTGCAAATGTTGGGTTCACCTTTTTTTTCTTTGTCATTTTTATCTTTTGACAATCAATAGCCCAACTTTCTATTAATATACTAGAATGATCATTAATTAACGAAGATGATTAATACTACAATAATTAAAAAAAAATTATTCAAAGTTGAAAACAAACCTAAAAGAACCCTAGGCCAAAAGTTGAGCTTTGCATCTAATTTATAATCAAATTCTTTTAATATAATTTTTAAATAAATTTACTAATATATATCTTTTACATTACTTTTAACATGAAAATGTAAAAGGTTATATAGTTATTGTTTCTTTTTTGCAATTTTAAAAATACTAAAAAAAAAACTTAATTTTTTTAGCTTTACATCTAATCCATAATCAAATTATTTTAATATAATTTTTAAATAAATTTACTAATATATATCTTTTACATTACTCTCAACATGAAAATGTAAAATGTTATATAGTCATTGTTTCTTTTTTGCAATTTTAAAAATATTAAAACTAAAAAATTTAATTTGGTCACACTAAAGAGCTTTTCAAATATATGTTTACCAAACAGTCTTGCATTTCTCTAAAGCACTTTTCAATTATAGTTTACCAAACAGTCTAGCATTTCGGAAAACCCTTTTATCTCAAAGGTATTTGCATTCTCCCAATGACATTTCCCCAAAGCTGAACCAAACGGGCCATATGTCTTGTCTAATACCGAAATTAGGACACATCTGCAAAGATTGTGTTTAAGTCCTAATGATATATACGTCTTGTATACGGTTGAAAATGTTGTTTCCAAAAGTTTTCTATTTAAGGAATAATCTCATACATGTTTAAAGAAAGAGTAGAAAAGTTGACAATATTGATATTTTGTCTACTCTTAACTATTATTTAAAGACTTCTATAGATTATTGTGGAAGTTAAATGACCAAGATAAAGAATAAATTGGTTAGAATTAGTCTTAAAGGTTGTCAGGCTTAATTGTGGCAGTGAGTATTTTGGCAAGTATGACAATGTGGAATAGCTTAAAGGGTCATTTGTCAAATACTTGATAAATTCTAGAGTGGTAATTTAATTATTATGCTTGAAAATCCTGACAAAAGATTTGGCCGAAAGGCATAAGTACACTATAATGAACATGGTGATGAGTATGATGAGTAAGACTAATTTATTTGGTCTTCTGTGGGTTGATATTTTGAAAGAAACTTTTTTCACATACAAAATGTGTTTTCTTATCAAAGTTATTTCATAAACTTCTTTTGAGTTATGGATTGGACATAAATTACTTGAATCATATTAAATTTAGAAGTATCATGCAGAAGTGAGGTTATCTAATCCAATATTAAGTGTGTTGGAATTTAAATCCACTCAAAATTATTTTGTATCTTACTCAGATTGTTTAAAGGGGTATTCATTTTATGACCCTAATAAAGGTACAAGAATTATGTAATCACATACAATAAAGTTTCTAAAGTTCAATGTAATTGTAGAGGATAGCAGCTCTCAAACTATTAAGGATAATAGTATGATGGAAGATTACTGTGTCTTTGTCTTTGCCTATACAGACAATTATGGTACAGAAAATTGTGGAATCTCCTATATTATAGACTAAACTTGTTGAGGTTCAAGATACTATTCTTGATATAGTTTATGATGAAATTTCTCGAACCTCTCAAGTGTAGAATGAAGTGGTTGTATTATGAGATTTGTTAGGGAAAGACGATCAGTTATACCATCAGAATATATAATCTATTTGTGAGAGCCTGATTACAATATCCACTACATGGTTGATTTAGCGACAGATATATATATATATATATATATATATATATAGTCATTTTCTTTTCTTGTTCTCGAGTCAAGTATGTGATTAGATGCTATAAAAGATGATAAAGTCTTCACTCTGAAAGAGGGGTGGATAGTTTATAGTGAAGAAATAATTATTTCTTTCTAGTATCTTTTAAAGATTCTTTCAGAGTGAACGTGACATTAATAGTTTATTTTTTCTATGAAATTACGCCAAATAAATACAAAATCTATATAGTGCAATAGGAAGATTTTGAAGCACATGTTTTAAGTAAACTTGTGTGTAGACTAAAAAGTCTTATTCATGGTCTTTAGCAAGTTTCCAAATAATATTATTAAAGTTTCATAGTGTTGTTATTTCGTTCAATTGGGAACAAAGTAATTCAGTAGATATTATACTGCTAGGTCAGTGGGAGGAAATTTATTTTTCTCATACTCTATGAACGTGATATTTCGCTTACAAGTAATGGCTTTAAGGCATCTTTTGTCCTTAGCACTAAGGTCCGTAAGGATTATTCTAATCATATTTTATTAGATTTATCTCAGAAGACATTTGCTGATCGTATTTTGGAAATATTCTATATACATCATTACAAGCCAGAAATTGCTCCTGTTATTAAGGGTGATGGACTGAATCCATTACATTGTCCTTATTTAGATATTGAGAGAATCTAATTAAAGGGTGTACCTTGTGTCAGTGCACTTAAAAGTATTATTATGTATGCTCGAATTTGCACTAGACTAAACATCGTCTTTGTGACAAGACTTCTAGGCAGATATCAGTCAAATTCAGGACTGCCAAGAAGGTTTTAAGGTACTTAAATAGGACAAGAGATTGGATGCTAATTTACAGACATGTTCAATTCTTGCAGCTAGTAGGGTATTCAGATGTAAACTTTGCTGGTTGTTAGGATGACATGTGATCAATGATGGAATACATATTTATGTTAACAGGAAGTGCAGTAAATAAAGTTTTATGGCATCTTCTACTATGTAAGTAGAGTTAGTAATATTCTTTTATGCTGTTACTTGGGCTATTAGGCTCCGGAACCTCATTAAGGAGTTGATCGTTTTTAACTTTATGGATAGACCCATACGGTTGCATTGAGACAATATATATGTAGTATTATTTATTAACTACAGAGGTCTCAAGGGGTCTAAATATATGGTAATCAAATTTTTTACTATAAAGAAACAGTACATAAAGGTGATGTTATAATATAACATATTTCTACAGATGATATGGTTGTAGATCCATTAACTAAAGGCCTACGCCCATGTGTATTTGAGCGACATGTCATTAGCATGAGCCTAGGAGCATCATGAGATGCTGTTGTTTAATGGGAGTTATTTTGGCTTTACTCTGATAAAGGTTTCATCCGTGTTCGTTACACTTTGTAACAGTTTGATACGTATCAACTTTTGTATTCAATAAAATATTTTTGAATGTGTTGTTATTATGTTGAATACATATTGATAAAGTCTCAAGGTATTGTATAAACATTGAGTGAAGGCCAGAGGCATCCGGTTATTAGCCTTGTATATATGCCTTGTTATACATAAAGAAATGTTAACCGTAAGGACAAGGCATATGTGGGTTCATTGGAACCATAAAGACATTCTCTAGTGATACAAGTTTTTTGTGACACTTAAGGTAAGAGAATAGTGATTGACAAATGGGATCTCTCTATGAGAGATTTTATCCATTTGACACACTACCATATTGAATCCATATCAATAAAGTTGAAAGCACTCGTGACCGTGGAAGGCTTTGTGTGTATACATGCAGTTACCGCCATGATTCGGTGTTTGAGACTTTATGGGATATGATTGACTATTAAGAATTATCTCTAGACCAATGTGCGCACATACAATACGATTTCAATTAAGATAATCCAAGTGGGAGAATGTAAGAGTTTTCCTAATGTGGACTATATTAATTGATATTGTAATTTACCGTTTTACGGGGTTTGGTTTAAGGTGAGATAGAATGTTTCTTAATTAGTCTAATATGGGGTTGGCTTGTGTGGGCCGAGTTGAGCCTGGCCCATAATGAGGGGGCCTGACTGAAAACTCTATAAATAGTGCTCAAGTCTCTCCTCTAACCCTAATTCTCACATGTATCATCACATAAGGAGCGTTTACCTAACGCTAAACGTGAGGGGGCCGCCTCATTGAGCTAGTAATACGGAGGGCAATAGAGGAGAAGGACTTGCGCGTGGAACATTAGTTTTCCGCTTCCGCTTCAGGAATGATGGATCCCAAAACAGGTGTGTTAATCTTTCTACTCAATTATGCATGTTCTTGTTCTGGTTATGGAGACTTGGGATTGCGCAATTTGCATCCAACATTAGGCACTTGGGACGGCATTTTGACGAAACTAAGGAGAAGTTCTTCCAGGCTGGTCAGATTTTGAGCTAGGCTTCTCAGGTTCGGTGCTTTCACCTGCAACGAATGTCTATATGGGTCCCAATTGCAACATAGGTTGAGGTACACTAACTCGTCAGCTTGAAGATTTTTGTGGGGACTCGGCCGGAATAAATGAAAGCAGAGAGATCGAGATGAGTCAATCTCGAGAGATCTCCAAGTCGAGATGGTATTTGAGAGTAGTTGAAGTGATTGTTGCTGATATCGAGCTTTTCAAGATGAGCAACCTGGAAGAGCGTACTATTGTTGTTGATAGAACCGTAGAGAAAACTACTTCTCAAGTCAAGAACTTTTACATGGCCCGTGTTCTTGTCGCACTCAATCCCATCCCAGGAGTAGCAATCTTGACAGTTTTTCCAGTATAAAGTCTTGGGACGAGCGAGAGGATCATCCGAAAAATTGGCGATTTCATCTCTCTTTAAACTGTAGCAGGGCATTCATTTTATCCTCGAGACACACAGGTTTCGTAGAACAAGAAAGATTATACGCGTCAATCGACTGAGACGACAAGTACAAGAAAAGCAAGTGTATGGACATGTAGAAGCACGACGAGGAAGCCATTTTGTTCCAAAAAGAGACAACGTAGTTTGTGATGAGCAGAGTATGAGAGAGTGAAGCAAATTTTATAAGGGGGGCTTGGTGCTTGGGGGTATGAACACGCCTCATCTCATGCTAGGATGCGTCGAATCAATGACTATGTGCAGTACATATGAATCTTTAGGTGCGGGCGCATAACTTAGTCCAGTGCCTTAACGTGTAACTACCGGGGAACATAATGAGAACTCAGCCAATAGATCTACATTTGCATGGAAGACTTGGGTCAACCGTGAAGAAAGCAGCAAAAAAGTATATGAAATGGTAATAATTAAGGATCGAAATTGAAGAGTTAGGTTGCTCTATGTTGGACTTCTTTGTTCGCGGCGTTAGTGCTCTGTTGACTTTGAATTCATGATCTGTGGACATTTCCTTGGGTCACTGATTAGGAATGTAATTTATATTGTGTAATGCGTTTGGAGAAATCAAGACTGTTTATAGTTGGGAGCAGTCTTGCCCATTGAGAGTGAGAATAGAGGCAGAATAAAGGTGATTCTCTATGTTCAATATGGTGTTTGTATTGTGCCATAGATGAATATTGTTGCCTAATATTTTCTTGTTGTTTGTTCTATCTATATCATGGAAATAAAGAGTTTCCGCAGACCAAAACTAGACTGTTGCAGGTTCCAGCAAGATGTAAGACAAAGTAAACAGACAAAAGTGAAATGCACATTTTTAGAATACCTCTCTAAATAAATTTTATCACTAACTAAAATTCTTTTTTTTTTTTTCACTACTTAACCATCAAAATCTTCAAAAGGGTACCCCGGACATACATACACACACACACACAAACATGTAAGTGGGTAAAATTCGCGTGCGGGGTTGAATGATGTGCCACTCTCACATGTGAATTTTGCCTAGAAATTTAACTTTTTAAGAATTTAAAATCTCAAATGCTAGAAAATCTCTAATTCTTAATTGATGTACAAAAAACAAGAGAATCACGCATATTGTGGTAATTAAGATTTGAAAGTGATCAACCATATATATAAGATCCAAGGCAAGTTAAATGCTATTTTATTCTCACATCTCTTTTTCTGAATTTAAGTTATATTACTAAAGTGAGAATAAAGTCCTATATAAAGGTTTTATTATACGATAATTACTTACCACTATCAATGAGGCTCGTGGTATAATACTACTAGTAATTATCACAAATTAAAAAACCAAACGGACGAATTCACATATGGTCACGAACGACAATGAGCAGGCAAGATAGGTGGTCTCGGCAGAATAATTCAAAGTTGCAATTGAAAGGATCAAACATAAATGTCTTATTCTGAACACGTAACGATCAACCGAACGCCAATGTGCAAGAGTTCTACTCAAAGTCGTACGCAGATTCCCTCAAAAAATCATTGAACACTTAGTTGACATCATAAATGATCCACGCACCAGAATGTGTCAACGATTCGTCTTCATATCATCACCGAGGCAACACAATGAGTTCAAATCGATAGCAGAAGCTTACATTTTTAGAAAATGATTGATAGCTTGAAATAATTAATCAAATGAAAAATGCTTTCCTTATTGATAACAATTTATCATGCAGGATGAAAATATTTTTCATTCATTCATTTATTTAAATGATACAAATGATCACTTTAAAAAAAAAAATTGTTTTCTAAATCATTCAGTCTTTGCGAAACAAACTGAGGTAAGATATCGGCCTGAGTATTGCTAAAACGAGAGCAGATACCATTCGATTAAACATATCAATTGGATTTGAGCAAGGCAATCACAGAAACAACTTGAAGACTTGAATGAATGAAAGAGTAAATGGCGAATGTGGCACGAGCTCTTCAGCGACAATGGTTGAGGATAGGGGTTGGCTTGAGGCGACGATCAACGGCAGTGAATGACGTCCTAAGAAGGTGAATCGACTATGAATTCTCTGGAATTTCAATTCTAGAGAGAAGGAACTTCTGGAAATTTCCCATTTGCGCTATTTTTAACCCCATTCTTTCTTAATTTTCTTTTTTTTTTTTCAGGTCTTTCCATTAATATCAAGTAGGACTAGAACGCAGACAGCGAGGAACTTTTGGTAGTTGAATTTTGAGTTTGTGTTGGAGATGTATTCATATGTTTAATTGGATAATATAAATTAAAATATTTTATTTTGACTTTGAGACTGCATCCTTCTAGTGAAGAGAATGATGGTTGTGTCATTACCCCTACTCTAATAGGATTTGGGGTGTGACAAAAACCATAGCAAGCTCTCATCTATTGTTGACAAGATGAGCTCAATATCCTTGTAATACAGAAATGCATGCCTTTATATAATTTGGTGTTGAGTATATAATGCGTGATTTATCAAATCATTACCATTTGCAGGTGTTAAGACATGACCTAAGTATTTGTACATATATGCGGTGTTTGTACTTAGACCTGAACATTTCGACAGTCTGTAAGCTACTTTGAAGACTTGGTCCTTGATTTTCTGCTCTTTTCTAGACATGATACTTTTTCCAAGGGGCAAGTCAAGGAATTAAAAATAACATCGGGATGGTCCCGAATAAAAAATGAAAATACAAATTTGCCACTCAAGATCGGACAGAACTTATTTGGTAAGAGATGATCTACGTTTACCTCTAGACAAACCTACCATCATAAACCTGTTGACAAGTCTACGCAATGGCATGTCAAGGGTCAGTGCCAGTGATTTTTTGCTCATACGGGTCCTATCGACTAATCTGTATTTTCTTTCTTCTTTTGAAATTTTGTATTTTATCTCACTTCAAGCTAGTGATCTCTGAACTTTTCCATGGATTAACGTTCAGAAGTACGCATTTCCGGCCTAGGTTTGTATTTTTGGTATTTATCGGTATTTATTTAATTAATTATTATTTTTTGGAAATTAGACCAGGATAGCCGGTGATCGGAATTTTGTGCTGATTGCAATGATGTGATTGATTTATTTAATTGAGTGTTATATTGTGCAATTTGAATTAAAGTTGTAATTTTGGATAATTATCCCAAAATTGAATAATTTCAGTAATTAATTAGAAATTACCGGGGCGTCGGTTTACAACGCCAAAAATGTTTTCAGACACTGTATAAATAGTGGGATTTTCCAAAATAAAGACATTATATTTTTGGCTCAGGCCGACCGTGTACCCAAACACGATTATTTTTATTGGGTACATTTTAACACGATGAAATTATGCCAAGTTGGGTATTTAATTGAGAAATTGATGTGCAAAGCACAAGATCCTTGGCCAGGAGTAATTCATCGTAGTTCAGCTTTGGTGAGTAAGATGATAGCAGCTTCGGTGAGCAATAATACTTTAGTAGCTTCAGCGAGCAAATATTATTTAGCAGCTTCGGTGAGCAATAATTGATCTAGCAGCTTCGGTGAGCAAATTTAGACATCAGCTTAAGTGAGCAATGATTTATGAATATATCTATTTTAGCTTAGGTGAGCAGCGTTCGAATCAATAAAGTTTTTAAATGCATCGATTGTATGGAGTCGAATGAGTCGACTGTTTGATGGTTGAATGGATTGACCAAGAGTTAGTCTTGATGGTCTAGAGTCGATTGGACTGATTGATCGATGACTCAATTTGATTTGATTGAATTGAAATGATTGGATGATTATACGAATTGTATTGACTTGCAGGAAGGATCTGAGGCAAAGGTAAGTCCTTTGACTTGTGCTTGTGCTTAGGTAGCGCTTGGGGCGTATTTCCTTCCTAGTCGGAATTGAGAGGGTGAACTTACTGAGACATCGTCTCACTAATTATTGTATAACCATTTTCAGGTCCTTAGATGGCGGTCGTGAAGGACCCGAAGCCCCGGAGTCTGTGGGAGGTGGAGACCAAGGGATCGGCGAACGTGTCTGACTAGTTGGTCATAGTACAGTTCCCTTTTTGTGAGCCGATTTTTGTTGATAGCCTAGTATTGTCTATAAACCTTGTGTGTTTATAAAAGACTTGTTTTGAATGTGAATGGTTTCGTGCTTTCTTATCCCAAGTTTTTGGTTGTCAGGGGATTTGTTTTGCTTCCGCATGCTCATTAAAAATTAATGGGTCGACGACGCCTCCTGAGACGTCGCATATTTATTGACCACCGAGGGATGGGCACTCGCTCGAGGGTCGGGACGTGACAAGCGCTGAGGTCTTGGACCAAGCCTTAAGGGAATTGGGCCAGGTGTTTTGCCATTGAGGAAGCAGGCTCAAGCACCAATGATTTAGGCATAGGAGCCGAGTACTTGGGCATTGGCACCAAGTCTTGAGCCCGGCCATTGTAGACTTGGACTGGAGCGCTAGTGACTCGGGCGTGCAAGTCGAGTACCTAAGCATGGCCACTGGGGACTTGGGCACAAGCACCTGAGTCTCAAGTCCAACTTCTTTGGACTTGGCCCCAAGGGGTTGGTGACTTTGTCACAAGAGATAGATACTCGAGAAGGGCTCTTGAGAACCCAGGCACGGGCATTGAGGTTGTTGGCCTAGCCTTAATGGACTCTAGCCTAGGCCTCAAGTTAGGGTGTTTGTGAATTGGCACAGGTCTCGAGTACTCGACCATGGCTATTGGGGACTTGGGTATGAGTACTGCGGTCCCAATTTTGGCCTTTATAGACCTAGGCTAGGGTATTAGTGAATTCGACGTGGGAGCCAAGTACCTAGAGAAGGGCACTAGGGTCTTGGGCTTAAGTTTAATAGATCTGGATTGGGAGCCAATGGCTTGGGCATAGAAGCTTGGTACCTAGGCAAAGGAATCGAGGTCTTGGTCCAGCCTTGAGGAACTTGGGCCCAACATTTGTGGACCTAGGTTTGGTCATCGAGCAATTTGCCCTAGCCTTACTAGACCTGGGCCGAGAGTTGGTTACTTGAGCATGGTCTCTAAGGACTTGGTACAACACCAAGGTTTGGGCATAGCCATGATGGATGTGGGCATAGGCATAGGCACAGACACAAATACTGGGGTCCTAGTCCCTGCCTCTCTAGCCATTGAGGACATGGGCACAAGCATAAGGATTTCTTGTGCTCAAACGCAAGAGCTCTGATCAAATGGTTGATATGTAGTCACATTGAGAAAAATGATTTCTATTTTTATTTAAAAAATCCAATTTCTAAATTACTTAGGTATAAATCTTTGACTTATTTTCATAAGCGGTCCAAAAGTCAAAAAATGAGGAAAATATTTTTCGACAAAAAATTGTCCATGAACAAATGGAGACTAACTGTGTAAATGCCGAAGGACATGACCGTACAAACATAAAAAGAAAATTTGAAAAGTAAAACCGAAATATATATATATATATATATATATATATATATATATATATATCACTTAAGGAAAGTGAAACCGGTGAAAACGAGGTTTCTTTACATGGTTCACCTGCAGAATGCTTTATATTTGAATAATTTGTTACGGTTCTTGTTCGATCAAACTCCAAATGCGCATTGTGTATCAAATTTCAATACAAAGGTTGTCTGACAGTTTGCGTGGTGACAAACAAACAATGCAAATATTCGGAGCGCGGGTGAGAGCCTACTTTTGCATTAGGCTGTAACCTTGCTATTGATCGCTTCACTAGAATTTGTAAACCAGTTTCAGTTTTATCTGAACACTGGATAAAGAAGAATCCCCGAGGCAATTTAGATTTTAGTTCCATAGGAGTACTTTGAGTAGTTTTTCTTAAATGCCGATATAAAAGGGGGCATGTGAGCTTGTTTTACAAGTGACGTCGGCTTTATCAAAAAAATGAAAAAGTGTACGATTATGACCTAGATGCGATGAGAGATTAACTTAAGAAAGTGACGGTTTGATAGAAATGATAACTTAAAAATATTATGAAAGTTGTACATTTAAGAAAAGAGGGAAATACTTAAAAATATTATGAAAGTTGTACATTTAAGAAAAGAGGGAAATACATAGCTCATATTATAGGGAAGCTCTAGTATCGGTAGTAATTGGAAAACTTGCCTGACTTGGATTTCCTACCCCTCTTAGGCTGCCCCTAACTAGCCCGTTGCCATCTCCTGCCATTCCGTCAAACCACACACGTTTCCAAGAGATGAATGCATTTCCGATGACCATTCCAATCACTAAGCCGCTTCTACACCCTATAAAAACAATTTTCAAATCGAGTTCAATTGGTGATCTCTTGAGTATTCTTCTTGGTGGGTTGAAGGTTGTTCCGACACACTCCTTAAATTTGGACATTTCCTAGATATGAATTCCCCATACAATCCTGAGTTCCCTTCAAAAGAATTGTTTGAAAACGTATTGAACTATTTCCCTCTTGGCACAGACCCAGTCATATTGTTGTAAGACATATTCAGGAAAAAAAGGAACCCGAGTTCTATTAGCTTCTGGGGGATCTGGCCTAAGAGTTTGTTCAGAGAAAGGTTCAATGACTCAAGTGCTGTGAGATTCCCTAATGATAACGGGATGTGACCTGTGAGGGAATTGTTGGAAAGGTTTAGTCCCTGTTACCCCTTTAGATCACCTATGACACTCGGGATCTCTCCTTCAAACAAATTGCTGGAAAGGTCAACCAACGTGAAGACTTCTACGTGCTTTGGGTATTGCTTTGTAATCCCTTTGTAGGTCATCGAGATGGAGAAATCGCAATTGGTGTCATCCAAGGTTGAGTGAAGGTACCATTTCGACTTTACGTCACTTTGCATGTACATAAATTTTCCTGTTGCAGAGTTCATGGCATTCAACGACTGAGAGAATTCCATGGGCAATTTACTGAGAAATTTATTAACAGAAAGGTCAAGTATTCGTAACCTAAGGAATGTGAAATTGGATATATGCCTTTCTATGACACCGTGGAATTTATAGGATCGCAAAGTAAGGGCATGAAACTTTGGTAGAGATCCCAACCCGGATGGGAAGGTGTCCACGATACAATTGTTTGCAAAGTTGATGATCCTAAGCATTTTGCAATTGGCCAAGGACCTCGGTGACTTACCTTGCAACTGGTTGTCACTCAAATCAGGCATCATCAGTTGCGTCCCTGTCACCAATACCTCAGGAATGCTCCTGTGGAAATTGTTGCCTTTTAGGTTCAAAATCATGAGAGATTTGCCGATATTGCCCAAACAAACTGGAAGCACCCTAGTCAAATTGTTAGAAGACAAGTCTAGTGTGACTGCTAAACTCAAATTGCAGATCCATGGCTGCAATGTTCCCATCAGCCCATTGTTGGATACTATATAGGACATTGTCGACGACAGTGCTTTAGGGGGTGGTCCTTTCAACATGTTACGCGAGAGATCTATCGGGTACATATATAAAGCATGCATCGGTAATATCAATCAAGACTAGTTAAGAGGTTATGAGAGAGATTCAAGTACTGCATGTTGTTAAAAGTACTATTTCACAGCCAAAGGGCACTTCTCCCGTAATGTTGTTATCCGACAGTTCTAATCAATCCATACACTTTTCGTTTTGTAAAAATGTCGGAAACTCGCTCAAATTGTATGGTGCCAGTCCTAGGGCCCAAAGCTGAGGAGGAATGACATTTGCACTACTTGTGCGTTATGATAGTTGGTTAGATAGTTGGAGCACTCCCAATTTTTTGAGCTTGAGAAAGTTGTCTAGTTCAACATTATTGCTAAAGTTGTCTGCGAAGGACTTGGAGATTTTGGAGTTGATGGATTGATGAAGGTATCTGGCCGTAGAATTTATTGCGTGCAAGGTCATGCACAACCAGTTGTGTTATGTTCATAGGCCAAGACGGTATGGAACCTGATAGT
This sequence comes from Eucalyptus tenuipes, assembly GCA_014182365.1. Lineage (NCBI taxonomy): Eukaryota > Viridiplantae > Streptophyta > Magnoliopsida > Myrtales > Myrtaceae > Eucalyptus > Eucalyptus tenuipes. The sequence goes on along the minus strand of CM024547.1, from coordinate 4,781,626 downwards.
TGATTGATTCGGAGATCCAAATCAGTCAGTCGAGTGAGGTTCAAAGTGGTGAACTTTTTTATCTTCCAAACCCATGACAAAGAGGTGTGGGCTGGGCAGCGAATGGGTTCACTCCGACATCGAGGTATTTAAGGTTGCTAAGGTTAGCAAATGAAGCCGGGACGGATTCTGAGAAGTCGTTACCATCAATGTCAAGATAACTCAACAAAGGAAGGTTTCCGATTGACATGGGTAGAGATCTTGCAGAAATTTAGATTCAATATCTCCAAGGAGCGGGGATTACCGATTGAAGTTGATAGCTCCCCATAAAAGTTCATGCTTGTCTGTTGCAGCTCTTCAAGAGGACTACTCGAGTTGAAGTCAGGCAAGTGGCCCGTGAGAGCTTCATTGTAACCCACTCCAAGATATCGCAGTTTCGGTAAATGAAAAATGGCAGATGGAAATGCACCATGCATGTCACACTCATCCATGTTCAGCCTTCTCTGTGAAGGCAGATTGGCCAAGGTGGTAGGCACTTGGGACGGCATTTTGATGAAACTAAGGAGAAGTTCTTCTAGGCTGGTCAGATTTTGAGCTAAGCTTCTCAGGTCTGGTGCTTTCATCTGCAACAAATGTCTATATGGATCCCAATTGCAACATAGGTTGAGGTACACTAACCTAGTCAGTTTGAAGATTTTTGTGGGGACTCGGCTGGAATAAACGGAAGTAGAGAGATCGAGATAAGTCAATCTCAAGAGATCACCAAGTCGGGACAGTATTTGAGAGTAGTTGAAGTGCTTGTTGTTGATATCGAGCTTTTCAAGATGAGCAAGCTGGAAGAGGGTACTGTTGTTGTCGATAGAACCGTAGAGAAAACTACTTCCCAGGTCAAGAACTATTATATGACCCATGTTCTTGTCGCACTCGATCCCATCCCAGGAGTAGCAATCCTGATTGTTTTTCCAGAATAAAGTCATGGGACGAGTGTGAGGATCATCCGAAAAATTGGCAATTTCATATCTCTCTTTAAACTGCAGCAGGGCATTCATTTCATCCACGAGACACAGAGGTTTCGTAGAATGAGAGAGATTGTGCGCGCCAATCCGCTGAGATGACAAGTACAAGAAAAGCAAGTGTATGGACATGTAGAAACACGACAAGGAAGCCATTTTGTTCCAAAAAGAGACAACTTAGTTTGTGATGAGCAGAGTATGAGAGAGTGAAGCAGATTTTATAGGGAGGGCTTGGTGCTTGGGGGTATGAACACGCCTCATCTCATGCTAGGATGCGTCGAATAAATGATTATGTGCAGTACCTATGAATATTTTGGTGCGGGCGCATTACTTTGTCCAGTGCCTTAACGTGTAACTACTGGGGAACATAATGAGAACTCAGCCAATAGATCTACATTTGCATGGAAGACTTGGGTCAACCGTGGAGAAAACAGCAAAAAAGTACATGAAATGGTAATAATTAAGGGTCGAAGTTGAAGACTTAGGTTGCTCTGTGTTGGACTTCTTTGTTCACGGCGTTAGTGCTCTTTTGACTTTGAATTCATGATCTGTGGACATTTCCTTGGGTCACTGATTAGAAGTGTAATTTACGTTGTCTAATGCGTTTGGAGAAATCAAGACTGTTTATAGTTTGGAGCTGTCTTGCTTATTGAGAGCTAGAATAGAGACAGAATAAAGGTGATTGTCTATGTTCAATATGACGTTTGTATCGTGCGATAAACGAATATTGTCGCCTAATATTTTCTTGTTGTTTGTTCTACCTCGTCGAAATAAAGAGAAACCGCAGATCAAAACTAGACTGTGACTGGTTCCATCAAGATCTAAGACAAAGTAAACAGACAAAAGTGAAATGTACATTTTTAAAATACCTCTCTAAAAAGTTTTATCACTAACTAAAATTCTCTGTTTTTTTTTTTTTTTTTTTTTGCCATGTAACGATCAAAATCTTCAAAAAGGTAGCCAGGACATACATACATACATACAAACGTGTAAGTGGGTAAAATTCGCGCGCGGGGTTGAATGATGTGCCACTCTCACATGTGAATTTTGGCTAGAAATTTAATTTTTTAGGACTTTTAAATTTCAAATGCTAGAAAATCTCTAATTCTTAATTGATGTATAAAAAAGGAAAATGTCACAAATGGTCCCTAGACTTCTACTTAATGTGCAATCTCGTCCCTGAACTTTCGATTTGCTCAATTTGGTCCCTGAATTATACACAAATGTTCAATTTAGTCTTTTGTTACTGTTTTTCCTTTCTTCTTCTTCTTCTTGCCGTCGCCCGACACCGGAAGGGCGGCCTCGTCGGCGTTGGGCGAGGGGTGCCCTCACCAAATCCGGCAAGGGAGGCGCTCGCTCGACGCAGTGGGGGCGGCCCTCGCCGATGCGGGAGAGGGCGACCCTCATCGGCGTTGGGCGAGGGGCCCTCGCTAGATTTGGTGAGGACGGCCCTCGCCCGATGCTGGCGAGGGTGGCCCTAGCCAGCCCGGCGAGGGGGACCCTCGCTGGACGCGGGCTTCCCCGCCGCTCTCGCCATGGCCGGCGAGAGGGAAGAAAGAAGAAGAAGAAAAAAAAGAAAAAAAAGAAAAAGACCAAAATGCCCAATTCCGTTAACTTTAACCTATGGAAGGACAAAATTGGTCAATTTTCAAATAGTCAGGGACTAGATTGGACATTTATCGATAGTTCAGGGACCAAATTGAGCAAATCGAAAGTTCAGGGACGAGATTGCACATTAAGTAGAAGTCTAGGGACCATTTGTGACATTTTCCCTACAAAAAACAAGACAATCATGCATATTGTGGTAATTAGCATTTGAAAGTGATCGACCATATGTATAAGATCCAAGGCAGGTTAAATGCTATTTTATTCTCACATCTCTTTTTCTGAATTTAGATTATATCACATGAAAATTCTTATTACTAAAATGAGAATAAAGTCCTACATAAAGGTTTTATTATAGGATAATTACTTACCACTATCAATGAGGCTCGTGGTATAATACTACTAGTAATTATCATAAATTAAAAAACTGAACGGACGAATTCACATATGATCACGTACGACAATGAACAGGCCATATGGGTGGTCTCGGCAGATCAATTCAAAGTTGCAATTGAAAGGATCAAACATAAACGTCTTATTCCGAACACGTAACGATCAACCAAACGCCAATGTGCAAGAGTTCTACTCAAATTCGTATACAGATTCCCTAAAAAAATCATCGAACACTTGGTTGACATTTTAATCTAATGATCCATGCACCAGAATATGTCAACGATTCGTCTCCATATCATCGCCAAAGCAACACAATGAGTTCAAATTGATAGCAGAAGCTAACATTTTTCTAAAAATGATTGCTTGCTTGAAATAATTAATCAAATGAAAAATGCTTTCCTTATTGATAACAATTTATCATGGAGGATGAAAATATTTTTTATTCATTCATTTATTTAAATGATACAAATTATCACTTAAAAAAATATATATTTTCTAAATCATTCAGTCTTTGAGAAACAAACTGAGCTAAGATATCGGCCTGAGTTTTGCTAAAACGGGAGCAGATACCATTCGATTAAACATATCAATTAGATATGAGCAAGGCAGTCACAGAAACAACTCGAAGACTGGAATGAACGAAATAATAAATGGTGAATGTGGCACAAGCTCTTCAGCGACAATGGTTGAGAATAGGGATGGCTTGAGGCGATGATCAACGGCGGTGAATGACGTCCTAAGAAGGTGAATCGGCTATGAATTCTCTGGAATTTCAATTCTAGAGAGAAGGAACTTCTGAAAATTTGGCACCTGTGCTGTTTTTGCCCCCATTCTTTCTTAATTTTTTTAGGTCCCTTTGTTAGTATCAAGTAGGACGAGAGCGTCGATAGTGAGGAACTTTTGGTAGTTGAATTTTGGGTTTGTGTTGAAGATGTATTCATATGTTTGATTGGATTATAGAAACTAAAATATTTTGTTTTGACTTTGAGGCTGCGTCCTTCATCAAAAGAGAATGATGGCTATGCCATTACTCCTACTCTGATAAAATTTGGGGTGTGACAAAAACTAGAGCAAGCTCTCATCTATTGTTGACAGGACGAGCTCAATATCCTTGTAATACAGAAAATGCATGTCTTTATATAATTTGGTGTTGAGTATATAATGTGCGATTTATCAAATCATTATCATTTGCAGGTGTTAGACATGACCTAAGTATTTGCACATATATATCAGTGTTGGTACTCAGACCTGAACATTTCCGCGGTCTGTAAGTTAGTTTGAAGGCTTGGTCCTTGATGTCCTGCTCTTTTCTAGACCTGATACTTTTTCCAAGGTGCAAGTCAAGGAATTAAAAGTAACATCCGGATGGTCCCGGATAAAAAAAGAAAATGAAAATTTGCCACTCAAGATCGGACAGAACTTATTTGGCAAGTGATGATCTACGTTTACCTCCAGAGAAACCTACCATCATAAACCTGTTGGCAAGTCTACGCAATGACATGTCAAGGGTCAGTGCCGATGATTTTTTCGCTCATATGGTTCCTGGGGACTAATCTGTGTTTTCTTTCTTATTTTGAGATTTTGTCTTTATCTCATTTCAAGCTAGGGATCTCTGAACCTTTTCCATGGATTAACGTTCAGAAGTACAAATATTTCCTGGTGATCAGGAAACTAATTGACATAATATAATGCCCAGGGAAGAGCCAAAAGACATCCTCGGGGAGTTGAAATAGTTCATAAGGTGAACCTGTCCATTGATATAAATTGTATCACTCTTTCATTCTCTCATAAATAAAAGCATCATACTGAGCAAAAGTCTATGTTCTCATTATATCAATACTAACTGGAATCAAAACAGATCCTCCGACAATAAATTTCCCAGTTATGTTGTACCTGCATTATGCGCCGAGTGAAAAGTGAACTCAGGCTTCGCTAACTTCAAGCGGTAAGAAAAAAGCAACCTTGAATCTAAGTAGCATGTGTTAAATTAATGTCTCAAATTTGAATTTGGATAACGATTTGTTAAACTGAATTTGTTAATAAAAATTTCCCAAGGATTAGAAATTGGATGAAGAAGCAATTCCTTTTTGAACCTTCTTTTGGACATACAAAAGAAAGCAAGGAAGATGTGATCTACCACTAAAGACAAAAGGGGCACACTATATTTGATTTTATTTATTTATCTTTTAGGGGCAAAGGTGTCTTTGCTCAGAGAGATAAAAGAAGGAAACTATCTTCTGCAAAAGCTGAATTCTTGTTGGTGTTGTTTCTGTTGAAGCAATGGAGCCTAAGGTCAAATTTGTTGACTTTTGGCCAGCCATATAAAAAATGCCTAGGTTTTTTTTTTTCCTTATGCACATAGATTGCGCCACATGGAAAAAAAGAAGAAGAGAGAAGCCGCACGTCAGAAGAAGCTGCATGAAGCCCAAACAAGAACGCGAAGCCATACCTATGTGAAGCAAAAGACAAACACTGGAGTTCTTGTTTTTGGGCATACATAGAGCGTTTTGTTTGAGCTTGAACTCGTGGTGAATTTGTGCCATGAGTTTACGTCCAAGTGAGTTGTTTATTTATAAACACTTTGAGTTTGAACTTAAATCTAGGTATGAGAAACACTCGAGCGTTTGAGCGATTATAAACTCTGACTCTCCGATTATAGTGGATTATTTGCTGCTGACTCCCTGTGGACGTAGATACTGATATTCGGATCGAATCACGTAAATTTCTGGTGTTCTTATTATTTCTTGTTTATTTCTTTAGTGATTTCACATTGACATAAATTGCAAGATCTTGTCGTTTCCACGTATTATATTTCAACAATTAGTATCAGAGCTTGGGGTCGGATTTCTTTATTGTGATTTGGTGCTTTTGTTTGTCTGATTATTATCTAGAAATTTTGTTATTACAATTATGCTTGAAGCGAAATGTGAAATTGAGAAGCTTAATGGGAGGAACAACTTTAGGTTATGAAGCATTAAGATATGGGAATTATCGACAATCCAAAGTTTGGCCAAGGCACTAGATGGTGAAGATGAGTTGTCGATTATAATGAAAGCCTTTGAGAGAGTAGAGTTAATGAAAAGATCAAAGAGTACAATCCTGTCGAATTTCTCGGATGCGGTTTTAATAGAGGTGGCTAAGGAGAAGGATGCTGTAGCATTATGGGCAAAACTTCAGACACTCTATTTGAAGAAGGGTTTGAACAATCACTTGTACATATTGAAGATGATGTTTTGGTTTAGGTATACTGAAGGTATGTCTATCAAATCCTACCTGGATGAACTCAATAAATTCATGATGGATTTGATGAACGTCAGTAAGATACTTGATGATGAAGAACATGACATGATGTTGTCAACTTATTTGTCAGAGTCATGGGAGCACTTTACTTATTTACTGTTGTAGGGACGTACTACGATTACCTCAGAAGAGGTAAAGTCTATTTTTTAAGAAATGGTAGAGAAAGTTGCGAGATGATAGTCTAGCGCAAAAAATAGCGTAAGCACTAACGATTCGAGGTAGAGAACAACATCGAGGGCCTAGTGGCAGTAGAGGTAAAAGTAGGTTGAAATCATGCCATAGAAAGTCCAAGAGACACGTGAAGTGCTTTGAGTGTCACGAGGAGGAGCACATCGGGATAGATTGTCCGAAGCAGAGGAACAAAGGTGATAGGTAGAATGCCAAAACTAGTGCGGCGAATGTTACCGAAGGGAGCATTAGTGATGCAGAAGCTATTTTATGGGTGACTACTAGTTTGTTAGGAGACGAATGAGTGCTAGATTTGGAGTGTTCTTATCATATAACGCCTCATAAGAACTGATTTACTGCTTACCAGCTGCAAATGGTGGTAGAGTTCTTTTGGAAAATATCGTAGTATGCAAGGCTATGGGGATAGGAATAATTCGGATTTGGATGCACGATGGGGTGGTGCACACATTGACAAATGTGAGGCATGTACCAAGGCTCAAGAATAGTCTTATTTCTCTGGGGACACTCGATGACATCGGGTGTAGGTACACCACTGAAGGTGAATTTGTCATGCCCCGAACCTCGGGTACGCGCACATCCCTCGACGGTTGACTAAAAATACGACATCCTAGGATGCGTCACCGACCCTTTCGTTTTATGTACACGTGGAAGCAAACTAATAATTACCCAGACAACAAACAACATAGGGATAGCAAAAGCAGGACAACAACTCTTCATAAAACACACTTTATATACAATCCAAGTCAATCCTGCAAGTTTATATACAAAAGGTTTGTCTCAAAAGAGGCCTTAGGTAGCCTACGCTCCGGACCCTTCTGCCTCGGGCTTTTGGTCCTCCATTACACCATCTGGGATGTTGATGTCCATAGGGTCAGCTACGACCTTATCTTCAGTTTCAATGGTAGGTCCGTTAAAACCCCACAAAGGACCCTCCCGAGCCCCGTTAAGTGCATTAAGGAACCATGCCTTAAAGCGATTAGGTACCAAGGCCTCGTTTGGTTCAGCATTCCCAAGGGGCTTTCAGCCCCGAAAGCCCCTTGGGAAAAAAAATTTGATGTTTGGTTTAGCATTTGGAGGTGTCCTTAGCCAAATGCCGACCTTTGAAATGCTGGTCCTCTTATTAAAGAATTTCTTTTTTTCAGACATATATGACCATGTTTACTATCATGAAATGACTCTTTCTAGTCAAATTTGTATGAGAGGAACTTGGTTTTATTTTTCTTAATAAGGACCTCCCTTTTTATATGCGGTGCTTACTAAAAAAAATTAGCATCCATAATCGGTCACTTCACCATCCACCGAATAAGTTCACCTTTTTTTTTTTTTTTTTATCATTTTTATAGTTTGACAATCAATAGCCCAACTTTTTATCAATACACTAGAATGATCATTAATTAACGAAGATGATTAATACTACAATAATTAAAAAAAATTATTCAAAGTTGAAAACAAACCTAAAAGAACCCTAGGCCAAAAGTTGAGCTTTGCATCTAATTTATAATCAAATTCTTTTAATATAATTTTTAAATAAATTTACTAATATATATCTTTTATATTACTCTCAACATGAAAATGTAAAAGGTTAATAGTCATTGTTTCTTTTTTGCAATTTTAAAAATACTAAAACTAAAAAACTTAATTTGGTCACACCAAAGGGCTTTTCAAATATATGTTTATCAAACAATCTTGCATTTCCCTAAAGCACTTTTCAGTTATAACTTACCAAACAGTCTAGCATTTCGGAAAACCCCTTTATCTCAAAGGTATTTGCATTCTCCCAAGGGCATTTCCCCAAAACTGAACCAAACGGGCCCCAAGTAAAGGAGGCCCTCATCGACCCAAACCGTGGTCACCACTAACTCACAGGTCCAGGCGGTCTCGTGAATAGGGAAAAAGGTAGACTTGTATTCCGTGTCCCACGGAATACCAAAACGAATTGGTCTCCGCTCCATACTAAGGACTTACAAAAGGGTTAACCACGATGGGTGAGATAAAATCTCAATGAGTCAAAACCCTAAACCTCGATTAGGATGCAAATTCACCTAGACGTAGCCTAAACAGGCGTCACAAACAACTTACCTCGCCTCGGCATGTCCTTGCCATTAGCTCATCACATATGCACTTATAAACGCAGCAAGCATAATCAATAACTGGAACACATCATTTTCATATAGCACTCAATCACAGGGGTCTCGATTATAAGGTAAAATCGTTATGATGCGTCCCATTCCATGCCACATAATTTTGCCCCATAATCAGGCGTGGCTATCTCAACCACTCAAGCATGTCCCAGTTATTACGACCTATCGGCCACGGCCAACTCAACAATCGGCGGTCATCCGACATAACCGGGGGTTGTCCCGCTCTGTCGAGCACGACGACGTCTATATCTAGATGGCATTCCATAAAAGAGCATCGGCCCAGCCTCCACTGCGATCGGCATCCGTTGACGTGGGAAATCCGAATTTAATCAGGCATCGCCTCCCCAACTCTCATCAGGTGACGGGTTCGGATAGCGATTACACGCATATCCATACTTGGCCAAGAACACATTGCTTTGCACTCAAATACCTCAATTTCAAATAATGGACTTGGCCAATTTTCTTCGTATTAAAAATTCCCGGTAAAATAATTGTGCGTGGTCACGTATTTAAATTGAGCCAGTAAGCATGGTACACTCTCATTTCAAAATTCCACGATTTTCTATACTATATAAAATTTTGGGGTCAAAAACCGACACCCGATGTTTTTCTAATTAAATACCCATAAAATCAAATTTTGTAAAAATAATCCATAACGAACACCAAGCACTCAATTGCACAATTAAGCAGTCAATTTCACATATAAATGCAACCATGAAGATCAACGTAAAATTTCATTAAATGGCTATTCCGTCACAATTTACGTTAATTATAATTAATTAAATAAGTTACAGTTAATTAAATAAATTAAATTAAATTAAATTAACCATGGTTAACTAAACTAACCATGGTTAACTAACCATAGTTAATTAATCTAACCTAGGTTAACTAAACTAACCTAGGGTAGTAACCTAACTAAACTAACCTCCTAACCAACCTAGTTGCACTAACTAAACTAACCTAACTAACTAGTTACTCTAACTAGATTAACCACTAATCCTTAATTAATACTAACTAACCTACTAAGTGTAATTAACATCATAATCCGAGATTAGGGCGTTAACTCATCGGAATTCAACATCTGCGGGTTCACGGCGGTGGCGACGTGAAGGCGCTGAAGACCCGTAGCCACTGGGTCTCCAACGGAGGAACGAGCGGGGCTAAAAAGGCCTCACAAGGCTCACGGCCAAGTGGGGATCCGGTTCTGAGCTGAGCTAGTCACGGTTCTGGTTCTGCTGGTCGGGGCTGCAGCTCGCGGAGGTGGCGGCTCCGCTGATGGTTGAGCGGTTGGTGGCTGACTGGCAGACGGCAGCTAGATGTGGGACAGCTGAAATGGGCGGACAGGGCAGTGGCTGTGACGGTCAGAGGACGGCGGGCTAAGCTGGTGATGCTGGGCTGGAGATAGCGGGCTGGGCTGGTGGTTCGGTGATGGAAGCGGTGGACGACTAGCAGTGGGACGGCTGCTGGTGGCCTGGCGTGAAGGTGCGGGTGGATAGGTGTGGCAGCAAAGAGTTGAAGAAGAAGCAGCTGGAGTAGAGAAGTGGAGAATGAACGAAAAAGAAAATGAAGAAGAGGAAGGGAAGTAGTTAGCCGAGGTAGGGATCCACGCGCATGAGAGGGAGGAGAGAAGGAAAAAGGGAAGGGGGGGAAGAAGGTCAACATTGCAGCCAATTGGAAGCCAAGGGAAAAATATCAACCACTTGAGTGCTATGCCACCAAAGTCTTCAGCCACAAATGTCAAAGGGTCCTCCAATGGCAATTTTCCTCCCTTTCCTCACCAAATAAAGTCTTTTTGGAGGCCAAATTACCAAATTAGGCTGCCCATCCGAATTTCTTCCATTTTCTTTTTGCTGAATTTGATTTTTCCGCAAAATTCCAGACTCGACAGAATTTCTTCGAAAGATGAGACGAGATCCTAAAAATTAATTGTGACACACTCGAACGTTCAAATCTCGAAATCGAATTTAATTTCGTGGTTAAAATCGACCGAATGCGATTTTAGTACAACCTAACATATCGGGTAGCTTTTAGGGATTTCATTGCGTTTGACCTGTGGTCGATTTTTGATCCACATTTGTGCATCTTCGACTCATAGACGACTCTCGGTTGTCGTAAAAATCTCAAGGTTTCAATCACGTGTACCAATTATAAAATCGATAGAAAATCGGGTTAGTGCCGTTCGACGCGAATTTTGCAATCCCGCGGAATCATCCACAATTCAATTACGTGATTCTGTCGAATCGACCTATATCCGATCACAATTCAATTATAACGGTGTCGTATTGACCTTTGCCGATTATTATGGTCGAGCAGTAGATTTCCGATCGAATTCTCGAGTCTGCCTCGTTTATATCCTTTAACGGCTTCACCTAATAGGTTAGTTAACTCGTGAGGGGCCAGCTCAGAGAAAAAGGACCATAGGTGCGTCGACGAAATGCCCATTTCATATTATCAGGACGGGGTCGAATTTCAGGATGTCACAGAATTATTGAAGATCTCTTAAGGTGCCATGACATTGATAAAGGGGAAGAAGGTGAATGCTCTCTATCATCTACTGGGAGAGACCGTGATTGGAACTGCTGTAGTTTCATCAGATGAATCAGACTCTAACTTAACTTAGTTATGACATATGCGTTCAAGGCACATGAATGAGGCAGATATAACGATGCTGAGTGAAAAAGGGTTGCTAAAAGGTCAGAAGACAGGGAATTTGGATTTATGTGAGCACTGTATCTTTGGGAAGCAGCACCGAATCAAGATTACTATACCTGTTCATTCGACCAAGCATCCAGTTAAATACATTCATTCAAACATCCGGGCCCGTCTTCGGTTCCTTCGAAAGGAGGTGCCCGATATATGTTGACATTTATCGACGATTATTCAATGAAAGTATTGGTGTACTTTTTGAAGCATAAATATGATGTGTTAAATCAGTTCAAGAAATTTAAGACATTGATTGAGAAGTAATCAGATAAACAGATCAAGTGCCTGAGAACCAATAAATGCGTAGAGTTCTTTAGTAAAGATTTTACTGAGTTTTGCGAGAAAGAAGGGATTCTAAGACACTGCATAGTACCTGGGACACCATAGCAGAATGGTATGGCAGAACGGAAGAACAGAACTTTGCTTGAGTGAGCTTGATCCGTGCTTTGCATGCAGGACTTGGCAATGAATTTTGGGTCAAAGTAGTGAACATGGCATGTTACCTAATTAATCAATCTCCATGATTTGCTGTCACGCCCCGATCCTCGAGCGCGTGCCCATCCCTCAGTGGTCGATAAAATTTTGCGACTTCCCAGGACGAGTCGCCGACACTTTCATTTTATTTCATATGCGGAAGCGAATAACAAATCGCCTGACAGTAACCATCTCGGGATAGAAAAGCAGGACATCAGATTCAAAAGCAAAACATGCTGATATAAACCAATTGAGTCATATACAAAAGTCTACCAACACAAGATTTCAAAAATCCAACTGTCAAAAAGAACTGTTTTATCTAACCTACACTTCACATCACCTCAGCTCGGCTTCAGGTCTTCCACCTTACGGTCCTGAAAAATGAAATCCACGACGGGGTGAGATATAAATCTCAGCGAGTCCACTCGCTAAACCCCGATTAGGAGGGTAATATACTTAAGACGTCTTAATTACACAATCATACTATCACAGAGGCTTAACTTGGCCTCAGTTCCTTCCTGCTGGTCAGCACAATTTATATGTTCACCGAATCATTTTATTCAATCAAATCATCAAGCCGATCAAAAAGGGTTAATCGAACTAGTCGATTTCATGTCATCCAGACTACTTATAAGTCAAGCCAATTAGTAATGGCTACCAACTCCAATCACATCAAATACTCATCTCAATTATAATTGCGGCCACTCATGGGCATAACCTAGCTAAGGCGGTAAATCATGGCCCCAATGGGTGCTACCTCTATCAGGTGGCTTTCTCAACTCAACCCACATTTTCACACGATTATTTATCTATGGCCAAAGACATTGTAATTCACACTCAATTTGAAATGTCTCAAATCACATCTCCACCAATCACCCCACCTCAGTCGATCATGCATTTCAAGTAATTACGGTCACACAAGCACGACCTAACCGTTACACAACGGATCCAACTGACATACAGCGGAATTATCCGTCACATAGCGGATTTAACTGACATACAGCGGATCTATTTGTCACATAGCGGATTTATCCATCACATAGCTAAGTGTCGTCTCGCCCCATCGAGCACGACAATGTCTACCTCAAGATGGCTTTCCATCTGAAAGCATCGTTTACCCGACACATAGGGGATGACGAATTCTCTTAACCAGCACACGATTATCAAGCCTAAGCTCTAGACATGTCACCAACCAACCATACATCATTAATTATGCACAAACCAGCAAACATTGCACCAATAACACCACAATCATGGCATAACCATTCACGCCTCATCATGCATAATCCTCCAGGCATAACACAGAGTAACCACATCATCAAATGTACAATTTCCAGCAATCAAAGCCTCAAAAACCGTCACAAACTCACAACCGGCTCTAACCGGCAGAATAGGCCCACTCGCATGTCTCCAAGTTTAAATCCAAAAACCAAATCAAACGAGTTCAGAAAATTCCCAAATTTGAATATGTGGTAAAAGACACATAAACGAAGATTTTTTATGAAGACATCTTAACCCAGATCCTTCTAGTTTCGGCCTAGTAAATCGCTCAATCCAGCACCAAAACTGGGTTTGTTTCCAGAAAGTCTGTTTTTCGAAATCCATTTGGTTCGAGGTTCAAAACATGTCAATTTGATCTGAAATCTGACTATGTTAAACTAGAAGATATGAAAAAACAACTTTTGTGAAGAAACCATTTTGAAATTCGAACCCTAAGAGTTCATAAAAACCCCTAGAATCCTAAAAGGTCACAAGTTCCAGCGAAAACTGAGGTTCTATTTGAAAATGACGGAGCTGATATCTCATTCTTTTAGATCCCTAAAAATCATGATAAAAATATATGCTGTAGCTGAGGATGTTCCAACATTTCTCAAGAAGACATCAACTTCAAATTCGCAACCCATTTTGATCCACAAAAAGGGCAAACAGCGAGAGTCTAGAACTCCGAACTGCAGAAATTTCACTGGATTCGACTAATCCATCATCAATTGTACAAATCTCACTAATTAAGTTACAGTAATCCATTCTAAGGCTAATCTAACCATCCTATCCTAGCTTATCACTAATCCATACTTAAGCTAATCTAAACAACCCTTAAGCATAATTAACCTACTAAGTAAGGTTTAGTGAGCAAACTCACCGGTTTTGCGTTTCGGTGAGCCCACGGCGACATCGACGGCGAGGCGAGCGACAATCAAGCTTGTGACGACACCAAGCGAGCCGGGAAGGGCTCGAAAACGGGCCACGAAGACCTCACGGCTTGCTGGAACTTCAGCTTCTGGTCTTGGATTGTAGAGGTTGAACCGGTGACTGAAACAACGAAGGAAGGGGCTAAACGGAGCTCTAGCGAGCGGGTGGTCGGCAACTAGTGGCTCCCGGGGGTCAAGGGGGACTTACTGGTGGTTGATATGGGTGGAGGTAGGGTCGAAATGGGGAGAAAACGACTGAAAGTCGCGAAACAGGTGAAACAGTGCAAGCGGGTGGCTTCCAGACGGTCTGGCTACCGGTTTCTTCTCATTGGCGCACAGGACGGCGGCGGCTCTATGTTCTCTAGTTTCTCCAGCTTTCTCAAGGCTTCTACAATGGGGAAAGCAAGTTTGAGAGAGGAAGATAGGAGACAAGGGGGACCACTTGGCTTCTATCCTCATCTCTTTGTTCCCTTGACTATTGCCCACCACTAGCTGGCTTCCTTGGCCAACAATCATCCACCAATGCCCTTCAAGAAGACTTAGAAATGGTCGATAAGTCATAAGCAAGGGGGGCATACGAATTTGTACAAGCTTTCCTCCAATTGGACTTTGATTCCTCTTTAAATCCATCCAATTTGGCTCTTAAAAATTTCAATGTCAGGTCAATAATCAAATTGGTATTTTTCCTCGCCAATTGAACCCACTTGCCTCTCAATTGCGCGATAAAAAACGGTCCCTAACATTTTCTGGACAAAAACGACACTACCTCGACTTTTCCCAAAAATCTCGGTTTGCAGAAAAATCTTCGGAGACTGAGTTGACATTCCTAAAATGACTTGTGACATGATAGAACTTTAAATTTCTGAAATCGGATTCAAATTCGCAGTTAATTTTAATCTGGCGCGATTTTAGCTTGACCTAGACTATCAGGTAGCTTTTAGAAATTTTTAGTGCAAATGACCCGTGGTCAATTTTCTTCGAACCACAATGAACCCCTTCAACACATTGGCGACTCTCGATTGTCATGAAAATCTTGAGAATTCAAATACGGACATAGGGTACCAAAACGATAGAAAAATCAGTCTAGTGTCGGTCGATGAGAATTTTACAATTAGTGGGATCACCCACGTTTAACCACATATCTCAGTAGAACCAATCTATCCCTGATTCCTAATCGACTTATATCTGTGCCGTAATGATCTCTACAGATGAGCACGGTCGAGCAGCCGATTCCTGGTCGAATCCTCTAGTCTATTGCATTAAAATCTCTTAATGACTTCCCTAGATAGTCTAGTTATCTCACGAGTGGCCATCTCAGAGAAAAACACTATAGGCGCGTCCATGAAAGGCCCAACTTATCCAATCAAAATCAGAACCTGAAAAATTAGGATTTCACAACTCTTTCCTCTTATAAAAATTTCGTCCTCGAAGTTTAAACCTTTACCAATCCTTAAACAAAAATGTAGGAGTATCATCATCTCATCGAGTCTCACTTTCCTCGGTTGCTTCGTTAGTCCCGTGGTGTCGTCAGACCACTTTTGTGACATCTCAGATTTTCGATCCTGTTTTCTATTGAATAAATCGATCATTTCATTAACGCGCCTATAGGGCTATTCTCAGAGCTGATCACTTTGAAGATAACTAGACTATCTGGGGAAGCCATTAATGAATTTTAAGGCAATAGACTTGAGAATTTGACCAGGAATTGGCTTCTCGACCGTGTTCATCTTTAGAGGCCATTGCGACACATTTAAAAATCGATTTGAGATCGGAGATAGGTTGGTTCGACTGAGATGTGTGGCTAATCGTGGGTGACACCACTAAATTGGAAAATTGTCGTCGGCCAACACTAGACTGATTTTCTTATTATTTTGGTACCCTGTGTCCGTATTTGAATCCTCGAGATTTTCACGACAATCGAGAGTCGCCAATGAGTCGAGTGGGTTCATTGTGGCTCGAAGAAAATTGACCACGGGTCATTTGCACCGAAATTTTTTTGAAAGTTAGCTGGTAGTCTAGGTCACGCTAAAATCGCGCCAAGTTGAAATTAACTGCGAATTTGAGTCCGATTTCAGAAATTGAAGATTTTGTCATATCACAATCATTTCTAGGAGCGTCGACTCAGTCTCAGAAGATTTTTTTGCAACCCAAGACTTTTTGGGAAAAAGTCGTCCTAGGGCCTTTTTGTCCAGAAAAAGGCTGGGATCGTTTTGACCGCAAAATTGGGAAGCAAGTGAGTTGTATTGGTGAGGAAAAATGCCAAGATGATCGATGGTAGGTTGATTGAATTTTTGAGGGCCAAGTTGGATTGAATTAAGCAAGAACAAGTACCCAATTGGAAGGAAACCCATGAAATTCGTATGTCCCTCATCCCCACAACATTTGGACTATCTCAAGCTTCTAGATGAAGGCCTTGGTGGCTGATTGGTGTCCATGGAAGCCAGCCATGGCTGAGAATGGTCAAGGAGACCATTGAATGGAAAAAATGGCCAAGGTAGGCCCCCTTTTGTCCCTTATCTCTTCCTCCTTCTCCCTCCAAGCAACCGACCACCCTTCCTCAGCCTTCTTTGTGCAATTTCGAACCCCACAGAAGCCAAGGAAGCCACCGGAGTAGCTGAAGCCGCCCACCATCGCACGTCCTTGCCACCGTAGCCGTTCACGCGAGCCGCCGCTGCACGTGCTGCCCGCGCTCGTCCAGCCGCTCCTCCTCCTTCCTCTCACCCTCACACCAGTCCAGCTGCTGTCCCGTGACCTGTGGAGCCAAGCCGGAGTCTATCTGAGCGCCGTAAACCCCCATTCGGCCGCCATTTGCCTCACCGAGCCACCCGTTTGCCTCCGTCGGTCTTGCTTTGCCAAACCGGCTTTGGTTTCTCTCTTTTGCAGCTCAAAATAGAGGCAAAGTGCAGTGGATTTCCAGCAGCTTTGTGGCCCGTTTTGAGGTGGTTCCGAGCCTGGGTTGCTAGGCTCGCCTTGAGGAAAGTCGAGCCCCACAACGTTCCCGTCGTTTTGCACCGAACCGCTCATCAAACAAGTGAGTTTAACTCAATAATCATCGTTTAGTAGTTTAATGATGCTTAGGGGTGATTAGATTTAATTAAGTGTGATTATGTGGATAGATTAGAGTAGAGTAATTAAATTTGTGATTTACCAATGCATGTTAGGTTGTTAGCTATTGCAATTAGCGAGTAAATAGGTTCTAGTATTTATTGAACAAATCTAGGAATTTTTTTGTGTCCGTTTCGCCGTCCAATTTGGCATTACGGGCATAAGTTGGATTTTTAGCATTTATTTAATAATTTTCGTAAATATTTAATTCATTTTTTATTTTCCGAAAATTAGATCGGGATAGCCGGTGACCGGAATTTTATGCTGATTATCGTGGTGTAATCTGTTTATTTAATTGAGTCTTAATTTGTGCTAAATTGATTGAATTGTGGTTTTAGGATTTATTCATAAATTAATTAAATTTGGTAATTAATTGAAAAATAACCAAGCGTTGGTTGACAGTGCCAAAAATATTTTGGTGGACTACAGAAAATGGTGGGATTTGTGGAAAGGAAATTATAGTATTTTGGCTAAGGCCGACTGTGTACCCACATGCGGCTTTTTGATCGACAATGGTAAAAATGTGGAATTGGTTGTATGTTTGGAAGGGTATACTATATCAGCCTACGGACGATATGTTAGCTTAGCAGAGAGTGGTATATCGGTATACTATATCAGCCTACAAGCGATATGACGGCTTAGCATAGAGCAGTATACCTTATCAGCTTAGATTGAGCAATGTCGGTATACTATATCGGCCTAAGGGCGATATGGCGGCTTAGATAGAGAGCAGTATACCTGATTATCTTAGAAGCGAGCTATACTATCTATTTATTAGCTTAGCAGAGAGCAGTCCAGATATAAATGGACTTAGTAGATAGTATGAGATTAGCCGACCAAGGAAGGGGTCGTGATGACATGTAATCGACTGAGTCGATTGATCAATGAGTCGATCCGAATTGATTGAGTGTTATGATTTCGAGTTGTGAATTGAACTGACTTGTAGGAAGGAACTGAGGCCAAGGTAAGTCCTCTGACTCGTGTTGTGCTTAGGCAGCCCTTACGGCGTATTGGCCTTCTAATCGAGTCTTAAGGGGTAGAACTCTCTGAGACATCGTCTCACCTCGTTGTGGGATAACATTTCAGATACTTAGATGGCATCACCTCCACCTCGTTGTCCTCCTATGCATTTTGGTATACCCGAAGAGATCACCGAGATTGGATATCACTTTCCGATACACCCTCACTCGGAAGGACTAGAGTATGTTTTGGTGAAATCCACCGTCTGGGTTGACGTGGGTAAAGAGGACATGGTGCCCCACGAGTATCGGTCGTGGTATCGTCACTACCATGATGGGCGAAGAGAGGGTCCTATACTGGAAGGTGATATACCTCTGTACGTTTTGGAGGCAGCATTCGGGAAGGGGACCTAAAGATGGGTCGGTGGTCGACGCAAAGGATCCCAAGCTCGAGGACGATTCTCACTCTCCAGTGTACTCAGCCGAGGACGCTAACTGGAGCGAGGAAGGAGAGATTGTTGAGCAGGACGAGGAAGCTGAGAAGCCTGAAGAAGAAGAACCTAAAGAAGAACTTGAAGACGACTTGGAGGAGATGGACCCCGGGGATGATCTGGAGTATAACCCGGATGAGAATTGAGACCCCACCCTGTTTTGCAAACTCTGAGTTGTGATCTGATGTGTGATAGATCTAACTTGTTAATAGTATTGTAATATATACTATGAGGTTTGCTTGTGTAAAAGTGTGGTTGTGGTTTTTTAGGTTTGAAAAATATGGCCTTACATTTCTATCCCATTGTTTTATTGTCTAGGGATTTTATTATATGCTTATGCTTGCGTATTAAAATGAAAGGGTCGGCGATGCGTCTTGGGACGTCGCTATTTAAACGATCAGGTGAGGGATGGACGCGCGCTTGAGGATTGGGGCGTGACAACTTTGACCAAGGAGACCATCTTGGTGTACAGAATTTGTTCTGAACCACAATCTGAACCGGGCTTTCCATGTACGACACTCTGTCGTCCACATCTAATTCTTCAAGATTTAGCACGTGGGTCGGGTCAGGCTCATACGTCCTCAACCTCAACACGTGAAAGACATCATGCACTTGCGCTTACCTCGGTGGCAATGCAAGACGATACGTTAGGATCCCGATTCTTTTCAGAATCTCAAGGGACCTACGTACCTCAGTTTCAGTTTTCCCTCCTTGCTGAAGCGCAAGGTATCCCTCATTGGTGGCACCTTCAGAAAGGTGTAATAACCAATTTGGAACTCTAGGGGCCTTTGATGCTCAATGATACAATTTTTCTAGCGGCTATGAGCGGTCTTTAATCTGTTTCTGATCACGGCAACTGCAATCACTGACTGTTGAACTGACTCTGGGCCTGTGATCTCTCTCTTTCTCTAACCTCATCTCAACAAACTGAAGTTCTGTACACTTTGCTCTGTCCTGCTTCGAAAGGAACTATCTGACTGTTCTGCTGAAACTAGGAATCCCTGGGTCTAGATCTGATATAAATTCGTCTCTGGCACTCAATGCAGATGAACTATCTGACACACATACACTTTTGTATGCCTAATCAAATCGAGATCTTTTTGTACTACACTGAAGTGAGTCGGCTTCATCCATCTGTTGACCACTATCCTAATTGAAATCATTACCCCTCTGGTTCCTTGACAAGTTCGTCACAAGGTCCATCATAACACGTTCCCTTATTCCACTCGAGAATCTCGAGAGGTTGCAAAAGTCCTCTTGGCTTACAATGCTGAGCTTTGATTTTAATCTGAGCATTCGATTCAATTCTGAGGGTGGCTATAAGATTTGAAAGGTACCCTACCTCAAATTTGAAAACGAAATCTTGAGCGTTCACAAGTAAAACCATTCTTTAACCATCATACGCGCAACTGAAGACTCCTAACTCGGCGCATCTGGGACTTAATTCGCCTTTCTAGGGTGATACAAAATATCACAATCCTAGTCCTTTAGAAGTCCGAATTCACAATGCTGTCTCATATTCAACTCCTTCTGAGAGAATAAATACTTGAGACTTTGATAGTCAGTGACCTGTAATCTTTCTCCATACCAAATGCCTTCAATTCTTTAGAGCAAAAATTATTGCCGCGAGTTCTAAGTCATGCGTCGGGTAGTTCAGTTCATGAGGTCTCAATTGATGGGATGCGTATGCAACAACTCTACCATGTTGCATCAACGCGCAACCCAGTCCTCTGAACGACGCATCACTATAGATCTCGTATCCTCCAGGACTAGATGGAATGGTCAGCACATGTACGGTAGTTAGGTTCTGCTTAAGCTCTTGGAAATTACACTCGCACTTGTTTGTCCACACAAACTTTTCTTCCTTCTTCAATAGTCGAGTCAAAGGCGGAGTTATTGCTGAAAATCCCTCTATGAACCTTCTATGGTATTCGGCTAAACCCAACAAGCTTATGATCTCAGACACCGATGTCGGTCTCGGCCAACTGATAACTATTTCGATCTTGGTCGGGTCCACGGAGATTTCTTCGCCTGAAATCACGTGACATAGGAAAGCAATACGAGTCTACCGAAACTCGCACTTGCTAAACTTGGCGTACAATCCATGATCTCGCAGAGTCTGAAATACTATCCTTAACTATCTCTCGTGCTTTTCAACTGTCGTATCCACGACAGTCGCCAAATAACCTTGGCAACCCCCGTCTAACAAACGGGTTGCCTCTTGCGACGAGATTAGGGTAATCGAGGCTCCTCTTCGATCTTCGATAAATTCGAAATTTTCATCCGTCAACAAGTCAAACTGCATCACGTTACGACAATTATTCATTACAACAAAAGCTCCTCAAGCCAAACCTTTTTATATATGGTTTCAAAGTTATATATAGGCAGAATATTCAAGTACAACTGTAGCCAGTGATTCTCCTTTCTATGACTTCATTACAACAAATGAGGTTCTATAAACCTAACCAAAATTCTGTCGCGCCACTCTAATAAAATTGTTCTGGGACCATTGCCCTTCCTGTCTAGTGCACGACTCGATTCATCTCTGAGCTGGCGGCCTATTCAATCTACCATGCAGTGCATTCCGCGGCATAATTCCTCGATTCTGACCCATCATTGGCGGTGGCGATAACTGTTGCAGTTCCATCGGTGGTGGCGGCAACTGAGATTCCATCGACTCGTGCGGACAATCCTTGACCAGATGGCCGCGCTGGCGACACCCGAAACAAATTCTCGTCCTAGAGAAATACGAGGTCGATTTATAATGTTTCCCATAGAAACAACATACTCCAGTATGATTCGGTGCTGATCTGTCTATCCCACTATTCCTGTTGGGCGGAATAGAATACATTCCTCCATACATAGGTCTCTTTCCAAACCTATTTTCATGTCTATTAGATCCAAACCGTGACTCAGATGCGGTGGCTCACTCGTTTAGACTTCTCTCTAACATCTGGGCTCGACGGTAAACTTCTCGATAGTCTGTCAGATCCAACGGTATCAGTGGTTGCTTCAGCTCTAATCGAAGGCCATTCCTGAACCTTCGAGCTTTATCCTCTGGATCCTCGATCAACCTCGGAGCATACTGAGAAAGCTCTGCGAATTTGACCCCATACTGGTCAATAGACATCGATCCTTGACGGAGGTGCTGGAATTCCTCTATCTTTTGTTCTCGGGCAGTACTCGAAAAGTACTGATCATTGAAGGCTCTTAGGAAGGTGTCCCACACCGGGACCACACTTTCCGGAAACACTGTCTCCTTGGCGGCTCTCCACCAGATGTTCGCGTTCCCTTGCAGTTGATACACTACCAGAACTACCTTCTCCTCTTCGTTGCACATCAGAAGTGCAAAAGCTTTCTCGAGATCTTGGATCCAGAGGAATGCAGCTTCCGAATCTCCCGAACTAATGAACCTCGGCGAGTTCAGCTTAATGAACTGCTCCACCAACTTGTGGATTGGTCTCTCTCTCTGCACTACCACATTCTCAGGCTGAGCCTCAGCGGGTGTAGAAGGTGCGGCCTCGGCGGCGGTGGCAACAGCAGCAGTAGTAGTGGCGACAGCAAAAACAGCTTGATTCTAGGCCTGCTGTCCTATCTAGTCTCCCATAGCTTCCAACGACTGCATGATCCCTTCGATTCTAGGATCACCAGGGGTTGCTATCCCAGCATCAACAGGATGTGGTGCTACTCCACTCACGCTAGCCTCAGCTGGCGCTTTACCTCGGCCCCCTCAGGTACCGACCCTTATCGGCGTTCTATCCCGAGTTGCAGGCCTAACAGATCTCTTACTAGGGGTCTTTTGCTCCTGATCGCTCATCTTGCAAGCTTTTTACAAAGACCCGCCTTCCAATTCCACACCGAATTAGAAGTCGAGCGATAACAACAAACAATTCTACCAATCAGCTATCATAGACATGCACCAGCATGAAATAAAGGCCAATCATACTAACTATCCCAAGGACCCATCGCACCTTATCACTCCAAACACTAACGACCATGCTTTGATACCACTTAAACGGGGATGTCACGCCCCGATCCTCGAGCGCGTGCCCATCCCTCAGTGGTCGATAAAATTTTGCGACTTCCTAGGACGAGTCGCCGACCCTTTTATTTCATTGCACATGCGAAAGCGAATAACAAATCCCTTGACAGTAACCATCTCGGGATAGAAAAGCAAGACATCAGATTCAAAAACAAAACATGTTGATATAAACCAATTGAGTCATATACAAAAGTCTATCAACACAAGACTTCAAAAGTCCGACTCTCAAAAAGAGCTGTTCTATCTAACCTACACTTCAGATCACCTCAGCTCGGCTTCAGGTATTCCACCTTACGGTCCTGAAAAATGAAACCCACGACGGGGTGAGATATAAATCTCAGCGAGTCCACTCGCTAAACCTCGATTAGGAGGGTAATACGCTTAAGACGTCTTAATTACACAATCATACTATCACAGAGGCTTACCTTGGCCTCAGTTCCTTCCTGCATGTCAGCACAATTTATATATTCACCAGATCATTTTATTCAATCAAATCATCAAGCCGATCAAAAATGGTTAATCGAACTAGTCGATTTCATGTCATCCAGACTACTTATAAGTCAAGCCAATTAGTAATGGCTACCAACTCCAATCACATCAAATACTCGTCTCAATTATAATCGTGGCCACTCATGGGCACAGCCTAGCTAAGGTGGTAAATCACGGCCCCAATGGGCGCTACCTCTATCAGGTGGCTTTCTCAACTCAACCCACATTTTCACACGATTATTTATCTATGGCCGAAGACATTGTAATTCACACTCAATTTGGAATGTCTCAAATCACATCTCCACCAATCACCCCACCTCAGTCGATCATGCATTTCAAGTAATTACGGTCACACAAGCACGACCTAACCGTTACACAGCGGATCCAACTGACATAGAGCGGAATTATCCGTCACATAGCGGATCTATCCGTCACATAGCGGATTTATCCATCACATAGCTAAGTGTCGTCTCGCCCCATTGAGCATGACAACGTCTACCTCAATACGGCTTTCCATCTGAAAGCATCGTTCACCCGACACATAGGGGATGACGAATTCTCTTAACCAGCACACGATTATCAAGCCTAAGCTCTAGGATGTCACAAACCAACCATACATCATTAATTATGCACAAACCGGCAAACATTGCACGAATAACACCACAATCATGGTATAACCATTCGTGCCTCATCACGCATAATCCTCCAGGCATAACACAGAGTAATCACATCATAAAATGTACAATTTCCAGCAATCAAAGCCTCAAGAACCGTCACAAACTCACAACCGGCCCTAACCGGTAGAATAGGCCCACTCGCACGTCTCCAAGTTTAAATCCAGAAACCAAATCAAAAGAGTTCAGAAAATTCCCCAATTTGAATATGTGGTAAAAGACACATAAACGAACATTTTTCATGAGACACCTTAACCCAGATCCTTCTAGATTCGGCCCAGTAAATCGTTCAATCCGGCACCAAAACTGGGTCTGTTTACAAAAAGTCTGTTTTCATAAATCAGTTTGGTTCGAGGTCCAAAACATGTCCATTTGATCTAAAATTTGACTATGTTAAACTAGAAGATATGAAAAACGACTTTTGTGAAGAAACCATTTTGAAATTAGAACCCTTAGAGTTGATAAAATCCCCTAGAATCCTAAAAGGTCACCAGTTCCAGCGAAAACTGAGGTTCTGTTTGAAAATGACAGAGCTGATATCTCATTTTTTTAGATCCCTAAAAATCTTGATAAAAATATATGTTGTAGCTGAGGATGTCTCAAACATTTCTTAAGAAGACATGAATTTCAAATTCGCAACCCATTTCGATCCACAAAAAGGGCAAACGGCAAGGGTCCAGAACTCTGAACTGCAGAAATTTCACTGGATTCGACTAATCCATCATCAATTGTACAAATCTCACTAATTAAGTTACACTAATCCATTCTAAGGCTAATCTAACCATCCTAGCTTATCAATAATCCATACTTAAGCTAATCTAAACAACCCTTAAGCATAATTAACCTACTAAGTAAGGTTTAGTGACCAAACTCACTGGTTTTGCGTTCTGGTGAGTCCACGATGATAGCGACGGTGAGGCGGGCGACAATCAAGCTTGTGGCGACACCAAGCGAGGTCGAGAATGGCTCGAAAACAGGCCACAAAGACCTCACGGCTTGCTGGAACTTTAGCTTCTGATCTTGGATTGCAGAGGCCGAACCGGTGGCTGAAACAGCGAAGGAGGGGGCTAAATGGATCTCCGCCAAGCGAGTGGTCGGCAACCGGTGGCTCTCGAGGATCAAGGGGGACTTGCTGGTGGTTGGTATGGGTGGAGGTAGGGTCGAAATGGGGAGAAAACGGCTGAAAGTCGCGAAACAGGCGAAACAGTGCAGGCGGGTGGCTTCCAGACGGTTCGGCGACCGGTTTCTTTTTGCTGGCGTACAGGACAGCTGGCGGCTCCGTTCGGTGCGAGGTCATGCTCCTTTGAACGGTTTGGATGTGCTAAGCACAATAGTGGGGGGAATGAAGGTTAATTTGTCCGGGAAGATCACTTTTAACTAAGATCTTTGACGAAAGGTCTGCTGGAGCAGAAACCGGAACGAGGAGAAAACAGAGGCGGAAAGAGGTTCGGTGGCTTGGGTGGGTGTGCGACCGGCAAGGGGGGGTTGGCTGCTCTGTGTTCTCTGGTTTCTCCAGCTTTCTCAAGGCCCCTACAATGGGGAAAACAAGTTTGAGGGAGGAAGATAGGAGACAAGGGGGACCACTTGGCTTCTATCCTCATCTCTTTGTTCCCTTGACCATTGCCCACCACTAGCTGGCTTCCTTGGCCAACAATCAGCCACCAATGCCCTTCTAGAAGACTTAGAAATGGTCCATAAGTCATAGGCAAGGGGGGCATACGAATTTGTACAAGTTTTCCTCCAATTGGACTTTGATTCCTCTTTGAATCCATCCAATTTGGCTCTTAAAAATTCCAATGTCAGGTCAATAATCAAATTGGCATTTTTCCTTGCCAATTGAACCCACTTGCCTCTCAATTATGCGATCAAAAACGGTCCCTGACATTTTCTAGACAAAAACAGCCCTACCTCGACTTTTCCCCAAAAAGTCTCGATTTGCAAAAAAATCTTCGGAGACTGAGTCGACATTCCTAAAATGACTTGTGACATGACAGAACTTTAAATTTTTGAAATCGGATTCAAATTCGCGGTTAATTTCAATCTGGCATGATTTTAGCGTGACGTAGGCTACCGGGTAGCTTTTAGAAAATTTTAATGCAAATGACGCATGGTTGATTTTCTTCGAACCACAATGAACCCCTTCGACACATTGGCGACTCTCGATTGTTGTGAAAATCTCGAGGATTCAAATACGGACACAAGGTACCAAAACGATAGAAAAATCAGTCTAGTGTCGGTCGACGAGAATTTCGCAATTTAGTGGAATCACCCACTTTTAACCACATATCTCAGTCGAACCGATCTATCCCTGATTCCTAATCGACTAATATCTGTGCCGTAATGATCTTTGAAGATGAGCGCGGTTGAGCAGCCGATTCTTGGTCGAATCCTCAAGTCTATTGCATTAAAATCTCTTAATGACTTCCTCAAATAGTCTAGTTATCTCACGAGTGGCCATCTTAGAGAAAAGTACTATAGGCGCGTCGATGAAAGGCCAAACTTATCCAATTTAAATCAGAACCTGAAAAATCAGGATGTCACATTTGCTGACGAGTGGAAGACTCCTAAGGAAGTATGGTCGGGGAAACCTATTGATTCCTCCGGATTACATATATTCAAATGTTCTGCATATGCTTATGTGAGTGATGGTAAGCTTGAGCCGAGGGCGGAGAAGTGCATATTTCTAGATTATGCATATGGGGTGAAATGCTATCCGCTGTGGTGTACCAATCCTAGATCACCCGATTTTCTAATCAGCAGAGACGTGATCTTCGACAAGACTACAATGCTTCAACAGAGGAGTTTTGAGACACAACCAGTAGAGCAAACAGATCATGATGCCATTAGTGAGATGGAGCTTCAGGTAAAGATTTCAGAGACCTCGAAGGTAACAAAAGTTAAGACTATAGATGAAGCTATAGGAAATCGGTGATAGTGGACAATCGGTATAGCCACAACACATTATAGATGCGAACAGACAGAAGGAAAATTAAATCATCGGTACATTATGGTTATACAGTTATTGCTTATGCATTGACTGTAGGTGATGAGATGGAGACAGATGAGCCTTTATCTTATTTTGAGGCGATAACTAGTTTGGAGTCATCATAATGGCTAGGGGTTATGAGTGAAGAGATGGAATCACTCCATCAGAATTATACATGAGAGCTGGTCAAAATACTCAAGAGCTAGAAGATTGTTGGAAGTAAATGGGTCTTTAAATGGAAAGAAGGCATTCCCGATGTTGAGACAAAGAAATTATAAAGCGAGACTTATGGCGAAGGGGTACATAGCGGAGGGCATTAACTATAATGAGGTGTTCTCTCTTGTGGTAAAACATATTTCTATTCGTGTTTTACTTGCCTTAGTTGCTTCGCATGATCTCGACTTAGAATAGTTAGATATGAAAACTACGTTTCTTCATAGTGAGTTGGAGGAACGGATTTACATGAGGTAGCCAGAGGGATTTGCTATTCCGGATAAGGGAGATCATGTTTACTTATTACAGAAATCTTTGTATGGGCTAAAATAGTCTACCAGGTAGTGGTATAAGCGTTTTGATGCTTTCATGGCTAGTCAAGACTACTAAAAAAGTCAGATGGATAGCTGTATTTATTTTAAGAGATTGGAAAATGGTTCTTTGATTTATCTATTCTTATATCTTGAGAATATGTTGATAGCAACTAAGAATATGTTTGACATTGATGTGTTGAAGAGGCATTTAAATGTTGAATTTGAGATGAAAGATTTATGTACTACAAAGAAAATATTGAGTATGAAGATTTTGCGTGACAGGGCTGCAAGAGTTTTACATCTATCTTAGAAGAAATGAATTGAGAAGATTGCGCGCTTTAACATGCAATCGGCGATATCTGTAAATACACATTTAGCGAAACATTTTAAACCTTAAGATAAATTATCACCAAAGACTAAGGAGGAAGAGGAGCATATGTCCCGTGTTCCTTATTCTAGTGCCGTGAATAGTATTATGTATGCTATGGTGTGCACTAGGCTTGATATTTTACAAGCTGTGAGCATGGTTAGTCTCTTTATGAAACATTCTATCAAAGCTCATTAGGAAGTTATGAAGTGGATTCTTAGACATTTGAAGGGGACAATAGACGAGAGTATATGTACCGGAGGAACAGTAATGGCAGTGAGACCATTAGTTTTGTGGATTTGGATCACGCCACTGACTTAGATAATCGCAGGTCTTTATCCAGGTATGTGTTTACGCTAGTAGGTGGTGTAGTTAGTTGGAAAACTTCCTTACAGGATCACGTTGCCTTGTCTTTGACTGAGGCAGAGTACATGGCACTAACCTTTGTAGCGAATGAGGCGATATGGTTACGAAGTTTGCTCTCAGACTTTGGGTTAGATAAAAAAAAGTGTTGATATATACTATGATAACCAATGTGTGATATATTTGGTATATAATCTAGTTTATCACGAGCAAACGAAGTATATCAACATCAGGTACCATTTCATCCTAGATGTCTTAGTCAAGGATAATGTTATTGTGAAAAAGATTGTTACAGCAGATAACCTGATAGACATGATGACTAAATTTGTTCATTTGGTAGAGCTCAAGCTTTGCTTGAACTCTATTAGCGTCTGTAGAGAGTAAGCACCCATCAGGGCATTGGAAGAGTAGCATGAATGATAAGCACTATAACTTGGCTGCAAACATTGAACTAAGGTGGAAAATTGTTAAATTAATGTCTCGAGTTTGAATTCGGATAACGATTTGTTAAATCGAATTTATTGAGAAAGATTTCCCAAGCGGAGTAGAAATCAGATGAAGAAGCAATTCCTTCTTGGACCTTCTTTTGGACATACAAAAGAAAGCAAGATGTGATATGCCACTATAAGACAAAAAGGGGCACATTATATTTTATTTTATCAATTTATCTTTTAGGGACAGGGAGTCTTTGCATGGAGAGATAAAAGAAGGAAACTATCTTATGCAAAAGTCGAATTCTTGTTGGCATTGTTTCTGTTGAAGTAGTGGGGCCCAAGGTCAAATTTGTTGACTTTTGGACTCTCATAAAAAATGCCTATTTTTTTTTTCTTCATCACATAGAGCCCTACACGGGAAAAAAGAAAGAAGAGAGAAGCCGCACGTCAGAAGAAGCTGCACGAAGCCTGAACAAGAACGCGAAGCCATACATATGTAGAGCAAAAGATGAATGCTGGACTTTTTGTTTTTTGGTGTACGTAGAGCGTTTTGTTTGTGCTTGAATGCGTGGCGATTCTGTACCGTGAGTTTATGTTTAAGTGAGTTGTTTTGTAAACACTTTGGGTTTGGGCTTAAATCTAGGTGCAGAAAATACTCAAGCGTTTGTGTGATCGTAAACTCTGACTCTCTAATTATAGTGGATTATTTGCTGCTGGCATTTCTCTGGTGTCTTTATTATTTCTTATTTATTTCTCTGGTGATTTCGCATTGATGTAAATTAGAAGATCATTCCACGTATTATATTTCAACAGCATCAACAAACTTCTCAGGTTTGTCTGTCAAAGGTGAGGCCAATAACTAGTCCAATGCGGAGGCCAGTTCCATATCCTAGGACAACTGCTTGCCAACTAAGACCAAGCAAAAACCTTGAATCTTTATCTTTTTACTCGGTGGCGATGAGGTCGAATCTCCACATTCCTTTGATAATGGACTCCCACAAAGTCTCAAATTCTCTAAATATGAAGTACTGAGGAACATATCAAATTGCCCTCCCTTTGGTATGGGTCCTAAAAGCAAGTTATGAGATACATTAAACAAGGTGAGGGAATTGAGCCGAGTCAGCCGCTACGGGACTCACCCTGTCAGCTTGTTCTGAGACAGATCCAGCTATTCGAGCGCTTCATTTTCAAAGGAAAGGTTGTATACACTATTATAAATTCTTCGATTCCGTCTCAATAATTTTTTACTTCTCAAATTTCCTTTTTTTTAAAAAAAATATAGTCATTATTTTCAATTAATTCCCTCTTTTAGAGTTTTTGGAGAAATATTAAAGTTTCTCTATGGTATTCTTATTTGAGACTTTGTTATATCCTGGAGGATTTTTGCTACTTTTCATTAGCAACTTTGTGGAATAAATAATTTCTTAAAGATATGGTAATCACGCCTCATAATCTGATTTCATTTTTCCCCTATTGATGTTTTCCCAACAAAGACAAAGTGTAAGTTTATGTTAGAGAGGTTGTAAATAGATGTAATAGGGAATTAACTGAAGAAAGTGGAAGTTTGACATTAATAACGAAAAAGAGACTGCGAAGAAACAAGTACATTTAAGAAAAAGAAGGAAATACCTTGTTTACTTTTTAGGGAAATTCTAATATTTCTAGAATTTAGAAAACTTGCCTGACTAGGAAATCCTACCTCTCCTAGGTTGCCTCCTACTAGGCCATCGCCTTCTCCTATTATTTTCCTCAATCCAAACATGTTTCCACGAGAAGAATGCATTTCCTATGACCACTCCAATCACTAAGCCACTCCCATACCCCATCAGAACAATTTTCCAATCGAGTTCAATTGGCAATCCCAAATCGTCTTCATATTGGGTTGGAGGTTGTCCCAACGCATACCCTAAATCTTGACATTTCCTGGATATGAATTCCCCACACAGTCCCGAGTTCCCTTCAAAAGAATTGTTTGTAAATGTATCAAATTGTTCTCCTCTAGGCACAGATCCTGTCAAATTGTTGTAAGACACATTTAGGGAAGAAAGGAACCTTAGTTCTGTTAGCTTCTGGGGGATTCGTCCTAAGAGTTTGTTCCGAGAAAGGTCCAATGACTCAAGTACTGTGAGATTCCCTAATGATGATGGGATGTGACCAGTGAGGAAATTGTTGGAAAGGTTTAGTCCGCGCAATCCTTGGAGATCACCTATGGCACCAGGGATCTCTCCTTCAAACGAATTGTTGGATAGGTCGATGACCGTGAAGACATCTAGTACCTTTGGGTAATACTGTTTAAGACCTTTGTAAATCACTGTCATGGAGAAATCATAATCACCATAGTAGGTGTACATAAGCCACATTGATGGATATAGGTATCTGTGCATGTATGTAAAGTTCCCCGTCTCAGATTTCATGGCACTCAAAGACTGAAAGAATTCCACAGGCAACTTACCGGCAAATGCATTAATAGAGAGGTCAAGTATCCGTAGCTTAGGGAATGGGAGACTAGATTTAGGCCTCTCTACAACACCGTGGAATTTATTGGATCGCAAAATAAGGACATGAAGCTCCGGTAGAGATCCTAACCATGATGGAAAGGTGTCCATGATAATGTTGTTTGCAACGTTGATGAACTCGAGCTTTCTGCAATTGGCCAAGGACCTCGGTAAATTGCCTTGCAATTGGTTGTCACTCAAATCAATCATCATCAGTTGCGTCTCCCTCCTCGATACCTTTGGAATGTTTCCGTGGAAATTGTTGCCTTTTAGGTTCAATATCATGAGAGATTCACTGATATTGCCTAAACAATCCGGAAGCACATCAGTCAAATTGTTAGAAGACAAGTCCAGTGTGATTGCTGAGCTCAAGTTGCAGATCCATGGTGGCAATGCTCCCGTCAGCTTGTTGTTGGATACTATATAGGACACTATGGATGGCGGTGCTTCAGGGGGCGGTCCTTTCAACATGTTATGAGATAGGTCCATCGTGTACATGTGTAAAGGATTTATCGGGTAATATCGATCAAGACCAGTTAAGGAGTTATGAGAGAGATTCAGGTACTGCAAGCTATTAAAACTTCCGTTCCACACCCAAAATGGCACTTCTCCCCTAATGTTGTTATTTGATAGGTCCAACCAATTAATACTTTCTTGGCCTTTTAAGAATGTAGGAAACTCACTCAAATTGCATGATGCCAGTCCTAGGGCCCAAAGCTGAGGAAGAATAGCATTCGCGCTACTCGTGCGGCATGATAACTTGTTAGCTGATAGTTGGAGCACTTGCAATTGTTTGAGCTTGAGAAAGTTGTCTAGTTCAAGAGTACCGTTGAAGTTGTTTTCAGAAAGGCGGAGGACTTGGAGATTTTGGAGTTGATAGATTGATGAAGGTATCTGGCCGTGGAATTTATTACGCGCAAGGTCAAGTAGAACTAGTTGTGTCATGTTCACAAGCCAAGACGGTATAGAACCCGATAGTTGATTGATTGAGAGTCCCAAATCAGTTAGCCGAGTGAGGTTCATGAGCTGAGATGGGATGATACCGCTTAATTTGTTGCCAACAAAGTATAACTCCACAAGTTGAGACAAGTTTCCGATTAAAGGGGGAATCTCACCATATAAATTGATCCCCCAAAGGCTCAAAGCGGCGAGCTTTTTTATCTTCCAAACCCAAGACAAAGAGGAAGTGGACTGGGCGGCGAATGGGTTCATTCCGACATTTAGGTATTCAAGGTTGCTAAGGTTAGCAAATGAAGCTGGGATGGATCCTGAGAAGTTGTTATGAACTATGTCAAGATAACCCAACAAAGGAAGGTTTCCGATTGACATAGGTAGGGACCCTGTCAAATTGCAGGAATAAAGATCCAACATCTCCAAGGAGCGGAGATTACCGATTGAAGCCGGTAGCTTCCCATAAAAGCTTGTGCCTCCCAGTTGCAGCTCTTTAAGAGGACTACTCGAGTTGAAGTTAGGCAAGCGGCCCGTGAGATCGTCATTGCCATCCACCCTAAGATATTGCAGCTTCGGTAAATGAAAAATGGTAGGCGGAAATATGCCGTGCAGGTCACACTCATCCATGTTCAGCCTTCTTAGTGAAGACAGATTCGCCAGAGTGTTGGGTACTTGGGACGACATGTTGACGTGACCAAGGAGAAGTTCTTCTAGGCCGGTCAGATTTTGAGATAGCCTTCTCAGGCCCGGCGCTTTCATCTCCAACAAAAGTCTATCATCTAGACTGCAACACAGGTTGAGGTACACCAACCTTGTAAGTTTGAAGATTTCTGATGGAACTTGGCCAGAAAAGACGGAAGCAGAGAGATTGAGATGAGTCAATCTTGATAGATCTCCAACTCGAGACGGTATTTGAGAGTAGCTGAAGTGATTGTCGCCGAGATTGAGCTTTTCAAGATGAGTAAGCTGGAAGATGGTACTGTTGTTGTCGATAGAACCATAGAGAAAACTACTTCCCAGATCGAGAACAATTACGTGGCCTGTGTTCTCATCGCACTCGATCCCATCCCAAGAGCAACAATCCTGACTATTTTTCCAGGATAGAGTCTTGGGATGAGCGAGAGGACCACCCGAAACATTGGCGATTTCATAACTCTCTTTAAACTGTAGCAGTGCAGACATTTCATCCTCGAGACATAGAGATTTCACAGAACGAGAGAGGATGTGCGCGTCAATAGGCTGGCATGACAAGTACAAGAAAAGAAAGTGTATGGACATGTAGAAGCACGGCGAGCAAGCCATTTTGTTCGAAATAGAGAGAAACTTGTTCTGATGAGCAGAGTATGAGAGGGTAAAGCAGATTTTATAGGTGGCGCTGGGTGCCTGGGGATATAAACACGCTTCATCTCGTGTTACGATGCATTGAATCAATGACTTCGTGTGATGAAATGTACAATGTGCAGTACCTATGAATATTTTATGTGCATGCGCATTACTTTCCACAACGTTGTAACGGGTAGCTGCCGGGCAGCTGCCGGGCACCTACTCTGAACTCAGCCAATCGGTTTACATTTACGTGCAAGACTTGGGTCAAAGCAGCAAAAAAGTATATATATATATATATATATATATATATATATATATATATATATATGCGCAAGCAGCACCTATGAATATTTTATGTGCATGCGCATTACTTTCCGTAGTGCCGTAACAGGTAGCTGCTGGGCACATAATCTGAACTCAGCCAATCGATCTCCATTTGCGTGGAAGACTTGAGTCAACCGTGAAGAAAGCAGCAAAAAGCACATATATATTATATTATATTATATACATATATATTTGTATTTTGCATGGAAGACTTGGGTCAACCGTACCGAAAGCAGCAAAAAAGTACGTGAAATGGAAAATAATAAAGGGTAATTGAGGACTTAGATTGCGATGTGTTGGGACTTCTTTGTTTGCAACGTTAGTGCTGTTTCGACTTTGGATTCTTGATATGTAGACATTTGCTTGGGTCCCTCATTAGGTATGTAATTTACACCGTGTAATGCATTTGGAGAAATTAAGATTAATTACAGTTTGGAACAGTCTTGTTTTTGTCTTTGAAATAAATAGAAAACAAAGATAACTAAACTGTGTTGTTGGCAACATCAAGATCCTTCATTCATTGTGCAAACAATTCTCGTCGGTTCACAGAAAACAACAATTTTCTTACATTGAGTCCCATGTCCAATCAAGGCAGTTTGTTCAAACCCAAGTTCCCTTTATTCTCCAAAAATGAACTTTGCTAGAAATTTTTCGAAAGGAACTTATTTTCAAGGCATGTTGGTTTGTATCTACCAACCAATAGGAAAGTCACATTTGGGAATAAGTCTTGAGTACAACTGGAGTCCCAAGTTGCCATGGGGAACAAACCTGGGAAGATGGACCCACGCACGCTAAACCATCTTGAAATCCTCTATTTTAACCTACTTGACATCTCCACGCGTTACAATGCAGCAAACAAGATCCTCATTTGCTGATTTAAGAAAGCATGAAA
Organism: Eucalyptus tenuipes; assembly: GCA_014182365.1. Lineage (NCBI taxonomy): Eukaryota > Viridiplantae > Streptophyta > Magnoliopsida > Myrtales > Myrtaceae > Eucalyptus > Eucalyptus tenuipes. The sequence continues at coordinate 4,747,215 of CM024547.1, read as the reverse complement.
TCTATGGGTGGAAACATTGGGGATTTTGTATCTCTCTTTAAATTGCAACAGGGCAGAGCTTTCGTCCTTGAGACATAGAGTTTTCATGGAGTGAGAGAGATTGTACGCACCACCAATCGGCTGAGATGACAAATACAAGAAAAGAAAGTGTATGAACATGTAGAAGCACGACAAGATAGCCATTTTGTTAGAAACAGAGACTACTTTGTTTTGATGAGCAGAGAATGCGAGAGTAAAGCAGATGAACACGCGTCATCTCATGCTAGGATGCATCGAACCAATGACTTTTAAAGTGATGAAACACGCGCGGTACCTATGAGTATTCAGGCGCGTGCACATTACCTTGTGCAGTGCCTTCACGTGTAGCTGCATGGAAGACTTGGGTCAATCGTGGAGAAAGCAGCAAAAAAGTATGTGAAATGGTAATATTTGACCATTGGATTGGTAAAAAAATCAGACCTGGTGACAATAAAAAGAAAAAGAAAAAGAAAGTTTGACTAATCAACAAAAGGAGAAAGTGGACGTAAATAATTGAGGTTCATCCGAGGAGACTTGGGTCAACCGAGGCACTCTCACATGTGAATTTTGCCTATAAATTCAATTTTTGTGGACTTTAAAATCTCTAGTGCTAGAAAATCTCTAATTCTTATACATATTTTGGTGATTTAACTGATGTACAAAAAAAAAAAAATAGATTCACGCATATTGTGGTAATTAACATTTGAAAGTGGTCGACCATGTATATATCAAAGATCCACGGCAGGTTAAACACTATTTTATTCTCATATCTCTTTTTCTGAATTTAAGCTATATTACGTTAAAAATCTTATTACTAAAGTGAGACTAGAGGTTTATTATACGATAATTACTTATTGCTATCAATGAAGCTCATTGTATAATACTATAAGTAATTATCACAAAAATAAAAACACGACGAGTATGAGAGACCGAAGCACATTTTATAGGTGGTGCCTCATGCCTTATGATATGAATGTGTATGTCCTTGGGCAATGACGAGGAGTGTGATTTATGTTGTGTAATATCTTTGGGGAAATTAAGACAGTTCAAAGCGTTTTTTAATAGTGTTACTTAATTTTCTATCATACAAATACCCCAAAATTTCTATTACCCATCTATCTCATCAAAATTTCGAGCTAATCTTTAAGGCAACATCTTTTGTGTCCGAATTGACAAATACTTTTACTTGGCATTTCTCACATTCAATGAATAACAACCCCACATATTATAATGTAAAAATCATCGAAGCTAATAGCAAAGAAGAGAATCGACACATATCAAAACACGTTTATTGATAAAGGAATGTGATCTGCGTTGTGCAGAACAAAGTAGATTGTCTAATAATTTAGCATATTTGACCGTTGGATTAGTCAAAAAGTCAAACACGGTGACAACAAAAGAAAAATGAGAAAAAAAGTTTGACTAGACAACAAAAGGAGAAATTGGACGTAAAGGGCAAGCACGCAAGAGAGAGGGCAGAAAAAGAAGAAAAGAAAAAAGGTAAAAGCAGAAGAAAGGAAAAATGAAAAGCCAAAAGTGACTCACGCATAACTCGTGTCGCATGTCAATAGCGCCTTTTCTGCTTGCCAATTTGGTAAAATCTATTTCTGTTCCTTGGAACAAAAATTTATGTTCTTTTGTTCCGGAGAACGAAAAAAGAATAGAAATCTATTTGGTAAAACTTTTGTTCTCGAGAATAGATTTGGAACAGAAATAAGAAGTAGAAAAAAGTAGCTTCTTGTTTCCGAGAACAATTTCTAGAATCTATTTTTCTCTCCTTTTTTCTTCTATTTCCTTCTTCTTCTTCTTCTTCTTCTTCTTTTTGGCCGATCACCGACCTTGGCCGTGGCTAGCACCGGCGACCTCGCCTGAGCGTCGCCGACCCCGGGAGATGTCGAGCCAGGGCGAGGCCGGGCTCGCCCAGCCATCGGCAAGGCTCGGCCTCACTAGGCCACCTCCAGGATGGCGTCACCTGGCGATGGCCCGGCAAGCTTGGCCTCGCCACATTTGAGTGAGGTCGACCTTGCCCGGCCCAAGGCGAGGCTGAGCCTTGGCCTCCCCAGCCAGCGTGAGGCTGGGCCTTGCCAGGCCAGGGTGAGGCCAATCTCGCGCCGCTTGGGCAAGGCCGAGCCTCGCCATGGCCAAGCTGGCCTCCGGCGAGCTTGCCGGACCTCGCCTAGCCGCCGCCGGCCACGGTGGTGGCCGACAACCGGCCAAAGAGAAAAAAAAAAAGGAAAAGAAAAAAAGAAAAAAAAAAAAAAAATAATAAAAGAATTATAAAATTAAAAGAAATAGAAAAATATAAGAATTCTACCAAACATATTTCTATTTCGGGAATATAAATTTAGGGAAGTTACCAAACTCGTTCTTTTGCTAAAAAATTATTCCCGAGAATACAATAAGAAAAAATCATTTCTCATCAAAAATTGTTCCCAATAACAAAATAGTTACCAAACGCGCCCTTAAGGTCCCAAAGATCGCTTGAGAGAAATCACAACATTTAGAGCCTAAGGATACGTTTGGTAATTTCTTGAGAACAATTTTTGATAAAAAAAATGATTCTTTTTTATTCTGTTCACAAAAATAATTTCTAAATATTTTAACGTGTTTGGCGATTGTCCAAAATTTCTATTTTCTGGATAGAATTACGTTTGATGCCATTATCAAAATTTCTAATTCAAACCATTTTCTTTTAATTTTTTAAATAATTTTATTTCTTTTTTTGTTTTCTTTCTTTTCCTTTTCAAGCTTTGACTGGTCGTCGACCTCAAGATGATCGATGACTTCGCGAACCATCACCGACCCTCAGGGAGGCTGTGCCTCGTCGGCTGAGCCTCATGCATTTGGTGATTGTTCAAAATTTCTATTCTCGGGATAGAATCGCGTTTGATACTATTCTCAAAATTTTTAATCTAAACTATTTTTTAAATTTTTTAAATAATTTTTTTATTATTTTTCTTTTCCTTCTTTTCTTTTTAAAGCTTTGGCCGGTCGCCGCCTCGGGATGACCGACGACTTCATGGAGCGTCGCCAACCCTCGACGAGGCTGCGCCTCGTCAGTCAAACCTCGCCGACAGTTGGTTGAGTCTCGCCTGGTCAAGGCTCGCAGGCGAGACTCAACCTTACCCAGATTTAGTGAGGCCGAGCTCGCTCGGCCGCCGGCGGGTGAGCTCGGCGTCGCTAGATCTAGTCGAGATCGAGCCTCGCCAAGCTAGGTGAGATTTGTCGGTGATTGGGCGAGCCTCATCCGGTTAGGTGGGCCTTGGTCGAGCAAAGTAGATTGTCTAATAATTTAACATATTTGACCGTTGGATTGGTCAAAAAGCCAAACATGGTGACAACAAAAGAAAAATGGTTAATACCCTAAAAAACTCCAAACTGGTACACTTGTGACAATTTACTAAAAACTAATTTTTTGACCATAAAAAATCATAAACTGGTACATCTTTGACAAATTTACCCCAAACTGGTACACTTGTGATAAATTTACCTTAGTTTCCGTTAAATTTTACTGTCAAATTATTAAGTTAAATGACATGTGACAATTGATTGGTATACTGATTTGGGATTTTACTTTTTGTTTGTCATAGTTTGCAATTTTTGTGATTTTTTTATGGTATTAATTCAATTTAACATGGAGTATATTTGTTATAAATGTACAAGTTTGGGATTTTGGCGATCGAATAAATTAGTTTGGGGTAAATTTGTCGTTCATACCAGTTTAGGGTTTTTAATGGTCAGTCGGAGTAAATTTGTCATAGGTGTACTAGTTTAGGGTTTTTAATGGTAAAAAAAAATAATTTGGGGTAAATTTGTGACACGTATACTAGTTTGGGATTTTTCAAGATATTAACCCAAAGAAAAAATGAGAAAAAATTTTGACTAGACAAAAAAAAGGAGAAAGTGGACGTAAAGGGAAAGCACGCAAGAGAGAGGGGAAAAAAAAGAAAGAGAAAAGGTAAAAGCAGAAGAAAGGAAAAAGGAAAAGCCAAAAGTGACTCGCGTGTAACTTGTGTCGCACGTCAATAGCGCCTTCTTTTACTTAGTTAAGGTCCCAACATTAGCTTGAGTGAAATCATGGCATTTGGAGCTTAAGGATACATTTAGTAATTTCTCGAGAATTATTTTTGATAAAAAATGATTATTTTTTTTGTGTTCCCGAAAATAATTTCTAAATATTTTAACACATTTGGTGATAATCCAAAATTTATATTCTCAGGATAGAATTACATTTGATACTATTTTCAAAATTTCTAATCCAAACCATTTTATTTTAATTTTTAAATAATTTTTTACTTTTTTTCTTTTGCTTTTTTTCTTTTTCAAGCTTTGGTTGGTCGCCGGCCTCGGGATGACCGGCGACTTTGCAGAGCGTCGTCGACTCTGAACGAGGCTATGCCTCGTTGGCCAAGCCTCATCGGCAATTGGTCAAGGCTTGACCTTGCCTAGATCTCGTGAAGTCGAGCTTGCCCAGTCGTCGGCGGGCGAGCTTGGCATCACTAGATCTAGGCGAGATCGAGCCTCGCCAAGCTAGGTGAGGTTGGTCAGTGACTGGGCGAGCCTCGTCTAACCAGGTGGGCCTCGGTCCAGCATCACCCAGCTAGGTGAGGCTCATCGATGGCCAAGGGAGGCACGCTTGGCCACCGATGATGCTTGGCCTCGCTAGATCTGGCGAGCATCCGGTGAGCTCGTCGGAGCTCACCCAACCGATCGCTGGCGACAGGCGGCGGTGGACGGTGGCGGTGTTGTAAGAAGAAGAGAGAAGGAAGAAGAACAAGAAGTAAAGAAGAAGAGAAAAGAGAAAAAAAAAGTATTTAAGTTGGCTTGATTCTGGAATTGTTCTTGCAGACAAAGAATCAACTTTTTTTTTACTTCTTGATTCTACTCCAAATCTATTTCCAAGAAGAAATTTATTCCTGAGAACAAAAATGTTTCCAAACGGATTTCTATTCTAAATCTATTCATGAGAATAAAAGAATAGAAATTTTTACTATTTGACAAGTTGTCAAACACGCCTTAAAGAAGGGTACTCCATCTAGTGGAAAGCACGGCTTTAAAGTTCCACACAGCACAGCCTGAGTTTTAACCAGATCATTTAATCTAGCAGTGGGCCAAAACCACTCATTTTCCTCTTCCAAAGCACGTAAGTTTCCCCATTGCAAAAGTTTTGATGTGAAATTCATAAATGAACCTTCCATTAGGCTGTACCCAAGCAGTTTCCCAGGCATCTATGGTGTAATTTTTGTTTCTTAATCCGGTTTATGTAAAAGAGTTGCTCCTAATCTTGAAACCAAAACAGGTGGCCAAAAGGAATGTAGAATATTACCAAGATTGTGGTCACTACTACGTAATGATAGCGTATACTAATATTTAATGTCATATCTGCAAAGAAAGGGACATAAGTCCTGATACGACTAATGCGGAACCACAAACAAAGGAAATGGATTGAGCAAGAAATAAATTACAGAAATAAAATGTAAACACAGTAAAATTTACGTGATTTGGAGGTGATCTACTCCACGGTGAGACATCGATGAGATAATTCTACTATAACTAACAAAGAGGAGATTGTAATTGCATGAATACTCAATTCTTAGGCATTTCCAAATCTTAGATGGCACCTGAACGTATAGAAATCAATCACAGCAAAGGAGTTTTCTCATGTTCTCAATTCTCCCGTTGGAACTTCCGCAATACATTATGCGAATATTAAGCGCAGCAACTATGCATCAAAGATCAAACTCAACAACAGAATACTTTTTTTCAAAAATACTATGAGCCATTCTCTGACGTCAACGTGGACTTCAACTTTAATAAAGAAAGGAAGAGTTGTGGGAAGTCAAATTTCCTTTTTTAGCGTCACCCAAGATGCTGTTGGCAAGAGTTCCATTCGGACTTTCCTAGTAAAACCCAAAATTTCTTGCAATTCAATTATGCGTTGCATTTCAAGTCATTTGACATTAACTTCAAGCTATAGTTAACCAACCTCTATCTTGAGAACCATTCCAAGTGATTAAATTAGTTGAAAGAAGTGTCACGACCCTCCCTATAGTAGGGTTATAGGGTGAGCGTGTTTAGAGATAACGCCAAGTAGGGAGCTAACGGTCTTGACCATACTTGAGGTGTTTGCCCTCGTTGGCAAGGTTTTTCACCTTGAGTTCTTCTAAATTCTTATCTCACATATCTTGAAAAAATCGATTGATTTTGATTTGTCCATGAAATTGTAACATACTTGAAGGTAATCATTAGCCTATTAAGGCCGGCTATGAGCTAGGTGGCATGCCAGAAATTTGTCTCCATATCATCACCAAAACACAATGAGTTCAAACCCCCCGCAGAAGCTCGGTTACATAAGATTTATACACAAGCAGTATGTAGGATTCTCGGCCTCTGTCTTTAAGCAAAAACAGAGCAGATACGGTTCGTAAACAAAAAATGTTTACCTGCAATGATTATTGATTGGACCAGAGAAAGAAGTCACAGAAGCAAACTTCGAAGATGGGAATCAGCGAAAGAGTAAATGGCGAACCGCCACTCAAGCTCTTCAGTGACAATGACCGAGAACAGGGCGAACAGAGCCTTTTTCTTGTGGCAGTAGAGATGGATTGAAGCGACCATCAACAGCGGCGACTGTGAGCGATGTCCGGAGAAGAAGGATCAACTATGAATTCTCTGAAATTGGATTCTAGAGAGAAGGAATTACCAAAGTCAGTTGGATTAGAGAGGAAGCTAGAGGGAGAGCCGGTTCTGTTGCCAACGTCCCCTTGCCAGAATTCCTCCGTTATTCCCGGTCCCCGCGCGCTTTATGGGCCAAACTGTCACGGGCTTTGTGGGCTCCGACTTAAACTTGTGAATCTGGGCCTGTGCAGAAGTTGCTTAATGCGACTTTAAATTTGGGCTTCATGGGCTAGGCTGATGGGTCGGCCTAATTCCTGATGGGCTTGGCTATGGCCTGGGTTGGTGGACCGGGCCGAAGTGAGCTGAGCGACTTTATCTTAATAGATGGGCTCAGGCAAATGGGTTTAGGTCCTCGCATAAATGGCCGAATTGGACTCTCTCGTTTATTGATTTATTATTATTTTCCTTGGTTTTACAAAGATAGAAACTTGTTTTATCAGCAAAAAATCAGGTGTCAACAATACGTCGATATATCAAATGATCCTTCTTAGAGAAAAAAAGAAAAGATTAAACAGTAAATCAAATGACATTAACCAAGTACATGACTAGCAAGCATGGTAAGAAATTTAGGAAATTCTCCTGTGCCATGTTGGTTCTCAGCATGATATGCTGCTTTATCAGAGAGAATTCGATTTTTTACCACACAAACATAAAAAAAAGATCCGAAAAGCAAAAGTGATGTATATTGTTCACGAGAATCATTTGTCATGTTTCTTGTCCAATCAATCTCCAAATGTAGATTTTATTTCAAATGTCAATACAATTGTTGTTTGTATGATTTGTGAGGTGACAAATAACTAAAGCAAATGATCGAGGTGCGGATGAGAGTCTAGATTTGCATAAAGTTATGTAAACATTGTACCATTGCTATTGACTGTTTTACTAGAACTCGTAAATGGGTTTCCGCAAGTGATGTGAACCTTAGACAGAAAAAATCTCTGTGGCAATTCAGATTTGAGTGTTCGATAGTAGTACTCTTGCCTGAACATTGATAGGAAAAGGTGGACATGAGCTAGGTTTACAAGTTGACAATGGCTCTATAAATAGTTATGACGAGAGATTAGCTGAAGAAAATGAAGGTTGACATCAATAATTGTAAAGATACTACCAGGAAGCATGTACATTTGAGAAAAGAAGGATATACCCAACTTAGTTTTTAAAGAAGTTGTAATATCTGTATAAATTGAAAAACTTGCCTGACCAAAATTTCCTACCTCTTTTGGGCTGCCTCCGACTAGGCCATCGCCTTCTCCTGGCATTTCCTTTAAACCAATCATGTTTCCAAGAGATGAATGCATTTTCGATGGCCACTCCAATCACTAAGCCACTCCCATACCCCAAAAGAACAATTTTCCAATCGAGTTCAATTGTTGATCCCAGGTCTTCTTCTTCTTGGTAGGTTGAAGGTTGTCCCGACTTGTCTACTAAATCTCTACATTTTGTGGATATGAATTCCCCACATAGTCCTGAGTTTCCTTCAAAAGAAACGTTCGAAAACGTATCGAACCGTTTCTCTCTAGGCCCAGACTTGGTTAGATTGTTGTAAGACACGTTTAGGAAGAAAGGAACTCGAGTTCTGTTAGGTTTTGGGGGATTTGTCTTGTGATTTTGTTTGGAGAAAGGTTCAATGACTCAAATGCTGTGAGATTTTCTAATGATGATGGGATGTGACTAGTGAGGGAATTATTGGCAAGGTTTAGCCCTTGCAATCACTTTGAAATCACCTATGGCACTGGGGATCTCTCCTTTTAACAAATTGCTGGAGAGATTGATGATTGTGAAGACTTCTGGTATCTTTGGGTAATACCATTTAAGGCCTTTGTAAATCACTGTTATGGAAAAATCGTAATACCCATAGTAGGTGCCCACAAGGTATATAGGCGGATATAGATCTTTGTGCATGTATGTAAAGTTTCGTGTCTCGAATTTCATGGCATTCCTAGCCTGAAAGAATTCCATGGGCAACTTACCAATAAATGCATTAGAAGAGAGGTAAAGTATCTACAACTTAAGGAACGCATGACTAGATTTAGGCCTCTCTATGACATCGTGGAATTTATTGGATCACAAAAGAGGAATACAAAGCTCTGGAAGTGATCCCAACCATGATGAGAAGGTGTCCATAATAAAAATGTTTGCAAAGTTGATATACTCGAGCTTTTTGCAATTGGCCAAGGACCTCGATAAATTGCATTGCAATTGATCGTCACTCAAATCAATCATTGTCAATTGCATCGTCAGTTGCATCCCCCTCACCGAGAGTTCTGGAATGCTTCCGTGGAAATTGTTGCCTTTTAAGTTCAATACCATGAGTGATTCGCTGATATTGCCCAAACAAATAGGAAGCACACCAGTCAGATTGTTAGAAGACAAGTCTAGTGTGATTGCTAAACTCAAATTGCAAATCCATGCTAGCAATGCTCCCATCAGGTGGTTGTTGGATATACATAGGACATTGTTGACGACAGTGCTTCGGGGGTGGTCCTTTCAACATGTTATGAGAGAGTTCTATGGTGTACGTATACAAAGCATGCATTGGGTAAAAGTTGTCTAGCTCAATAGTACCGCTGAAGTTGTTTTCGTAAAGGTGAAGGACCTCGAGATTTTGAAGTTGAGAGATTGATGAAGGTATCTCGCTGTGGAATTTATTGATTGCAAGTTCAAGCATGACCAGTCGAGTCATGTTCATAAGCCAAGACGGAATAGAACCCGATAGTCGAGTGCTTGCGAGGACTTAAAAAAGTCAGCTGGGTGAGGTTCATGAGCTGAGATGGGATGGCACCGCTTAATTGGTTGTCAGCAAAGTTCAACTCCATAGGTTGAGACGAGTTTCCGATTGAAGGTGGAATCTCGCCATATAAATTGATCTTTCCGGGTGCCAAAATTGTGAGCTTCTTCTTCTTCTCAACCCAAGAAAAAAAGGAGATGGATTGGGCAATGAATGGGTTTATTGAGACATCTAGGTATTTGAGATTGCTAGGATCAGCAAGTGAAGCCAGGATGGATCCTGAGAATTTGCAATACTTACGTCGAGATAGCTCAAGGAAGGAAGGATTCCGATTGAAGCGGGTAGCTCTCTAGAAAAGCTCGTGAGTGGCAGTTGTAGCTCTTCAAGGGGACTGCTTGAGTTTAAGTCCGGCAATCGGTCTGTGAGAACATAATTTTTACCCACCCCAAGATATCGCAACTTCGGTAAATGAAAAATGGCAGACGGAAATACACCGTGCAGGTCGCAGTCATCCATGTCCAACCTTTTCAGTGAAGACAAATTCGCCAGAGTATTGGGAAGGGACGGCATTTTGACGGAACCAAGGAGAAGTTCTTCCAGGCTAGTTAGATTTTGAGCTAGGCTTCTTAGGCCCGGCGCTTTCATCTCCAACAAATGCTATAACTAAATGATGTGGACCATATAGATCCTCATTGCAACACAGGTTGAGTTACACCAACCTTGTCAGCTTGAAGATTTCTATGGGGACTTGGCGCTTTCTTCAACAAATGTTTATAACTAAAATGATGTCGACCATGTAGATCCTCATTGCAACATAGTTTGAGGTACACCAGCCTCGTCAGCCCGAAGATTTCTATGGGGACTGGGCCGAAAAAAAACAAAAGCAGAGAGATCTCAATGAGTTAATCTCAAGAGATCGGGATGGTATTTGAGAGTAGTTGAAGTGATTGTTGCTGATATTGAGTTTTTCAAGATGAGCAAGTTGGAAGAGGGTACTGTTGTTGTCAATAGAACCATAGAGAAAACTACTTCCCAGGTCAAGAACACTTATATGGTCCGTGTTCTTGTCACACTCAATCCCATCCCAAGAGTAGCAATCCTGACTATTTTTCCAAGACAGAGTCTTGGGACGAGCGAGAGGATCATCAGAAAAAATGGCGATTTCATATCTCTCTTTAAATTGCAGCAGGGCATTCATTTCGTTCTCGAGACAAAGAGGTTTTCTAGAATGAGGGAGATTGTGCGCACCAATCGGCTGATTTGATAGGTTCAAGAAAAATGGACATGTAGAAGCACCATGGGGAAGCCATTTTGTTCCAAACAGAGACAACTTAGTTTGTGATGAGCAGACTATGAGAGAGTGAAGCAGATTTTAGAGGTGGAGCTTGGTGCCTAGGGATATGAACACGCCACATCTCAAGCTAGGAAGCGTCGAATCAATGGCTTTTAGAGTGATGAAACACACCGACTATGTGCAGTACCTATGAATATTAAGGTGTGGGCACATTACTTTGTCCAGTGCCTTAACGAATAGCCGCCGGGGAACATAATGAGAACTCAAGCCAATAAATCTACATTTGCATGGAATACTTGGGTCAACCGTGGAGAAAGCAGCAAAAAAGTAAATGAAATGGTAATAATTAAGGGTCGAAGTTGAAGACTTACGTTGCTCCGTGCGGAACTTCTTTGTTCGGGACATTAGTGCCGTTTCGACTATGAATTCATGATTTGTGGACATTTCCTTGGGTCACTGATGAGAAATGTAATTTATGCTGTGTACAGTGTTCGAAAAAATTAAGACTGTTTAGTATTTGGAACAGTCTTATTGAGAGCAAGAAGAGAGGTAAAATAAAAGTGATAGTCCATATTCAATAGGGCGTTTGTATCGTGCGATAGACAACTATTGTTGCCTAATATTTTCTTGTTGCTTGTTCTATCTATATGGTCGAAATGAATAGAAACCACAGATAAAAACTAGACTATTGTTGGTTCCATCAAGATCTAAGACAAAGTAAACAGACAAACTGAAATGTATATTTTTAAAATACCTGTCTAAATGAGTTCCATTACTAACTAAAACTCTCTACTTTATTTTTTCTACTATGTAACCATCAAAATCTTAAAAAAGGTCGCCCATACGTACGTACGTACGTACGTACGTACATACATACAAACATGTAAGTGGGTAAAGTTCGCACGGGGGTTGAATGACGTGCCACTCTCACATCTGAATTTTGCCTAGAAATTTAATTTTTTAATGACTTTAAAATCTCTAATGCTAGAAAATCTGTACTTCTTATACGTATTTTGGTAATATAATTGATGTACAAAAAACAATAGCTTCACACATATTGTGGTAATTAACATTTGAATGTGATCGACCATATATATATAAGATCAAAGGCAGGTTAAAGGTTAAATGCTATTTTATTCTCACATCTCTTTTTCTGAATTTAAGTTATATCACATGAGAAAATTCTTATTTATTAAAATGAGAATAAAGTCCTACATCAAGGTTTTATTACATGATAATTACTTATCACTATCAATGAGGTTCGTTGTATGATACTACAAGTAATTATCACAAAAAAAAAAAAACTAAATGGATGAATTCACATATGGTCACGTATGACATTGAGCAGGCAAGATAGGAGGTCTCGGCAGATCAATTCAAAGTTGCAATTGAAAGGATCAAACATATACGTCTTAGTCTGAACATGTAACGATCAACCAAACGCTCATGTGCAAGAATTTTACTCAAATTCGTACATACATTTCCTCAAAAAATCATCGAACATGTAGCTGATATTTTAATCTAATGATCTACGCATAGTAATATATCAACGATTTGACTCCATATGATCTCCAAAGCAACACAATGAGTTCAAATCGATGGCAAAAGCTCTGTTACATAAGATTTACACACAATTTATAATTAGGGTTCTGTTTATTTCGCGAAAATAAATGATTTGAAAATTGATGAGATGATATATTTACGAATATTTCTATAATCAAATCCTAGCAAATCTCTTATTCTTATGCATATTTCGGTGACAAAACACACAGAACTTGGGCAATGCATATGAATCTCTAGGTGCATAACAATTGACTCTGTGCTGTGCCGTAATGTGTAGCTACCAAGGAACATAAGAAAAAGCTTCGGGGCCAAATTGACAAATGATCAATCGACTGAAAATTCAGCCTCTAGATCTCTATACCAAAGGGGTCATGTAGCAACAGCATGATGGCCCCCTCATGAAAAGTCCCTCTCTGAAAAGATAAGATGAAGAGTTTGTATGATTGACAGATGGTTTGAGGTCATTCCCACCATTTTAGGCAAATGCATCCATTTATAAGTGGTGACATTGGTAAAAATGTCTATGCAATGGTGCGATTTGAGAGTTGAAAACTTTGATTGCTTATTTGACCCTTTCGTTCGCTCGACGGTTGCTCAGTACAATTTGAGTCAAAGAAAGATATTCGGGAGGTTTAATTCCATTTTGTTCTTAAATATGCTTTTTTGACTGTGTGCAGAGCAATGCTACTGGGAAAGCAGATTTTATAGGCAGCCCCTTGGTGCATAGGGGTAAGAGCATGCCGCATCGCACGCACAACGATGCATCAAATCAATGATTTTGACAGTGATAAAACACAAAAAAAAAAAAATATGGACAATGCATATGAATCTTTAGGTGCATGAACATGACCTTGCGCAGTGCCGTGACATGATAGCTACCCGAAAACATAAGGAAAAATTTCGGCCCCGAACCGACAAATAATTGATTGACTGAAAATTCAGCCAATAGATCTATATTTGCACGGAAGACTTGGGTGAACAGTTAGTCAAAAAATTTGCAAAAAAGTCTTCTGTGGGGAGAAAAATTGAAGAGTTTCTATGGTTAAGAGATGGGTTGAGGTTATTCCCTCTATTCTAGTCAAATAAACCTTTTCATAAGTTGTGATGGCGGAAAATAAGTCTATGAAATGGTACGAATTGAGTGTCGAAAATTAAAAAGACTTTGGTTGCTCATTTGACCCCTTTCGTTCACCCGACGCTTGCTTTCTGTGGAACCTCTTTGTTTGCAATTTTAGTGCTGTTTTGACTCTGAATGCATAATCGTTGAACATTTCCTTTGGTCACAGATGAGAAATGAAATTTCTGTTGTGTAGTGCATTCGGAGAAATTAAGATTTTTCAAACTTTTGAACAGTATGGCTTCCTGAGAGGGAGAATAGAGGTGGAATTGGCCCTCTGTCTTGTGCAGGTTGTTGCTCTTAGAATTTCGAACAGTCTCACTTATTAGGGTGATTGTCAGTGTAATAGCGTGTTTGTATCGTGCACTAGTCTAACGTTGTCACCTAATATTTCCCTTTTCTTGTTTTGTTTATGCCTGAAACAAATAGAAACCAGATACAAAAATACAATATTGTTGGCACCATCAAGATCTAAAAGATGAATACACAAAAGCAAAAGATACCTCAATGAGTTTCATTGTGGAGAAATGGTAATTAAGCGATTTTATCTGAGCAAGCTAAGATCTGGATGCGAGAGGTACGATAAATATGTATGAATGGATCATGCAATGTACAAGTAAAATTCGGCTCACTTTACCTTCAACCGAAATGGATGTTTAATTTGTAAGCAATAAAAAAGCTGCACTAAGTTTTCCCTACATTCATAGACAGAGGATGCATTTCACGAGTTGTGACAACAGCAAACAAGTCTATACGATGCGACAAATGGAAGGGTGAGATTGGAGACTTTGGTTGCTCATTTGGCCCCTCTAGTTTGCCCTGTGTCGGCTCCGTCTTGAACTTTTGTTCGCAATATTAGCGCTATATTGTTCGCAATATTAGCGCTATATTTACTACAAAATACATAGTTTGGGAACAACAAATTCATTACATTCACTCCATAATTCAATTAACGGGGCATGCCTAAATCTTAGGCTCTGTTTATTTCATGGAAAATAACTTTTAGGAATTTCTTTTTCAAGTATTTTGATATTCAGTTTATAGAAAATAAACTAGTCAAGAAAAACATTTTTTGTCAGTGGAAAAAACACCTTCAAAAATAGGTAAAAGGGTTTCCTATTTCCCTGTCTTTCTTTCACCTAGTCCACTCATTTTCACTCATCCTTTTCTTCTTCGATTTTTTTTTAATTCAATTTATTATGATTATGATTATTATTTATCTTTTCCTTCTTCTTCAATTGGCCACGATAATGGCCAGGGACCAGCCACAGATGAGGGATGAGCTGGCCCAAGAATAGCACGGCTCGAGCTTGCCAGATTTGGCGAGGTGGAGCCTTGCCCGATGCTGGCTCGGCTCGGCTCAGCTTGCTAGAATCCAATGAGCTCGACCCTCATTGACTTTGAGCGAGCTCATCTCTCACCTATGGCAGGTTGTTGGTCGTTGCGGTGGTCGGAGACTGGTAGAGGAAGAAAGCAAAAAAAAGAAAAAAGAAAAAAAGAAAAAGAAAAAATTATAGTTAAAAATTCAAATGGTTTGATTAGTTTCTCCAAGAAAATTAAATCGTGTTTTTTTATGCCGAATTAAAGAAAATGTTTTCTAATTCATATATAGGTTTCAGCCAAGTATCGGAAAATATTATTATTTTTTTGGAAAATGACTTTCGGAAATGTCACTTGTTCCATGAAATAAATGGAGCCTAAGGCTCTTTTTAATTTGTGAAAAATGAACTTTGTTGAAATTTCTTTTCCAAGTGATGTTATTTTCAAGGCATGTTTGGCTGTATTATGCAAATGATACCGAAGTCATTTTCTGATTTTTGTTAAGAAAAAATTATGAAGCACGCACGTGAGAATAAGTCAGTACAAACCGGGTGTCAAGTTCAGGTGCCGGAGACTGGGGCTCAGGCGTGAGTTCCAGGCCTGGACTTGAGGGACAATCCTG
Source organism: Eucalyptus tenuipes (assembly GCA_014182365.1). NCBI lineage: Eukaryota > Viridiplantae > Streptophyta > Magnoliopsida > Myrtales > Myrtaceae > Eucalyptus > Eucalyptus tenuipes. The sequence continues at coordinate 4,731,875 of CM024547.1, read as the reverse complement.
AGAACATGGACCCACGCATGCCTCAACCTTCGTGAGATCCTCTGTTTCAACCTTTCTTGGCGTCTTCAGGCATTAAAATACAACAACCAAATTCACCCGTAGATAGCCGTGATGGTTGGGCTTTACTACCTTATCGCCGAGAAAATGAGTTCAAATTTTCGGATGCTTGCGATTTAAGTGGGGATCCCAGGGGTGATTTACTGGCCCGGTTCCCGAGGGTTTACGTCTAAATAGCGGCTTGTGGCAAGGCCCCACCAGTGATACCGAGCACCGGAGGGTCGTGTGATCCCCGAAAGGTGATCTCCGGCAGTCCCTTAGTCATAAAAATAAAATAAAAAATACAGCAACCAAGGTCCCCATTTGCCGAAGGGAAAAACATGAAATTATCAGGCTACAATACTTGAATTTACTTAGAGTTTAACCTGTCATAGTACCGACGAGGACGTCAGTGGCGATCCAGCCATGGAGCTCAAAACCACACCAAGGAGGTAGGACAAATTCCCACGATTCTTGCCTGTTTGCCGGCTTTGATACTATCTATAATGACCTGATTCGTCCGGGACATGAGTTGAGCCTCTAAAAAATCCCATGATCATCTAATTTGGGGTTTCATACGTGATCTCAGTACAAATCGAACCAAAAAACCAAGTAAGTACTCAAAGACAAATCCTAGAATGTCAGGCTAAGGTGCAACCGAGCTTGCCTTGCCATGATCAAAGGAACAAAACTGGAGATGTTTTAAATGTTTTGAACGGGACCGAAGGAACAAAGTAACCATTCTTCTCACCGATTTCTCTTGGAAATTTTGGGATACATTTTCCAATGAGCTAGTCATACATTTCTTCTTGTTCAATCGATCTTAATTTTGTGTCGAGATAAATTATGCTCAAGCAGAACCGTTGAAGATAATTTCAATTCATTATGATATTATGTTTGTTGCCTGTCGGAACGAATTTTTGTAGGACATCAATCGTCCATAGGCAATTCAATGGTGGATCTGCCTTGCTTTGAGCTTGATCGTTCTATTGATATTTGCCTATTTGAGTAAAAACAGAGTAGATTGTTTGCAATTGTCTATGTGGTGCGACTTTTTGTCATGCAATTACATGTCCTTTCGTCTTAACTAAGCACAAAACGTGGCAAAATGTGATTTTTTTTTTTTTGGCTTGATGACATGACATTTCATTATATCCAAGTGAAAAAGTAACTTTAAGGAAAAATTGAAAAGTACACTAGATGGAAAATGAATGATTTTGAAAATATGTTCTTGAAATGAGATGTTGCTTGAAATAATTAATCAAAGAAAAACACTTTCATTGCTGCCTCTGATTTGCTAAAACCAGAGCAGATATGGTTCGATCAAAACATACAGATTCAACCAGCACAAGGCAGTCATTGAAGCTACTCGAAGACTGAAAATCAGCAAAGAGTAAATAACGAACACGGCTCAAGCTCTTCAGCGACAGAGCCTTTGCTCACAGCTGGCTTGAAGCGACGATCAACGGCAGTGAGTGACGTCTGGAGAAGGTCAGTTGACTAGGAATTCTCTGGAATTCAATTATGGAGAGAAGAACTTCTGGTGAGGTCAGACCATAAGGTGCTCTCTGGTGTATCATCTGCTGTTAAGAATAAGCTAGAGAGAGAGAGTCGGTTCTGCCGCAAACGTGCCGCTTCGCGCATCCTTGCTAGAATTCCTTCGCTCATCTCACTTCCTCTTTGAACGATATTATGGCCCAAACTTCACGGGCTTTATGGGCTCTGAATTAAACTTATAAATCTGGGCCTGTGCCAAGTGGCTTAATGCGAATTCAAATTTGGGCCCATGGGCTGCGGTGATCGGTACGTGTTGGTGGGCTGAGTGAAGTGAGCGAATTAGACTTAATGGATGGGCTAAGGCAAATGGGTTTAGGGTCCTTGCATAAATGGCCGAATTGGACTCTCTCATTAATTGATTTATTATTATTCTTTGTTTTTACAGAGACGGAAATCTTATCGGTAAAATTTTGTGTCAACAAGAAGCCACCATATCCAAGTGATCCTTCTTTGAGAAAAAAGAAAAGATTATACAGAAATATCAAACGACATTGACGCAATACATGACTAGTAAGCATAGTAAGAACTCTAAGAAATTCAACTGTGCCATAGGGGTTCTCTGCATATGTATGTTTGTATGTCTGCTTCTCTATGAGAGAAAATTCTATTTCCTACTGCACACAAATTAAAAAATTTGTGAAGCAAAACTGATATATATATTTTCACGAGAATCTTTTGTCATAGTTCTTGGCAAGTCAATCTTCAAATGCGAAGTTCGTTTAAAATTTCAATGCAACTGCCGTCTACACAATTTGTGAGGTGACAAACAATCAAAGCAAATGATTGGAGCATAGATGAGAGCCTAGATTTGCATAAAGCTATGAGAATAGTGTACCCGTGCTATTGATTGGTTTAATAGAATTGTTAAACAGGTTTCAGCTTATGATGTAAACCCTGAATAAAGAAGAATCCCTATGCCAATTTAGCTTTGAGTGCTCGAAAGGAGCACTTTTGCTTGAACATTGATAGAAAAAGGCATACGCGAGCTTGATTTACAAGCTGACAGTGGCTTTATAAAAAGAAAAAAAGACTGGTGATGGTTTGTTTGTAAAACAAACAAAAAGTGCATTGTCCCACATATAAAAGATGGGAGTGTTGGTCCATTATATAAGTGTGGAAGTTTTCTAACATCACAATTGAATATTATGAGCTACGGGGGTTAGCTTCTGAAGGGTTTTATCTTTTCAAAAGTTAGATTTTACAAATTAAAAAACGGTTATTATTAGTTTTTGTCTGAATTTGCAGTTTGTCTTTTGAAATAGTATCCATTAAAAATCCAACGTTTTCAGAGGAAAGGTTGTATCTATTCTAAAACACCATTATAACTTCTTCAATTCCATCTTAATAATTTTTACTTTTGAAATTTCCTTTTTTAAAAGAAATATAGCCACCATTTTCAATTATTTCCCTTTTTTTAGAGTTCTTGGAGAAATATTAAAATTTCTATATAGTATTCTCATTTGAGACTTTATTATATCCTAAAGGATTTTTATTAGTTTTTATTAGGAACTTTATGGAATAAATAATTTCTTAAAGATATTGTATTCACGCCTCATAATCTAATTTCATTTTTCCCCTATTGATGTTTTCCCAACAAAGACAAAGTGTAAGTTTATGTTAGAGAGGTTGTAAATAGACGTAATGAGGAATTAACAGAAGAAAGTGAAAGTTTGACATAAATAACGGAAAAGATATTGTGAAGAAACAAGTACATTTAAGAAAAAAAAAAAGAAATACCTAGTTTACTTTTTAGGGAAATTCTAATATTTGCAATTTAGAAAACTTGCCTGACCAGGAAATCCTACCCCTCCTAGTCCTCGGTTGCCTCCTACTAGGCCATCATCTTCTCCTATTATTTTCCTCAAACCAAACATATTTCTAGAAGATGAATGCATTTCCGATGACCACTCCAATCACTAAGCCACTTCCATACCCCATCAAAACAATTTTCCAATTGAGTTCGCTTGGTGATCCCAAATCTTCTTCTTGTTGGGTTGAAGGTTGTCCCGATGCATACCCTAAATTTTGACATTTCGTGGATATGAAATTCCCCACATAGTCCTTGTTCCCTTCAAAGGAATCATCCGTAAACGTATCGAACTGTTTCCCTTTGGGCACAGATCCTGTTAGATTATTGCAAGACAAATTTAGGAAAGAAAGGAACCTGAGTTCTATTAGCTTCGTGGGGATTTGTCCCAAGAGTTTGTTTCGAGAAAGGTCCAATGACTCAAGTGTTGTGAGATTCCCTAATGACGATGGGATGTGACCAGTGAGGAAATTGTTGGAAAGGTTTAGTCCGCGCAATCCTTTGAGATCACCTATGGCACCAGGGATCTCTCCTTCGAACAAATTGTTGGATAGGTCGATGACTGTGAAGACATCTAGTATCTTTGGGTAATACCATTTAAGACCTTTGTAAATCACTATCATGGAGAAATCATAATCGCCATAGTAGGTGAATGAAAGCCATGCTGATGGATATAGGTCTTTGTGCATGTGTGTAAAGTTCCCCATCTCAGATTTCATGGCATTTCAAGACTGAAAGAATTCCACAGGCAACATACCGACAAATGCATTAATAGAGAGGTCAAGTATCCGTAACTTAAGAAATGTAGGACTAGATTTAGGCCTCTCTATAACACCGTGGAATTTATTGGATCGCAAAATAAGGACATGAAGCTCTGGTAGAGATCCCAACCATGATGGAAAGGTGTCCATGATAATGTTGTTTGCAACGTTGATGAACTCGAGCATTTTGCAATTGGCCAAGGACCTTGGTAAATTGCCTTGGAAGTGGTTATCACTCAAGTCAATCATCGTTAGTTGTGTCCCCCTCCTCCATACCTCCGGAATGCTTTCGCGGAAATTGTTGCCTTTTAGGTTCAATATCATGAGAGATCCGCTGATATTGCCCAAACAATTCGGAAGCTCACCGGTCAAATTGTTAGAAGACAAGTCTAGTGTGACTATTGAACTCAAATTGCATACCCATGGTGGCAATGCTCCTGTCAGCCTGTTGTTGGATACTATATAGGAAACTATGGACAGCGGTGCTTCAGGGGGTGGTCCTTTCAACATGTTATGAGATAGGTCCATTGTACACATGTGTAAAGGATTAATCGGGTAATATCGATCAAGACCAGTTAAGAAGTTATGAGAGAGATTCAGGTACTGCATGTTATTAGAACTGCCATTCCACATCCAAAAGGGCACTTCTCTAATGTTGTTATCTGACAGGTCCATCCATATCATGCTCTCTTGGTTTTGTAAGAATGCTGGAAACTCGCTCAAATTGCATGATGCTAGTCCTAGGACAAGAAGCTGAGGAAGATTAACATTCGTGCTACTAGTGCGGCATGATAGCCTATTCAATGATAGTTGCAACACTTCCAACTGTTTGAGCTTGAGAAAGTTGTCTCGCTCAACGGTACCGCTGAAGTTGTTTTCAAAAAGGCGGAGGACTAGGAGATTTTGGAGTTGATAGATTGATGAAGGTATCTGGCTGTGGAATTTATTGCGTGAAAGGTCAAGCACAACTAGTTGAGTCATGTTCACAAGCCCAAAGGTATAGAACCTGATAGTTGATTGGTTTTGAGTTTCCAAAACAGTTAGTTGAGTGAGGTTCATGAGTTGAGATGGGATGGTACCTTTTAGTTGGTTGCCAATAAAGTTTAACTTCACAAGTTGAGACAAGTTTCCGATTGAAGGGGGAATTTCGCCATATAATTTGATCCTCCAGAGGTTCAAAGTGGCAAGCTTTTTTATCTTCCAAACCCAAGACAAAGAGGAAGTGGGCTGGGCGATGAATCGATTCTTCCGACATTTAGGTATTCGAGGTTGCTAAGGTTAGCAAATGAAGTCGGGATGGATCTTGAGAAGTTGTTACCACATATGCCAAGATGACTCAACAAAGGAAGGTTTCCGATTGACAGGGGTAGGGACCCTGTCAAATTGCAGAATTCAAGATTCAATATCTCCATAGAGCAGAGATTACCGATTGAAGCCAGTAGCTCCTCATAAAAGCTTGTGCCTCCCAGTTGCAGCTCTTTAAGAGGACTACTCAAGTTGAAGTTAGGCAAGCGGCCCGTGAGATCGTCATTGCCATCCACCTTAAGATATTGCAGCTTCAGTAAATGAAAAATGGCAGGCGGAAATATACCTTGCAGGTCACACTCATCCATGTTCAGCCTTCTTAGTGAAGACAGATTCGCCAGAGTGTTGGGCACTTGGGACGACATGTTGACGTGACCAAGGAGAAGTTCTTCTAGGCCGGTCAGATTTTGAGATAGCCTTCTCAGGCCCGGCGCTTTCATCTCCAACAAAAGTTCCATCTCCGACAAAGGTGCTTGATGTGGATCCAGATTGCAACACAGGTTGACGTACACCAACCTCGTAAGTTTGAAGATTTTTGATGGAACTTGGCCAGAAAAAACGGAAGCATAGAGATTGAGATGAGTCAATCTTGATAGATCTCCAACTCGAGACGGTATTTGAGAGTAGTTGAAGTGATTGTCGCCGAGATTGAGCTTTTCAAGATGAGCAAGCTGGAAGATGGTACTGTTGTTGTCGATAGAACCATAGAGAAAACTACTTCCCAGATCGAGAACAATTACGTGGCCTGTGTTCTCATCGCACTCGATCCCATCCCAAGAGCAACAATCCTGACTATTTCTCCAGGATAGAGTCTTTTTATGAGCGAGAGGACCACCCGAAACATTGTCGATTTCATAACTCTCTTTAAACTGTAGCAGTGCAGACATTTCATCCTCGAGACATAGAGGTTTCACAGAACGAGAGGGCATGTGCGCGTCAATAGGCTGGCACGACAAGTACAAGAAAAGAAAGTGTATGGGCATGTAGAAGCACGGCAAGCAAGCCATTTTGTTCGAAATAGAGACAAATTTGTTTTGATGAGCAGAGTATGAGAGCGTAAAGCACATTTTATAGGTGGCGCTGGGTGCCTGGGGATATAAACACGCTTCATCTCGTGTTACGACGCATTGAATCAATGACTCTTCGTGTGATGAAACGCACAATGTGCAGTACCTATGAATATTTTATGTGAATGCGCATTACTTTCCGCAGCGTCGTAACGGGTAGCCGCCGGGCACCTATTCCGAACTCAGCCAATCGATCTACATTTGTGTGCAAGACTTGGGTCAACCATGGAGAACGCAGCAAACAAGCATATATATATATATATATAGTATAAATGTGCGCGCGCGCACAGCACCTATGAATATTTTATGCGCATGCTCATTATTTTCCGTAGTGCCATAGCAGGTAGCTACTGGGCACATGCTCTGAACTCAGCCAATCGATCTCCGTTCGCGTGGAAGACTTGAGTCAACCGTGGAGAAAGCAGCAAAAAGCACATATATATTATATCATATCATATTATACACATATATATTCACATTTTGCATGGAAGACTTGGGTCAACCGTACTGAAAACAGCAAAAAAATACATGAAATAAAAAATAATAAAGGGTAGTTGAAGACTTAGGTTGCGCTGTGTTGGACTTCTTTATTTGCAATGTTAGTGCTGTTTCGACTTTGGATTCATGATCTGTAGACATTTCCTTGGGTCACTAATTAGGTATGTAATTTACCGGTGTAATGCATTCGGAGAAATTAAGATTAATTAGTGTTTGGAACAGTCTTGTTTCTGTCTTTGAAATAAATAGAAAACAAAGAAAACTAAACTGTGTTGTTGGCAACATCAAGATCCTTCGTTCATTGTGCAAACAATGCTCATCGGTTTACAAGAAACAACAAATTTATTAGATTTAGTCCCATATTCAATCAAGGCAGTTTGTTCAAACTCAAGTGTAGCTTTTTTTTGGGTAAAGGTAAGTAATATAAAAGAATGTACAAATAAAGAGGCCCGGCACCAACAAGAACAAACACTCAAAAGACAAGGAAGTCAAAAGAGTGTAGGGGTGCCGTGGAACCACAAGAAACGCACCAAAAGCCAAAAGGAAAGAAAAACAGCAACAAGAAAAGGAAAGAACGAACAATCAATCAAAGATTGTCGAAGGCAATCCCCAACTTTGTTGCAGTCTTCTATTCCTTGGAGTGTCAGAAACGTGCTTGGAAGACAAAGCTTTATCCTTAATCGCCTTATGAAGGTACATCTTCAACGCCGGGAAGAAGAGGGAGTGGTTGCGAAAGATGATCACATTCCGCTCATTCCAAATAAGATAGCATAAAGCTCCAAAGGAAAAGCGAGACAGGGATTGGTGGAAACTATTATTTCTCAAAAAATGAACTTTGCTTGAAATTTTTCGAAAGGAACTTATTTTAAAGGCATGTTGGTTTGTATCTACCAATCAATAGGAAAGTCATTTATTACAAGAAAATTACGAAATAGACATCTGGGAATAAGTCTTGAGTACAACTGGAGTCCCAAGTTTGAGTGCCGGGGACCCCGGCTCGAGCACCAGTCTCGAGCCCAGCCATGGGAACAAACCTGGGACCATGAACCCACACATGCTTAACCTTCTTGAGATCCTCCATTTTAACCTTCTTGACATCTCCACGCATTACAATGCAGCAAACAAGGTCCTCATTTGCTGAAGTAAGAAATCATGAAATCTATGGGTGGAAAATTGTTAAAAAAATCTTAAATCTATTATGCTTTTGCTAATTAATTCTTAAACATTTTAATTTTACCGAGTTCTAAATATTTTTCATATCTTGCTCATTGAGTTAATCATGTCAATTTTGGCTACAAATTGCTTAAGTTTGTGTTGGCGCACTGATCTAAACATTTTTCATATTTTGCTTATTGAGTTAATCTGGCCAATTTTGGCTATAAATTGCTTAAATGAGTGTTGGCACACCGACCATTCCTACGTAGTACGATTGACATTGATATTGACAATTTTAAATAATATATTTTTATTTTTATTTTTCTTCCTTCACTTTTCATTCTTTTCTTTTTTTTTTTTTCCTTTTCTCCCTTTGCCAAGCTAGTGGAGGTCGCTGGCCTTCGGTGTGCCTCAAGTCCTCGCTTGCCTTGGCGAGATCGACCTTCGCCAAGGGTTGGTGAGGGTGGCCCTTGTCTGAGGCCGGTGACTTGACAAAACATCAATGAGTCTTGGTAGTGGCCGGTGGAGGGAAAAAGGAAAAAGAAAGAAGGGAAAAAAGATAGAGAGAAGAGAAAAGGAAAAACTAATAGAAAGAAAAGAGAAAAAAAAATAAAAAAAAAAAGATGAAAAATATTTAAATATTATTAAAAAATGTTTATGTTATCATGGATCATGTCACGTAAGACGATCGGTGTCTATGTTAGCAGTATTTATCTAAAATTTTTAATGCACTTTAATTGATAAAGTGTGAAAATTTTTAATACTCAATTGATAAAATTGAAAGATTTAAGAATGAATTAATAAAAGTGTAAAATGTTTATGACTTTTTGGATAATTTTTCTAATCTTTTGTAGCCCATCAATCATCCATAGGCAAATCAATGATGGATCTACCTTTCTTTGGGCCCAATCTTATCCCTATTGCTTATTTGAGTAGAAACAAAGCATATTGTTTGTGATTGTCTCTTTGGCACAGCATTTTATTGTGCAATTACACAACGTGTTATCTTAACTAAGCACAAAAACACGGTGTAATGTGATTTCTTTCTTAGCTATATGACGTTTCGTTGTGTCTGAGTGAACAAAGTACCTTCAACGAAAAAAAAAATTTGCACCGCAACCTTACCACAAACAAGATACTCTCGGAAACCTTTTCAGCACATGCAACTCTCCTATTGTGAACTATAGCATTTCTGTCCTTCCATGAGAAATAAATGACACCATTCCTTGCCACCTTTAATAAGACTTTCCAGAGATCTCCCCTTTGATGTCTACAACACCCACATAAACTCAGTGTCCCAATCTCCCACAAAACCTCTTATACCACATAGCTGCAAAAGCCTACTTCATTTTGCAGAGGAGAAAGAACAATCAAAGAACAAATGTCTCCTTGATTCGGGCTGCAATCCACAGAGGACACAAATACCATTCACGTTCTGCCATTTGCACAATCTATCACCAGTCTGCTGCAACTTGGCAAGGATAGCAAGCCAAGATATAAAGCCGAATCTCGGCACATTTGGATTAAACCAAATTACCCTATGCCAAGTTACCTTAGCCTTTTTCTCCCTAGTTAAGCTCCAAGCATCAGCCTGAGCGAAATCACCTGATTTAGAGCCTTAGAAGGCCACTCTATCTAGTTGAGACTTGAGAGAGGCATTAAAGTATCACACAGCTCAGCCTGAGTTTCAACCAGATCATTTAATTTAGCAGTGGTTTTGCCAAACACTCGTTTCCTCTTATTGCTAGTTCGCGCTCATTTCCTCTTTAAAAACATGGAAGTAATGACATTTAAAGATCTCGATGACGAGAAATTCAAAATCGACCTAGTTAGGCCATGCCCAAGCAGTTTGCCGGCATCTATGGTTTGATTTTTGTTTCCGAATCACGGTTATGTGAAAAAGTTGCTCCTTATATTGAAACCCAAAACATATGGCCGAGATTGTCATCACTACTATTCAGTAATGAAGTAAACAGATATTTAAGGGCACATCTGCCAAGAAAGCAACAAATCATGTTACGACTAACGCGGAAGCGCGAACAAACGAAGAGATCTGAGTAAGAATAAATTACAGCCTACACCTCCATTTGATTCGCCATCCTCGCGATCTTCTCCGTTCCTCCGTTGCCTTCTTCAGCAACTTTTCTTCTGCTCTTTAGCGGAGACAGCCCCCAAATCCGACAGTACCTCGTCCTCCTCCACGAACCGGAATAATCCATCGGTGAAGAGTCTGGATCGTACTTCGTGGTGGACTTCCAACGCGATTTCTCGTCCGGATTCCCTATTCTTTTTTTCTTTTCAGTTTTTCCTTTCTAAATAAATTTTTAGCTTTTTATTATTTTAATCTAATTTAAAAAAATTGGCTAAAAAATTATTTAAAAATGTCATGTGGAATTTTAAAAAGTTACATCAGCGTTTTCTACTAGTTAAATCAACAGTATTAATTTTAGGACTTGATTGTATAAATTTGATAAGTTTTAAGACTTGATTAAACTTTTTGCAAATTTTAATATTCAATTATATTTTTGTAATAAGTTTTAGGATTTATAGTGAACATATCCCTTCTATATTTACATGAAGGGGACATGGCAAACTCCTTTTTCAAATTCAACGATGCAGAAGTAGCTTTCATGGCTTCACAGGAGATGTGAACCCCCAAGTCTCTCTAGGGGTACATTTGGAGGCCAATGCTACAAATAGAATAAAAATAGCCACAATTTTCTTTGTGCTTTAGTCATCAGGGTACTCGGAACTCGTGGTAATAAAGATAGAGAATACTTGTTGAATAGAATCCAATGAATGCCTGCGAGCCTGGTTTTACCACCCATCAACATAGGCTCACCTCCATCTGACCAAAAAAAAAAAAAAAAAAAACATAGGCTCACCTCCTAATGCTTTTGAGACTCTTATTCGCGATCGATCATTTGACATTACGTTCCTCTGATCTGTCAATAGCTACCACTTTCAGGACTTTTTTCTTTATTCTCTGGACTTTTCACCTGCACGTTGTCGATCATCCACACGATGATGTGGTCCTAGGAAGATTGTAACAGCATACACATGTCTAGGCCTCGACCGTTAAGCCAACTCGTGGGGTCGAGATCTCGTATTCAATAATTTTTTACTCGATCATATCATTCAAACAGCCATGCAGGATATTTCCAGGGCTGGGCCAAAGCAGTGCTTCCGGCCAGTCTATTGTGCATAATGCAAGGTCTCAATAACGGGTCCACTCAATTCTGCAAAAGTCAACCCAAGGCACGTGCTTTCCCCGTTTGAATTTTCCTCGTTCACAATGGTTAATCTGATCACAAACATGGAGACCATAAAAATTTGTATACTTGACACCTTGATTAAATACATTACATATCAATTTTTTGAGGAGGGGTCTTGTCAACATCTGCTAGCTCCAAAGCAAATATTCACTCATAAAAAATATAAAATAAAAATCCTATGTTCATTTCATGAAAATTATTAAAAAAATCATAAACTTATTATAATTGTACCAATTTAGTGATAAACTTTTCTTTTTGCCAATTTAGTCCAAAAATTTTCACTTTTACGCCAATTTAGTTCACCGACCAGTGCTGATGTGGACACCGGTTGGTTTAGGACTTTTTATGCAATTTTCCAAATTACTATCACACCCCCAACTTTACAGGTACAGGTGCAATGACATGGTAGTCTTTTTATCCAAATGACATAGTTTCAAACATAACCATCAACAACCTGTTATTGAAATATATATATATATATATATATATATATATTAATATCTTTCATTTTTGTGAGATTTTATTAGACTATCAACTATTTAAAATGTTAAACTTTTAAATGAAAGCGTAGTTTAATATTTAATTATTCTATCAATTTTCATACTGGTTATTCTGAGCTGCCTCTAAAGAATCAACATATATTCACGTTTGACAATAAGACTAGCAAAATGGACTGAAATCAAGGCTGAAATAAGCAAAGACAGAGCAGGCAACGTCTCGGATGAGCATCACAGCAGGTCAATTCAATGGTGCAATGAGAGGATCAAACACAGACGTCTTATTCTGAAGACGTAAGAATCAACCAAGCGTCAATATGCAAGAATTTTACTCAAATTCACAGGTACGTTTCACTAAAAAAATTTTCAAACACATAGTAGACATTTTAATCTAATGATCTAAACGCAGGAATATGAGAAAACACGAGGAGTTCAAACCGCTAGCAGAAGCTCGGTTACATAAGATTCAGACACAATTAGTACGTAAGATTCTCGGCCTCTCTTTTTAGCAAAAACAAAGCAGATACGGTTCGTAAACTAAGGATGTTTGCCTGCAGTGATTATCGATCGGACCAGAGCAAGACAGTCACAGAAGCAAACTTCGAAGACAGGAGGAATCAGCGAAAGAGTCAATGGCGAACTGCCGCTGAAGCTCTTCAGCGACCAACGACTGAGAACAGGGGCAACAGAGTCTTTATCTCGCAACAGTGGAGATGGATTGAAGTGACGATTGACGGCGGCGACGGCGAGCGATGTCCGGAGAAGAAGAATGGGCTACGAATTCTAGAGGGAAGGGAACTCTGTCCGTCCGTGAGGTGCTATATGGTGTAACATGGTCCCCTTGCCAGAATTCCTTCGCTCCTCAGTTCCTGCACATGCGCGCTTTATGGGCCAAGCTCTCACAGGCTTTAGAGGCTCCGACTTAAACTTGTGAATGTGGGCCTGTGCAGAAGTCGCTTAATGAGATTTTAAATTTGGGCTTCATGGGCTAGACTGACGGGCCGGTCAAATTCCTGATGGGCTTGGCTAGTGGTCTAGGTTGGTGGACTGGGCCGACTTGAGCGAGTTAGACTTAATAAATGGGCTGAGGCAAATGGGATTATGTCCTTGCACGAATGGCCGAATTGGACTCTTTCGTTTATTGATTTACTATTATTTTTCATGGTTTTACAAAGACAGAAACTTGATTTATCTGCCAAAATTCAGCTGTCAACAATAAATCACCATATCAAATGATCCTTCTTTGAGAAAAAAAGAAAAGATTAAACACATAAATCAAATGACATTAACCAAGAAAATGACTAGCAAGCATAGTAAGAACTTTAGTAAATTCATCCTTGCCATGTTGGTTCTCAGCATAATATGCTGTTTTATGAAAGAGAATTCGATTTCCTGCCGCATGAACATAAAGGAAGATCTGAAAAGCAAAACTGGTATGTATATTTTTCACAAGAATCATTTGTCGCGGTTCTTGTCCAATGAATCTCCAAATGCGGATTTTGTTTCAAATGTCAATACAACCGTTGTCTGTACAATTTGTGAAGTGACAAACAACCAAAGCAAATAATCAAGGCATGGATGAGAGCTGGGATTTGCATAAAGTTGTGAGAACATTGTATCATTGCTATTGATTGTTTTACGAGAATCCATAAATGGGTTTCAGCTAGTGATGTGAGCTCTGGATAAAGAAGAATCCTTATGGTAATTCAGATTTGAGTGTTCAACAGTAGTACTTTTGCTTATACATTTATAGGAAAAGGCGCAAATGACCTAGGTTTTCAAGTTGATAATGGCTTTATAAATAGATGTGATCGGAGATTAGATGAAGAAAATGAAGTTCGACATATATAACTATAAAAATACTATGAAGAAACAAATGCATTTGAGAAAGAGAAGGAAATACCTAGCTCATTTTTTTAGGGAAGTTCTAATATCTGCAGAAATTAAAAAACTTGCCAGACCAAGAGTTCCTACCCCTCCTAGGTTGCCTTTGACTAGGCCGTCGCCTTCTCCTGGCATTTCCTTCAAACCAATCATGTTTCCAGGAGATGAATGCATTTCCGATGACCACTCCAATCACCAAGCCACTCCCATAACCCAAAAGAACAGTTTTCCAATCAAGTTCAATTGGCAATCCCAGGCCTTCTTCTTGGTTGGTTGAAGGTTGTCCTGACTTATCCCTTGAATCTTGACATTTTGTGGATATAAATTCCCCACATAGTCCCGAGTTTCCTTCGAAAGAATCATTCGAAAACGTATCAAACTGTTTCCCTCTAGGCACAGACCCGGTCAGATTGTTGTAAGACATGTTCAGGAAAGAAAGGAACCCAAGTTCTGTTAGCTTCTGGGGGATCTGTCCTGAGAGTTTGTTCAAAGAAAGGTCCAATGACTCAAGTGCTTTGAGATTCCCTAACGATGGTGGGATGTGACCAGTGAGGAGATTATTTGAAAGGTTCAATCCCTGCAGTCCTTTAAGATCACCAATGGCACCCAGGATCTCTCCTTCAAACAAATTGCTAGAGAGGTCAATGACCGTGAGGGCTTCTAATATCTTCGGGTAAAACAATTTAAGGCCTTTGTAAATCACTGTCATGGAGAAATCGTAATTGCCATAGTAGGTGAAGTCAAGGTACCATCTCGGCTGTAGGTTTCTATGCATATATGTAAAGTTTCCCATCTCGGATTTCATGGCATTCAAAGATTGAAAGAATTCCGCGGGCAACTTATCGACAAATGCATTAATAGAGAGGTCAAGTACTCGTAGCTTAAGGAACGTCTGACTAGATTGAGGCCTCTCTATAACGTAGTGGAATTTATTGGATCGCAAAATAAGGACACGAAGCTCTGGTAGAGATCCCAACCATGATGGGAAGCTGTCCACGATAAGATTGTTTGCAAAGTTGATGAACTCGAGCATCTTGCAATTGGCTAAGGACCTTGGTAAATTGCCTTGCAACTGATTGTCACTCAAATCAAGCATCGTCAGTTGCGTCCCCCTCACTAGTAGCTCGGGAATATTTCCACGAAAATTGTTGCCTTTTAGGTTCAATATCATGAGAGATTCGCTGATATTGCCCAAACAAACTGGAAGCACGCCAGTCAAATCATTAGAAGACAAGTCTAGTGTGATTGCTAAACTCAAATTGCAGATCCATGGTGGCAATGCTCCCGTCAGCCTGTTATTGGATACTATATAGAACATTATGGACGGAGATGCTTCCGGGGGTGGTCCTTGCAACATATTATGAGATAGGTCTATTGTGTACATATATAAAGGATTGATCGGGTAATATCGATCAAGACCAGTTAAAAAGTTATGAGAGAGATTCAAGTATTGCATACTATTAAAACTGCCGTTCCACACCCAAAAGGGCACTTCTCCCCTAATGTTGTTATCCGATAGGTCCAACCAATTCACGCTCTCTTGGCTTAGTAAGAATGCCGGAAACTCGCTCAAATTACATGATGCCAGTCCTAGGGCACGAAGCTGAGGAAGATTAACATTCATGCTACTAGTGCGGCATGATAGCTTGTTAAATGATAGTTGCAGCACTAACAATTGTTTGAGCTTGAGAAAGTTGTCTAGCTCAACAGTGCCGCTGAAATTGTTTTTAACAAGGAGGAGGATCTGGAGATTTTGGAGTTGAGAGATTGATGAAGGTATCTCACCGTGGAATTTGTTGACTGCAAGGTCAAGCATGACCAATCGAGTCATGCTCATAAGCCAAGACGGTATGGACCCTGATAGTTGATTACTTCGGAGGCACAATCTCGTCAGCCGAGTGAGGTTCCTGAGCTGAGATGGGATAGTACCGCTTAATTGGTTGCCAGGAAAGCTTAACTCCACTAGTTGAGACAAGTTTCCAATTGAAGGTGGGATAGTACCGCTTAATTGGTTGCCAAGAAAGCTTAACTGCACTAGTTGAGACAAGTTTCCAATTGAAGGCGGAATCTCGCCATATAAATTGATTTTCTCGAGATACAAAGTGGCAAGCTTCTTAATCTTCCAAATCCAAGACAAAGAGGAAATGGTCTGGGCAGTGAATGGGCTCATGCTGACACCCAGGTATTCGAGGTTGCTAAGATTAGCAAATGAAGCCGGGATGGATCCTGAGAAATTGCAACCAACTATGCTGAGGTGACTCAAGGAAGGAAGGTGTCCAATTGATGAGGGTAATGACCCTGAGAATTGGCAACCGCTTATGTCAAGATAACTCAAGGAAGGAAGTTTTCCAATTGACGCGGGTAACGACCCTGTCAAATTGCATGTTTCGGACTTAAGATCCAAGTATTCCAAGGATCGGAGATTACCGATTGAAGCAGGTAGCTTTCCAGAAAAGCTCGTGCCAGGCACTCGCAGTTGTTTAAGAGGACTACTTGAGTTGAAGTAAGGCAATTGTCCTATGAGAGCTTTATTGTCAGCCACCCCGAGATATATCAACTTTGGTAAATTGAAAATGGCAGACGGGAGTACACCGTGCAGGTCGCACACATCCATGGTTAGCCCTCTCAAGGAAGTCAGATTTGCCAAGGTGTTGGGCACTTTGGACGACATGTTGACAACACCTAGTTCAAGTACTTCCAGGCTGGTCAGATTTTGAGCTAGGCTTCTCAGGCCTAGTGGTTGCATTTCCAACAAACGTGTAGAAGTATATGGATCGAGATTGCAACACAGGTCAAGGTACACCAACCTTGTCAGCTTGAAGATTTCCGATGGGACTCGACCGGAAAATACCGAAGAAGAGACAATAAGATGAGTCAATCTCAATAGATCTCCAATTCGGGACGGTATCTGAGAATAGTTGAAGTGATTGTCGCTGAGATCGAGCTTTACAAGATGAGCAAGCTGGAAGAGGGTACTGTTGTTGTCGATAGAACCATAGAGAAAACTACTTCTCAGGTTGAGAATAATCACATGGCCGGTGTTCTCATCACACTCGATTCCATCCCAGGAGCAGCAATCCCGACCTTTATTCCAGGATAGAGTCTTGGGACGAGCGAGAGGACCACCCGAAACATTGGCGATGTCGTATCTCTCTTTAAACTGCAGCAGTGCAGATATTTCGTTCTCGAGACACAGAGGTTTTACAGAACGAGAGAGATTGTGAGCACCAATAGGATGTGACCACAAGTACAAGAAAATCAAGTTTATGGACATGCAGAAGCACGACGAGCGAGCCATTTTATTTCAAATGGAGATAACTCTGTTTTGATGGGTAGAGCATATGAGAATGAAGCAGATTTTATAGGCGGTGCTTGGAGTCAAGGGGTCTGAACACGCCTCATCTCATGCTATAATGCGTCAAATTGATGACTTTGCGAGTGATGTAATACGTAGAAATATGTGTAATACATCTGAGTCGATGAAATGGTACGAATCGAGGGTCGAAATTGAAGACTTTGATTGTTCATCTGGTCCCTCTCGTTCACTCAATGATCACTCTGCATTGGACCTTTCTGTTTGCGACGTTAGTGCTGTTTCCACTTTGAATTTATGATTTGCGATCACTTCCCTTGGTCACTGATGAGGAATATAACTTACTGTTATGTAATGCGTTTAGAGAAACTATGACGGCTAAGAGTTTTGAACCGTCTTACTTATTGAGAGTGACATCAGAGGTAAAATAAAGACAATTGTCTATGAGCAATTAGACATTAGTATTGTTGCTTACTATTTTCTTACTACTTGTTCTATGTATATTCCGAAACAAATGGAAAATGGAAACAAAATAACTTTGTTGTTGGCACCATCAATTCTTATGCATATTTCGGTTATAAATCTCTAATCCATGTATGAGAAATAAAAGAGATATGCATTTTTGGTGATAAACATTTAAAAAAACATTAGTTTTCTTGTTTCGTATAGCGATTGTAATTAGATGACCCAACAAATTTTATGGCAGATTTCTATTTTATTCTCAAATGTGTCTTTCTGACTTTGTGCAGTGCAATGCTACCGGGGAAGTAGATTTTATAGGCGGTGCTTGGTGCATAGGGGGTAAGAGCATCCCGCATAGCACGCTATGATGCATCAAAATCAATGACTTTGCTAGTGACAAAAGACGCAAAATATGGGCAATGCATATGAATATTTTAGCGCATGACAGCATGACTTGTGCAGTGCCGTAACGTGTAGCTACCGGGGAACATAAGAAAACACTTCAGGCCGAATAAACAAATGGTTGATTGGCTGAAAATTCAGCCAATAGATTTGTATTTGCATGGAAGACTCGGGTCAGCAGTTAGGCCAAAAATGGCAAATCGAGGGGTCATATAGCAACAGTAAGATGGCCCCCTTTACAAAAATATCGCACTGAGAAGACAAGATGAAGAATCTGCATGGTTAATAGAGAGTTACAGGTCATTCCCTCCATCATAGGCGAAATTGAAGACTTTGGTTGCTTATTTGGCCCGTTTCGTTCACCGAATAGTTGCTTTGTGTGTGACCATTCTGTTTGCAACATTAGTGCTATTTTCACTTCAAATTCACAATCGGCGAATATTTCCTTTGGTTACTGATAAGGAATGTACTTTCTATTGTATAATGCTTTTAGAGAAATTAAGATCGTTCAAAATTTGGAACAGTCTCCTTTATCAAGAGGGAGAGAGTGGCGGAATTGGCCCTTGTCTTGTGTAGATTGTTGCTCCCAAAAAATCACAGGCGTTTGGATTGTGCATTAGCCTAACATCGTTGCCTAATATTTTCCCATTGCTTGGTTTGTTTATGCCGAAAATAATAGAAAGCAGAAAATATACTGATCTAGAAAATAAATTAATTTCAAAGTATGTCTGGTTGTAGTTTGCAAATAATATGAAAATCCGTTTGTTGTAAGAAAATAATGAAATTCACATTTTTTAATAAGTCTCGAGTGCAACCCTGGTCCCAAGTTCGGGCGCCAGAAACCCAGGCCCGGTCACCAATTCCCTAGCCCGGCCTCGGGGTAAAAATCCTGAGAACATGGATGCACGAACGCCTCAACCTTCTTGAGATCCTCTCTTTCAGTCTTCTTGGCATCTACAAGCATTACCATACCGCAAACGAGGTCCCCATTTGCCGATGAATAAAACACGAGTTTTTCAGACTATAATACTTATGATACGTGGAGTTAAACCTCTTATAGCACTAAAGACCTCATTAGTGGCGATCCAGTCATAGGCTATAATACTTAACCGGACGAACGTGAATTAAGCCTCTAAAATTTGTACTTAAGGTAGTGACACTTCGGTATTTCTTACGTGATCTCACTACAAATAGAATTAAAAACCAGATAAAGTACCTGAACGGAAATCCGGGCATGTCGACAAAGGCGCAACCAAGCTTGCATTGCCGTGATTAAAGGGAAAGAAAACTTGAGATGTCTTAAATCTTTTGAACGCAATTGAAGGAACAAAATAGGCACTCATGCATTTCTGCTTGCTCAATAAGTCTTAACTTCATGTCGAGATAAATTAAACTCAAATAGACATGTCGAGGACAAATCATCCATAGGCAATTCAATGACGCATCTACTTTTCCTTGGGCTTAGCCTTTCTGTTCATATTGCCTAGTTGAGTAAAACCCGAGCAAACTGTTTGCGATTGTGTATGCGGTACCACATTTTATCGTGCAATACACACAGTTCCGTCTTAACTAAGCATAAAATACGATTGTCTATGAGCAATTAGACATTTGTATTGTTGTTTATATTCTCTTACTGCTTGTTCTATGTATATTCCGAAACAAATGGAAAACGGAGACAAAATAACATTGTTGTTGGCACCGTCAAGATCTAATACAAATTAAGTGAATAAAAGAGAATCATTTATATTAAAAAAGTACCTCTCTAAGCAAGTTTCATGAACGAATATTGGAAATTAGTAGTTGCTATTTTTATTTTCCAAACAAAGTAACTATTAAGATTTAAAAGAAGAAGAAGATAAATACACAAAAGCCATATACCACATGGCACTCTCAAATGTGAGTTTTGTGTAGCAATTTTAATTTTAAGGTCACTTCATAAAATCTATTATCCTAGCAAATCTATAAATTTTTGTGCTTATTTCGTTAACAAATCTTGAATTGCTATGCAAGAAATAATAGATTTACGTATATTTTGGTAACCAAATCCGAGCAAATCTATTATTCTTATGCATATTTCAGTTATAAATCTCTAATGGATGTATGAGAAATGAAAGAGATGCATTTTTGGTGATAAACATTTAGAAAAAAAATTGTTTTCTTGTTTTGTATAGAGATTGTGATTAGATGATCCAACAAATTTTATGGCAGGTTTTAATTTTATTCTCAAATGTTTTTCTGACTTTGTGCAATGCAATGCTACGAGGAAGTAGATTTTATAAGCGGTGCTTGGTGCATAGGGGGCAAGAGCATGCCGCATAGCACGCTATGATGCATCAAAATGAATGACTTTGCCATTGCCAAAACACAAAATATGGGCAATGCATATGAACATTTAAGTGCATGACAGCATGACTTTGTGCAGTGTCGTGAAGATAAGTAAAAACTTCGGGGCTGAATTGACAAATGATTGGTTGACCTAAAATTCAGCCAATAGTTTTGTATTTGCATGGCAGACTTGGGTCATTAGTCAGTCCAAAAATAGCAAACCGAGGGGTCATATAGCAACAGCATGATGGTCCCCTTCACAAAAAGTCTTTATGAGAAGACAAGATGAGAAGAGTTTGTATGGTTAATGGAGTGTTTAAGGTCATTCCCTCCATTATAGGCAAATGTGTCCAATCATAAGTGGTGATAGCAGCAAAAAAAGTCTATGAAATGGTATGATTGGAGGGTCGAAATTGAAGACTTTGGTTGCTTATCTGGCCACTTTCATTCACCCGATGGTTGCTCTATGTGGGACTTTTTGTTTATGATGTTAGTGCTGTTTTCATTTTGAATTCACGATCGGTGAACATTTTCTTTGGTTTCTGATAAGGAATGCACTTTCTATTGTGTGATGCATTTAGAGAAATTAAGATTGTTCATAATTTTGAACAGTTTCCCTTATTGAGAGGGAGAGAGAGGTGGAATTAGCCCTCGTCTTGCGCAGATTGTTGCTCCCAGACAATCACAGACTTTTGGATTGTGCATTAGCCTAACATTATTGCCTAATATTTTCCTGTTGCTTAGTTTGCTTATGCCAAAACGAAAAGAAACCAGAGACAAAAACATACTGTCGGTGGCGCCATCAAAAGCTTAATTTCAAAGTATGATGGGTTATATTTTACAAATAATATAGAAGTCCGTTTGTTACAGGAAACTAATGAAATCCCAGCATGTTGACAAAGGCGCAACAAGCTTGCATTGCCGTGATCCAAGGCAACAAAACTTGAGATGTTTTGAACCTTTTGAATGCAATTGAAGGAACAAAATAGTCAGTCACGCATTTCTTCTTGCTCAATTAGTCTTAACTTCACGTCAAGATAAATTATGCTCAAATAGACCTGTTGAAGATAAATCATCCATAGGCAATTCAATGACGCATCTACGTTTCCTCGGGCTTAGCCGTTTGGTTCATATTGCCTAATTGAGTAAAAACAGAGCAAATTGTTTGCGATTGTGTATGCGATACATCGTGTAATACACGAAGTTCCATCTTAACTAAGTATAAAAAGCGATTGTCTATGAGCAATTAGACATTTGTATTATTGCTTTATAGTTTCTCACTGCTTGTTCTATGTATACTCCAAAACAAATGGTAAACGGAGACAAAACTGCACTGTTGTTGGCACCATCAACATCTAATACAAATTAAGTGAATCAAAGCGAATAATTTATCGTAAAAATACCTCTCTAAGCAAGTTTCATCAATGAAAATTGGAAATTAGAAGTTGCTACCCTTTTTTTTCCCGGGTAAGTAACTACTAAGATTTCAAAGAAGAAGAAGATAAATACACAACAGCCATAATCCACATGGCACTCTCGAGTGTGAGTTTTGCGTAGCAATTTTACTTTTATGGTCACTTTATAAAATTGATTATCCTAGCAGATCTCGAAATTTTGTGCTTATTTCGTTAACAAATCTCGAATTGCTATGCTATGCAAGAAATAATAGATTTACAAATATTTTGGTAATCAAATCCTAGCAAATATATTATTCTTATGCATATTTCAGTAATAATCTCTAATCGATGTATGGGAAATAAAAGAGATGTGCATTTTTGGCCATAAACATTTAAAAGCAATTTAAAAAAAAAAATTGTGTAGAGATTGTAATGAGAAGATCCAACAAATTTTATGACAGATTTCTATTTTATTCTCAAATGTGTTTTTACGAATTTGTGCAGTGCAGTGCTACCGTGGAAGCAGATTTTATAGGCGGTGCTTGGTGCATAGGGGGTAAGAGCATGCCGCATAGCACGCTACGATGCATCAAAATCAATGACTTTCCCAGTGAGAAAATGCACAAAATATGAGCAATGCATATTAGTATTTGGGTGCATGATAGCATGACTTTGTGCAGTGCCGTAATATGTAGCCACAGGGGAACATAAGAAAAAACTTCGGGCCGCATAGACAAATGATTGATTGACTGAAAATTCAGCCAATAGATTTGTATTTGCATGGAAGACTTGAGTCAACAGTTAGTCCAAAAATCGCAAACCAAGGGGTCATATAGCAACAGTAAGATGGCCCCCTTTACAAAAAGAATCTCACTGAGAAGATAAGATGAAGAGTTTGCACGGTTAATACTTAATAGAGAGTTAGAGGTCTTTCCCTCCATCATAGGCAAATGTATCCATCCACAAATTGTGGCAACGGGAAAAAAAGTTCTATGAAATGATACAATTCGAGGATCGAAATTGAAGACTTTGGTTGCTTATTTGGCCCGTTTTGTTCACCCATCATAGGCAAATGTCTTTCTCGTTGCTTAGTGCGAATTGGAAAGATTTGAGAACTTCAAGTGGAAGAGGGCCAAGGTGAATTCCTTCTACATTTACATGTAGGGGACATAGCAAACTCCTTTACTATTCAGGGATGCAGAAGTAGCTTTCATGGCGTCATAGGAGATGTGATCCCCCAAGTCTTTCCGGGGGCACATTGGAGGCTAATGCTACTAATAGAATAAGAATAGCCACAATTTTCTCATTGCCTTATTCGTCAAGGCACTTGAAGATATAGAATACTTGTTAAATAGAATCAAACCACATCGAATATGAACGTGTGCAAGTTTGGATTTACCATCCATCGATAGAGGCTCACCTCGTAATGCTTTCAAGACTCTTATCCGCGGTCTATCATTTGACATCGTGATTCCCGGATCTGTCAATAGCTCCGACTTTCAGGACTCTTCCCTTAATTTCCTGGACTTTTCCCCCGGGGCGTTGTCAATCGCTAATGCGATGACTTGGTTCTAGGAAGATTGTAACAGCATGCACATGTCTAGGCCTCGAACTTTAAGCCAACCCGTGGGGTCCAGATCTCGTATTCGATAATATTTTACTTAATCATATCACTCAAACAATCATGCGGGATATTTCCAGAAGTGGGCCAAAGCAGTGCTGCATTAGCCAGCCGGTCTATTGTGCATAATGCAAGGTCTCAATAACGCGTCCACTCAATTTTGCAATAGTCAACCACCAAAGCACGTGCTTTCCCCGTTTGAATTTTCCTCGTTCACAATTCTCAATCTATTCACAAATATGGAGGCCATAGAAATTTGTATACTTCTGATTAAATACAATACATATCAATTTTTTAAGGAGGGGTCATGTTAACATTTTTACTAGCTTCAGAGCAAATATTCATTCATAAAAATACAAAATAAAAATCATATATATGTTTTTTTTATGAAAATTACCAAAAAATCCTAATCCTAACGCAATTGTATAAATTCAGTCAAAAACTTTTTTTTTGGGCCAATTCAGTCTTAAACCTTTTGCAATTGTGATAATTCAGTCTATTTGGCCAATTTTGGCTAGCCAATGCTGACGTGGACATCGGCCAATTTAGGACTTCTCTGGTAACTCTACAAGTATAGGTGCAATGGCAAGGAAGTCCTTTCATCCAAATGATGTAGTCTCAAACATAACCATTAATAATTTGTTATCGATATATATATATATATATATATATATATATATATAAATTCATATCTTTCATTTTTATGAGATTTTGTGAGACTACTAACAACTATTTAAAATTTTAAACTTTTAGATGAAAACGCGGTTTAATATTTAATTATTCTATAAATTTGCATATTGGTTATTCTCAATTACCTCTAAAGATCAATCGACATATATTCACGTTTGACAATAAGACTAGCGAAATGGACCAACATCGAGGCTGAAATAAGCAAAGACAGAGCAGGCAACGTCTCGGGGCATCACAACAGGTCAATTCAATGGTGCAATGAGAGGATCAAACACAGGTCTTATTTTGAACATGTAAGAGTGAACCAAACGTCAATATGCAAGAATTTTACTCAAATTCACACGCAGGTTTCACTAAAAGAATTGTCAAACACATGGTAGACATTTTAATCTAATGATCTAAACGCAGGAATATGCCAACGATTTTTCTCCATATCATCACCAAAACACGATGAGTTCAAATTGCTAGCAGAAGCTCGGTTACATAAGACTTATACACAATCAGTATGTAGGATTCTCGGCCCCCGCAATGATTATCGATTGAACAAGAGCAAGACAGTCAAAGAAGCAAACTTCGAAGACTGTAGGAATCAGCGAAAGAGTAAATGGCGAACCGCGGCTCAGGCTCGTCAGCGACAGGGACTGAGAACAGGGGGAACAGAGCCTTTATCTCGCGGAGTGGAGATGGATTGAAGTGACCATCAACATCGGCGACGGCGAGCGATGTCCGGAGAAGAAGAATGGACTACGAATTCTCAGGAATTGGATTCTAGAGAGAAGGGAATTCTGTCAGTCCGTGAGGTATGGTCCGCTGTTGCGTGTCCCCTTGCCAGAATTCCTTCGCTCTTCTCGGTTCCTGCACGTGCGCGCTTTATGGGCCAAGCTCTCACGGGCTTTATGGGCTCCGACTTGAACTTGTGAATCTGGGCCTGTGCAGAAGTTGCTTAATGCGACTTTAAATTTTGGCTTCATGGGCTAGGCTGATGGGTCGGCCTAATTCCTGATGGGCTTGGCTATGGTCCGGGTTGGTGGACCCGGCCGAAGTGAGCGAGTTAGTCTTAATAGATGGGCTGAGGCGAGTGGGTTTAGGTCCTTGCATAAATGGCCGAATTGAACTCTCTCCTTTATTGATTTATTATTATATTTCTGAGTTTTACAAAGATGGGTGCTTGACTTATCGGCAAAAAATCAGATGTTAACAATAAATCACCATATCAAATGATCCTTCTTTGAGTAAACAGAAAAGATTAAACAGATAAATCAAATGATATTGACCAAGTAAGTACATGACTAGCAAGCATGATAAGAACTTTAGGAAATTCAACTGCGGGATGTTGGTTCTTAGCATAATATACTACTTTATGAGAGAGAATTTGATTTTCTATCGCACAAACATAAAAGAAGATCCGAAAAGCAAAAGTAACATGTATATTTTTCACGAGAATCATTGGTCCCGGTTCTTATCCAATCAATCTCCAAATGTGGATTTTGCTTTAAATGTCAATACAACCGTTGTCGGTACAATTTGTGAGGTGACAAACAACCAAAGCAATTGATTGAGGCGCGGATGAGAGCCTAGATTTGCATAAAGTTAGGAGAACATTGTACCATTGCAATTGATTGTTTTACTAGAATCGGTAAACGGGTTTCAGCTTGCGATGTGAACCCCGGACAAAGAAGAATCCTTGTGGCAATTCATATTTGAATATTCGATAGTAGTACTTTTGCTTGAACATTGATAGGAAAAGGCGTACATGAGCTGGGTTACAAGTCGACAATGGCTTTATAAATAGATGTGATGAGAGATTAGCTGAAGAAAGTGAAGTTTGACATAAATAACTATAAAGATACTACGAAGAAACAAGTACATTTGAGAAAAAGAAGGAAATACCCAGCTCAGTTTTTAAGGAAGTTCTAATATCTGCATAAATTGAGAAACTTGCCTGACCAGGAGTTCCTACCTCTTCTAGGCTGCCTCCGACTAGGCCGTCGCCTTCTCTTGGCATTTCCTTCAAACCAATCATGTTTCCAGGAGATGAATGCATTTCCAATGACCACTCCAATCACTAAGCCGCTCCCATACCCCATAAGAACAATTTTCCAATTGAGTTCAATTAGTGATCCTAGGTCTTCTTCTTGGTAGGCTGAAGGTTGTCCTGACTTATTTGCTGAATCTCCACATTTCGTGGATATGAATTCCCCACACAATCCTGAGTTTCCTTCAAAAGAATCGTTCGAAAACGTATCGAACTGTTTCCCCCTAAGCACAGACCCAATCAGATTGTTGTAAGACATGTTTAGGAAAGAAAGGAACCCGAGTTCTGTTAGCTTTTGGGGGATTTGTCCTGAGAGTTTGTTTCGAGAAAGGTCCAATGACTCAAGCGTTGTGAGATTCCCTAACGATGATGGGATGTGACCAGTGAGGAGATTGTTGGAAAGGTTTAGCCCTTGCAATCCTCTGAGATCACCTATGACATCGGGGATCTCTCCTTTGAACAAATTGTTGGAGAGGTCAATGATCGTGAAGGCTTCTAGTACCTTTGGGTAATACCTTTTAAGCCCTTTGTAAATCACCGTCATGGAAAAATCGTAATAGCCATAGTAGGCAAATATATTGTAGTGTGGCGAAGATAGATATCTACCCATGTATGTAAAGTCCCGCGTCTCGGATTTCATGGCATTCCAAGACCAAGAGAATTCCACGGGCAACTTACCGCTGAATGCATTAGAAGAGAGGTCAAGTATCCGCACCTTAAGGAACGCATGACTAGATTTAGGCCTTTCTATGACACCGTGGAATTTATTGGATCGCAAAATAAGGATATGAAGCTCCGGTAGTGATCCCAACCATGATGGGAAGGTGTCCATGATAAGATTGTTTGCAAAATTGATGAACTCGAGCTTTTCACAATCGGCCAAGGATCTCGGTAATTTGCCTTGCAATTGGTTGTCACTCAAATCAATCATTGTCCATTGTGTCCCCCTCATCGAGAGCTCTGGAATGCTTCCTTGGAAATTGTTGCCTTTTAGGTTCAATACCACCAGTGATTTGCTGATATTGCCCAAACAAATGGGAAGCACACCGGTCAAATTGTTAAAAGACAAGTCTAGTGTGATTGCTGAACTTAAATTGCATATCCATGCTGGCAATGCTCCCGTCAGGTTGTTGTTGGATACTATATAGGTCACTGTCGATGACGGTGCTTCAGGGGGTGGTCCTTTCAACATGTTATGAGAGAGGTCTATCGTGTACGCATCTAAAGTATGCATCGGGTAATATTGATCAAGACCAGTTAAGAAGTTATGGGAGAGATTCAAGTGCCGCATGCTTTTAAATCTTCCGTCCCACACCCAAAAGGGCACTTCTCCCTTGATGTTGTTATCGGACAAATCCAACCACTCAATATCCTCTTGGTTTTGTAAGAATGCCGGAAACTCGCTCAAATTGCATGAAGCCAGTCCTAGGTTAATAATCTGAGGAATAATAAGATTCGTGCTACTCATGCAGCCTGATAGCCTGTTAGATGATACTTGCAGCGCTTCCAAATGTTTGGACTTGTGAAAGTTGTCTAGCTCAATAGTACCGCTGAAGTTGTTTTTGAAAAGGCGGAGGTCCTCTAGATTTTGAAGTTGAGAGATTGACGAAGGTATCTCACCGTGGAATTTATTGACTGCAAGGTCAAGTTAAACCAGTCGAGTCATGTTCATAAGCCAAAACGGTATAGAACCCGATAGTCGATTGCTTCCGAGGTCTAAAGAAGTCAGTCGAGTGTGGTTCATGAGCTGAGATGGGATGACACCGCTTAATTGGTTGTCATCTGAGTATAACGTATCAAGCTGAGACAAGTTTCCGACTGAGGGTGGAATCTCGCCATATAGATTGCTTCCGAGTTCCAAAGTTGCGAGCTTCTTCTTCGTCCAAACCCAAGAAATAGAGGAAATGGACTGGGCAGTGAACAGGTTCCCTGAGATAGCCAGGTCTTTGAGGTTGCTAAGATTAGCAAGTGAAGCCGGGATGGATCCTGAGAATAAGCAATAACTTACGTCGAGATAGCTCAAGGATGGAAGGATTCCAATTGAAGCGGGTAGCTCCCCAGAAAAGCTCGTGGCTGTCAGTTGCAGCTCTTCAAGAGGACTACTCAAGTTGAACTTAGGCAAGCGGCCTGTGAAATAATTGCCAGACACACTAAGATATTGCAGCTTCAGTAAATGAAAAATGGCAGACGGAAATACACCATGCAGGTCGCACCAACGCATGTCCAGCCTTCTCAGTGAAGACAGATTCGCCAGAGTGGTGGGCACTTGGGACGACGTATCGACGCGACCAAGGAGAAGTTCTTCCAGGCTGGTCAGATTTTAAACTGGGCTTCTCAGGCCCGGTGCTTTCATCCGCAACAAATGTCTATAAGGATATGGATCCACATTGCAACACAGGTTGAGGTACACCAACCTCGTTAGCTCGAAGATTTCTGTGGGGACTTGGCCGGAATAAAAGGAAGCAGAGAGATCAAGATGAGTCCATCTCGAGAGATCTCCAACTCGGGACGGTATTTGAGAGTAGTTGAAGTGATTGTTGCTGAGATTGAGCTTTTCAAGATAAGCAAGCTGGAAGAGGGTACTGTTGTAGTCGATAAAACCATAGAGAAAATTACCTCCCAAGTCGAGAACAATTACATGGCCCGTATTCGGGAGAAGTGTCAAAAAAGTCCTAAACCTTTTGCATTTGTGCCAATTTAGTTGTAAACCTTTTTTTGGTGCCAATTAAGTCCTAAACCTTTTTATGTTGTGCAAATTCAGTCCTTTCCAGCCAATTTTGGCCGGATTTTGCTGACTGGACTCCAGCCGGCTGATGTGGCCTCATTGGCACCGACGTGGACAATTTTTAATAATATTTTAATATTTTAATATTTTTTATTTTTCCGGTGACTCGGCGACCGGCGAGGTCAAGGTCGACCTCGCCGGCCACCTCGCCCGTGGCTGCAAGGGCGGCCTCGCGCTCGGTGGCGAGGGCGAGCCACGCCCGCTCGGCGCGAGGCCGCCCTCGAGGCCTAGGCGGCGAGGCTCACCCTCGTCGGATCCGGCGAGGGTCGAGCCTCGCCCATGGCTCGGGGTTTGGCGAGGACAAGAAGGCGATGGCGTTGGGGGTGGAGGCGACTGCGCAGGAGCGATGGTCGGGACGGCGGGTCCTCCATCCTCCGAGATCCGACCCTTTCCCTTCTCTCCCTAGGTTCGCTCGCCCTCGCAGGCCATGGGAGAGGCTCAACCCTCGCCAGATCTGGCGAGGGCGAGCCTTGCCGCCCAGCCTCGAGGGCGACCTCGCGCCGGGTGGGCGAGGCTCGCCCTCGCCGGATCCGGCGAGGGCGAGCCTCGCCCATGCCTCGCCGGATCTGCGCGAGGCCGCCCTCGCGGCCACCGGCGAGGTGGCCGGCGAGGTCGAGGTCGACCTCGCCGGTTGTCGCCTCGGCCGATCGCCGAGGTTCGGCGGCGGATAGAGGAAGAAGAGGAAAAGAAAAAATAAAAAGAAAAAATAAAAAAGAAAAAGAAAAAAAAAAAAGAAAAAAATTCGAAAATTCGAAAATATTAAAATATTATTAAAAGTTGTCCACGTCGGTGCCGATGAAGCCACGTCAGCCGGCCGACATCCAGTCAGCAAAATCCGGCCAAAATTGGCCGGAAATGACTGAATTGGCACAATGTAAAAAGGTTTAGGACTTAATTGGCACCAAAAAAAGGTTTAGGACTAAATTGGCACAAATACAAAAGGTTTAGGACTTTTTTGGCACTTCTCCCCCCGTATACTCATCGCGCTCGATCCCATCCCAAGAGCAGCAATCTCGACTGTTTTTCCAGGACAGAGTCTTGGGACGAGCGAGAGGATCATCGGAAACATTGGTGATTTCGTATCTCTCTTTAAATTGCAGCAGGGCAGACATTTCGTCCTTGAGACATAGAGGTGTCGTGGAACGAGAGAGATTGTGCGCATCAATCAGCTGAGATGACAAATACAAGAAAAGAAAGTGTATGGACATGTAGAAGCACGATGAGGAAGCCATTTTGTTCGAAACAAAGATTACTTTGTTTTGATGAGCAGAGTACGAGAGAGTGAAGCAGATGAACACGGCTCATCTTATACTAGGATGCATCGAACCAATGACTTTTAAAGTGATGAAACACGTGCAGTACCTACGAATATTCAGGTGCGGGCGCATTACCTTGTGCAGTGCCTTAACGTGTAGCTACATGGAAGACTTGGGTCAATCGTGGAAAAAGCAGCAAAAAAGTATGTGAAATGGTAATATTTGACCATTGGATTGGTAAAAAAATCAAACATGGTGACAATAAAAAAAAAAAATGAGAAAGTTTGACTAGTCAACAAAAGGAGAAAGTAGACGCAAATAACTGAGGTTCATCCGTGAAGACTTGGGTCAACCGGGGCACTCTCACATGTGAATTTTGCCTATAAATTCAATTTTTATGGACTTTAAAATCTCTAATGCTAGAAAATCTCTAATTCCTATACATATTTTGGTGATTTAATTGATGCAAAAAAAAAAAAAAAGATTCACGCATATTGTGGTAGTTAACATTTGAAAGTGGTCGATCGTGTATATATCAAAGATCTAGGGCAGGTTAAATGTTATTTTATTCTCATATATCTTTTTCTCAATTTAAGTTATATTACATGAAAAATCTTATTACTAAAGTGAGAATAAAGTCCTACATCAAGGTTTATTATAAGATAATTACTTATCACTATCAATGAGGCTCATTTTATAATACTACAAGTAATTATCACAAACATAAAAACACGACGAGTATGAGAGAGTGAAGCACGTTTTATAGGTGGTGCTTGGTACCTTGTCATATGAATGTGTGTGTCCTTGGGTCACTGATGAGGAATGTGATTTACGTTGTGTAATGTCTTTGGGGAAATTAAGACGGTTCATAGTGTTTTTGAACAGTGTTACTTAATTTTCTATCATACGAATGCCAAAACAAAATTTCTATTACCCATCTACTTTATCAAAGTTTCAAGCTTAATCTCTAAGGCGACATCTTTTGTGTCCGAATGGACAAGTGCTTCTACTTGGCATTTCTCACATTCAATGAATAGCAACCCAATAAAACAGAATGTAAAAATCATCGACGCCAATAGCAAAGAAGAGCACAGACACATATCAAAACACGTTTATCGATGAAGGAATATGATTCACGTTTGTGTAGAATAAAGGGGATTGTCTAACATTTGAGCATATTTGACCATTGGATTGGTCAAAAAGTCAAACATGGTGACAACAAAAGAAAAAATGAGAAAGTTTGATTAGTCAATAAAAGGAAAAAATGGACATGAATGACCAAGTCAAGCCTCGCCCTCAGGTCAGTGAGGTTGACCTCGCCGGCCCTCTCCTTTGGCCAGCCGTCCAAGCTTGGCAATCGACTAGGGGAAAAAGGGAAGAAAAGAAAAAGAAAGAAAAGAAAATGAAAAGAAAATGAAAAAATCGAAAAATATTAAAATATTATTAAAAATTATCACGTCAGTGTTGGTTAGGTCATATGGAATGCTCGGTGTTCACGTCAGCGATTTTCGGCCAAAATTGACCAAATGGATTTAATTGACAAAATGTGAAAAAATTTAGGACTCAATTGGTAAAATTGAAAAGTTTATGATTGAACTAGTAAATGCAATAAGTTTAGGACTTTTGAAATTTTTCCATCTATGTAACTATTAATTTTTTTTTAAAAAGATAGATACACAAAAGCCATATACCACATGGCACTCCCATGTGAGTTTTGCGTAACAATTCAATTTTATGGTCACTTTATAAAATCTCTTATCCTAGCATCTTTATTTGTTATGCTTATTTCATTAACAATTCTCCAATTGCTATGCCAGAAATAATATATTTGCATATATTTCTATAATCAAATCCTATCAAATCTCCTATTCTTATGCATATTTTGGTGATAAAATGCAAAATTTGGGCAATGCACATGAATCTCTAAGTGCATGACAGCATGACTCCGTGCCATGCCGTAATGTGTAGCTACCGGGGACATAATAAAAACTTCAGGGCTGAATTGATAAATGATTGATTGACTGAAAATTTGGCCCATGGATCTGTATTTGCCTGGAAGTTTGCAGACTAAGGGGTCATATTACAATAGGATGTGACCGTGGCAAAAAAAAGTCCATAAAATGGTATGGTTTGAGGGTCAAAATTGAAGACTTTGGTTGCTCATTAAGACAGTAGCAAAAAAGTGTATGAAATAGTACAATTTGAGGGTCGAAATTGAAGACTTTGGTTGCTCGTTAGGAAAGTGGACAATGGCAAATGGTAATATTTGAGGGTCAAAATTGAAGACTTTGGTTGCTCAGTAGGACAGTGACAAATGGTACGATTTGAGAGTTGAAATTGAAGACTTTGGTTCCCATCTGGCCCCTTTCGTTCACTCGACGGTTGTGCTATGTGAGACCTTTTTGTTTGTGATATTAATGTTGTTTTCACTTAGAATTACGATCGATGAACATTTTCTTTGGTCACTCATGACGAATGTAATTTCTGTTGTGTAATGCATTTAGAGAAATTAAGATTGTTTAGAATCTTGATCAGTCTCCCTTATTGAGAGGGAGATGGAGGTGGAATTGGCCCTTGTCTTGTGCGGATTATTGCTCCCAGACAATCACAGTCGTTTGGATTATGCATTAGCCTAACATTTGCTGCCTACTATATTCCTACTGCTTGGTTTGTTTATGCTGAAATGGATAGAAACCAGAGACAAAAGTATACTGTCGTTGGCACCATCGATATCTAGGAAAAGAACTTAATTTCAAAGTACTATTGGTTGTATTTTGCAAATATTACGGAAGTCCGTTTGTTACAGGAAACTAATGAAATCCCAACATTTCAACAAAGGCACAACCAAGCTTGCATTGCCGTGACCAAAGTAACAAAACTTGAGATGTTTTGAATCATTTGAACGCAATTTAAGGAATAAAATAGCCAGTCATGCATTTCTTCTTGTTCCATCAGTCTCTACTTTGTGTCGAGATAAATTATGTGCTCAAGGAGACCCGTTGAAGATAATTTCTACTCATAAGAATAGTATATAGTTGCACGCCAGAGCAAATTTTTAGTACTTGCTGCACATCATCTATCATAACCCGCACTCAATCATCCATAGGCAATTCAATGACGCATCTGCTTTTCCTTAGGCTTGGTCGTTCTGTTCACATTGCCCGGTTAAGTAAAAACAGAGCAAACTGTTTGCTATTGTGTATGCGGTACCCCATTTTATCGTGCAATTACACGAAATTCTGTCTTAACTAAGCATAAAAGGTGAAGCAATTCAACCTCTTTTTGACTTTACGATGTTCCGTTATTTTCGAGTGAAGAAATTAACTTTTAAGAAAAGATTGCACGGTACAACGTTGCACCATGCATATCCCCTGTTACTGGGACCATGCAAGACAAGATCTCACAAAAAACAAAAAAATTCTTCACTCGTTGTGTAGAAATATACACATCGAAACGACTGGATGGGTCATTTCTCTATGTCCAAACCTTTTCAAAAATATTCTCGTTATTCATTCTAAAACGTGAATTCTTGGCCCAATTTAAATGTTTTGAGAGTGAATAATAGATCATGAATCTTTGCACTATTTCGATGGATATGGTGACTATAAGATAAAAGATGCTCTTATCACTATACATATGACAAAAAAGCATGCTCATGCTCCGGAGCGGTTCCATTTAGTCCCTTTCCCCTCCCTTGCGAGAGACGAGAACGAGATTTTACACTTTAGCGACGGGCATTTCCGTCGCCTGAGGTCTTTTTCATTTTCCGGTGGTGGTGGGAATCGGCCCAATGGAATGTCATTTTCCCCCCAGGTCTCATTAGGGATTTATGGTGCTTTTCTTAATTGATGGACAAATAAGTTAGCGGAGTAGTTTAATTCGTCGTCTTTAATCTTACTCATCGAGTCCATAAAAATCATTGCCAAAAGGTGGGCCATTCTTTAAGATACTTCTAGCTTCAAACTGAAAGAGCTAGTAAGAACACCTAAAGGGAGGGGGGAATAGGTGTTAAAGCGATCTTTACTAAAACTTAACAGTTTAATTCATCATTTGATAAAGATAGACTGAAGATGTAGAAGACAGTAAACAGATATGTATAAATGAAAAGTTAAAGTAAAGAGTTTAGGGAAAGAGAATTTGGAACACAGAGTTTATAGTGGTTCGGCTTAGACCAAGCCTACGTCCACTCTCCCGCATTGACAGCCCATCGGCTGGATTTCACTAAGAACCAAAAGAGATATTACAGCCTCACGTCCTTGATTCCACAGTGTAGAGACTCTACTACACTTCCTCAAGGTCTCACAAGTATTTATCTCTCTTTCGAATACAGTATAAGCTCAGTGAATGAAATAACAAAGAACTAGGAGTTTCAGACTTTAGAATTCTTCTATCACGCACACCTTCGAATAACTGGAGCGTTTTCCTTATATACTCCTCCATGCTTTCATATCCGTTAGCACATTCCAAAGGAGTTCTTCCAATCATACCGTTGGACAGAATCAATTAGGGAGATCTTGAGTTTATTTAAGGAATGTGATGATAGCCCACCAATCCTGCTCGCCCATACAATCAGGATCTAGGTTTCCATAAGTAGAACCTTCCAAGTATACTTCGTCAATCACCATATCTATCCAAATTGATTGCAAAGAGAATAATAGATCACGAAGTGCTATCTCCAGCTGTGAGATCTTCTTCAACCGTACGAATCGAATCCTTAAGAATATTCTTGCGTCTGGATAAGTCTTCTCTTCGTCGGTCTGGAAACTATCAGTGAGGATAGACTTTGAATCTAGAGTCTAGAGGTCTTCAGACTTTGACGATAGAGTCTATGAGTCTTCAGACTAGACTGATGGAAACGTTTTGTCAACTTCAAAATAAATAAGGAAGTTTTCTCCAACAATCTCCCCCTTTTTGATGGTAACAAAATTTTCCTGCAGATTTGAACACTTTTGACCTGCAAAACAAGATATCTTATAAAGGATTAGGATATGAATAGCATCGATTCTGCAACCACAAATACCATGTTAGTCATGCAAAACAACTATTCTTCCATAATCATTAACAGAGCCTAAGTAACTGCAGGTATCAAAAGATCAAATCAAAAGTTGTCCACAAACAAATCCAGAAATCCAAAGTCGAAAACAAAAGCAAATAAAATATCAAAAACAAAATATCAAATCTACTGCAAATCAAACCTTCTCCCCCTTTTTGTTAACAGCAAAAAGTGGAGAACAAAATAAAAAGAGTTGTTTTAAGAATGAAGAAAGTCAAGGCTGTTTGGGTAAGCGAACAAGCTGGAATTCTTCCATTGAATGCACTGTCTTCTCAAGTTTTTCGATAGCCTCCTTCATAGAATCTTGCACTTGCGTCTTCAGGGCATTTAACTGATCGTGAAGAGACATAGAGGTGGACATGAAGGCATTCTTGAAAACCTGCAATTCATAGCTCACAGCATACTGCTCTTTCCTAACGTCCAGTAGAATTTCTAGCAGTCGCGAAAAATCTGCTGAATGTGTTGTGGCAGAGCTAGGTCCAGCTGAGTCAAGTCCAGGTGTAGATCCACCTTGTCTAACCGCATCTCCCCTTGAATGAGTGCTTTTGGGAGGAGAAATAGATTCTTCTTCTTGTTCTGCGTCAGCAGGAGTGTGATCCTTTTCTTGAGCTTGCTCACCAGCAATTCCACTCTTGGTCTTTCTAGAATTGCTCGACAGAGTTACAGCCAAAGTAGGCTCAAACGATTCTTCCTGAGCCACTTCTTCCTCTCTTCCTTCCTCTTCTCCTTTTTCCTCTTCTCTTTCTCTTCTTCCTTCTTCTTCTTCTTCTTCTGCTTCTTCTCTTTCTTCTGCTTCTTCTCTTCTTTCCTCTTCCTCTTCTATTGCTGCTCTTTCTTCTACTTCTTCTTCTGCTCTTCTGCTCTTCTATCTGCATCTCTTTTCTCAGTCTCTTCTCTTGTCTCACGAAAACTGACAAAGCTTTTCAAGTTTTTCAAGGCAGAGAGAGTCATCTCATCCTCATCTTCTTCATCCTCCAAGATGAGAGTTCTCTTCTTCTTTGCTGAAGCACCCATGGGCTCCTTACCTTTCCTCTTAGCCCCTGTAGAAACTGGTTTTGCCTTTGATGGAGACTTCTCCTTCATCCGCTCTAACACCTTGTTCAGCTCTTTTAAACGCATCTTGGTGATCATTTTGAAACCAATCACCATCGAATTAATGCTGGTCAGACATAGAGGAGCAGGAATGTGAATATGAAAATGCCTAAAAAGGCGCGTAATAAGACCAGAATAAGGGAGTTGTCCCTTATCTTTCACAACAGTCCTGTACATGTGGAACAAAATAGTGTGAGGCAGAGAGAACTTGTAGCCGATGTTGATGGCATGCATCAATTTTGCTTCAGACCGAGACACGTCAGTCTTTGATGTCGATTTTGGTCTGATGCAGTTGATCACGATCTTGTACAGAAGGATGTTGGTGGCATTCATCCTAGAATAGGATATCTTGCCTTCAGGAATCTTGTCTTTCACCAAGGTCAGGGTAGCATGAGCAACAGACACACTAATTGGTTGGAAACACCCTTTTTCCACCCCAATTAGATCAGCCAAAGTATCCATGTTCACCACGAACTCCTTATCTTTCACAGTAAAAGAAAAACTGTTTGCATCCACAAAAGATAGATTCGAATAGAAATAGGCTGTTAGTTCTGGATAGGCAGCAATTGATTCAGAACAAAAATGCTTTAATTGCAACAGAGCAAACTTCTCACGCAGATTAACCTTCACCGAATCAAGGAAATCGAAATCAACACTTCTAGGGTTCATAACCCCTCTCTTCAATAAATCCAGATAGACCCTTTTGTGATTCTTTGATCTAAAAAGACTAGAACTGTCTCCTGCAACATTTGCAGCCACACCTGATCTAGGCTGAAAATGTGTAAAAAATCTCCCATCGTCATCCTGCCCTTCGGGTTGATTCGCCGTACCAAACCGCGGGTCACTAGGAAAGTTAGCAAAGGCCTTTTCAGCCGACCCTTTTTCAGGAACTCCCATCTTTTCCATGTCACGCAAGAACATGGTTTCATTTTTGTATCCTCTCTCTCTTAAAAACTCATCAATCAATGACATAGTAGTACCACCCTTTTTCAAGCAAGAGTAAAGCTTGAAAGCGACAGTAAGAGTCCTTACTGGTTCAACATCTTCCACAATTTCTTCTTCAGGATGAGTTGGTGGAGGAGTTTGGCGCTGCTGAGAATGTTGTCGCTGACTTGGTTGCTTATGCGGTGAGGAATCTTCTTCCTCGGTCAAGTCGAAATGAGTAGGACCCTCAGGCAAATGTCGTGGTCCCCTGCTTGTGATTCTTGACGACTTTCTCGAAGACATTGTCGATTCAAGAGAGAATTTCGTAACTTTGCTCAAAAAGATGAAAACTTTTTGGAATAAACAACGGAGGAAGTGAGAGCAAGTGGGAGTAAGTTAGGGTTTGAGAGTGAAAAACAAAGAAGATGAATTTCTATAGTATATAAAGCGAGTGAAGCAAGTTAAACGAAGCGTTGCAAAAAGGAAAAAATAGAAATGCCTTTTTCAAAATAATAACTTCCCTTTTTCGAAAATGAATAACTGCCTTTTTGAATAACTACCTTTTTTGAAAATGGATAAGAGTCATTAATTCAAGAACGAAACTTGGAAAAATAAATTCAATCAATTAGCGATAAGAAAACGTACCTTTCCAAGAATTACAAAAAAAAAAACTTACAGTCATATCTCTTGACCTTCTGAGTCTGAGCACCTTCAGACTTTACCTCTGAGTCTAAGCATCTTCAGACTTTAATAGTTAAAGCATGTGATGTTCAGTCTGGTGCGTATAGACTCGAATGAACTTTTCTCCAGTGGCTTTGTAAATATATCCGCCAGTTGATTCTTTGAGTCGATGAACTGGATCATAACTTCACCACTTTGAACATGATCTCTCATAAAGTGATGTCGAATCTCTATGTGCTTTGCTCTAGAATGAAGAATTGGATTCTTTGTGAGATTGATTGCACTGGTGTTGTCGCATTTGATTTCGGTGCATGAGTCTTCAATACCAAAGTCTCTTAGTTGTTGTTTTATCCATAAGATTTGAGAACAACAACTTCCAAGGGCCACATATTCTGCTTCTGTTGTTGAAAGAGCCACAGTGCTTTGCTTTCTTGAGAACCAAGTTACTGTCCTGTTTCCCAGCAATTGACAAATACCTGATGTACTCTTTCTATCAACCCTGCAACCTGCTAGATCTGCATCTGAATATCCAAGGAGAGTAAAATCTCATTCTTTGGGATACCACAGACTTAACTTCAAGATAGTTGCAATGTATTTGATGATGCGTTTCGCAGCACTTAGATGAGATTCTTTGGGATCGGATTGAAATCTAGCACAAATGCAAACACTAAACAAAATGTCAGGTCTAGAAGCAGTAAGATAAAGAAGTGAACCAATAAGGTAGTATCCACTTTCCCTTTGTTCAAACAATTTTGAATTAGAAACTTACTTAACCTGTCATACCATACTCGAGGTGTTTGCTTTAATCCATATAGGGCATTTTTCAGTCTGAATACTGAGTCTGGTTTCTTTGGATCTTCAAATCTAGGAGGTTGTTCCACATAGACTTCTTCTTGGATAAATCCGTTTAAGAATGCACTCTTGACGTCCATTTGGAATAACCTGAAATTTTTATAACAGGCAAAAGCAAGTAATAATCTAATTGCGTCTAACCTAGCTACTGGTGCGTAGGTTTCATCATAGTCTATCCCTTCTTCTTGCGTATATCCTTTGGCCACGGGTCTTGCTTTGTTCCTTACCACTTTTTCTTTTTCGTTCATCTTGTTCCTGAAAACCTATTTAGCTCCAATAATGGATTTACCTTTTGGTTTAGGAGTTAATTCCCGAACTTCGTTGATGCTGAACTGTCTGAGTTCTTCTTGCATTGCTTCAATCCAGCTTTCATCAGTTAAAGCTTCTTCTATACTTCTGGGTTCTATTTCAGAAATAAGTGCCACGACGCTAGATTCTTCTTGCTTTTTGGATCTGGTGCGAATCCCTTCATGAACATCACCAATGATAGGTTCTTTGGGATGACTAGACTTGTACTTCCAGTTGCTGGTTGGTCTAACAACATGCTGGTCCTTTTCTTTAGTTGATTCTTCAACTTTTGTTTGTTGATGATCTTTAGAAGTCTGACCCACTTTAGGAGAAGTAGACTTTGTAAGATGTAAAGAAGATTCAGATTCTTCAGGTTGAGTCTGAATCATTTCACTTTGCAGAGTGTCTTGAAATTTGACATTCATAGATTCTTCCACGGTCTGAGTCTTCTTGTTGAATACTTTGTAAGCTTTGCTTGAGGTTGAGTAGCCAAGGAAAATTCCTTCATCTGATTTTTCTTCAAACTTACCAGATCGATCATTTTCATTTTTCAAAACAAATTATTTGCAACCAAACACATGAAAGTAAGAAACAATTGGCTTTTTTTCCTTTGAGTAACTCATAGGGAGTTTTCTCCAGAATAGACCTTAAGAATACTCTGTTAATAATATAGCAAGCTGTAGAAATAGTTTCAGCCCAAAAACGAGAAGAAATATTACTTTCTATTAAAAGGGTTCTTGCCATCTCTTGCAGAGATCTATTCTTCCTTTCCACAACTCCATTCTGCTTTGGAGTATATGGAGAAGAGAAAACATGCTGAAAACCTGAATCATCACAAAATTTTGTAAAGTCTTGATTTTCAAACTCACCTCCATGGTCTGTCTGTATGCTTGAAATAGCATATCCTTTCTCATTTTGAACTTTCTTGGTAAACTT
Source organism: Eucalyptus tenuipes (assembly GCA_014182365.1). Taxonomy (NCBI): domain Eukaryota; kingdom Viridiplantae; phylum Streptophyta; class Magnoliopsida; order Myrtales; family Myrtaceae; genus Eucalyptus; species Eucalyptus tenuipes. The sequence continues at coordinate 4,691,921 of CM024547.1, read as the reverse complement.
TGAAAAGTGAGAGAAAGTTTCAGACTTACTTGCCAGAAAGTAGACCCAAGTAAATCGTGAATAATCATCCACAATTACAAAACAATATCTTTTTCCACCGATGCTTTGAGTTCTGGTTGGTCCAAAGATATCCATATGCAGAAGCTGCAAAACATAATTAGTAGAAACTTGATTTACTGGTTTAAAAGAACTTCTAGCCTGTTTTCCCAATACACATGGTGTGCATAAATCAGAATTTTGATATTTTAGGTTGGGTAGTCTACGAACAAGATTTTTGGAAGAGATCTTGACAATTTGCTTCATGTTGACATGGCCAAGCTTTCGATGCCAAAGATTTGCTTCATCTTGAATTGAAATCAGACATTGCAAACTTTCTGGTTTTATATCCAGAAGATAGATGTTCCCATGTCTTCTTCCAGTAAAAGATTGAGAAAAATCTTTACTAATTCCCGAACATACTTCTTCTTGAAAATTGATTTTGAATCCAGTGTCACATAGTTGACTAATGCTGAGTAGATTGTAATTAAACCTTCCACCAAGGAGACATTATTGATTGTGACACTTCCAATCTTTACAGTCCCACATCCAATAATTCTTCCTTTGCTATTTCCACCAAAAGAGACTTTTCCACCATTCTTTTGAACAAGATTAATAAAACAACCTGAATCTCCAGTCATATGTCTTGAACAACCACTATCCAAATACCATTTAATCTTTTTCTTGATGGTGACCCGCAATTAGAAAAGAAACTCAAGCTTTCTTTGGTACCCATATTTTCTTGGGTCCAGAAGAGTTAGTGCAATATGCAGTCTTTGCCCATTCCTTCTTAACAGGTCTCCAAAGCATATGACATTCTTTCTCAAAATGTTCTGAGCTGTTGCAATTTGAAGATTTGAGAGCACTTCCGCCAACAGGTTTTATAAAAACTTTTTGAAAATGATTCCCGTAAAAGGTCTTTGTTGGTCTTTATTTGATTCGTTCCTTTACTTTTGGAAAATTGATTAGAGGAACAATTTCTGAAGTCATTCCCAAGCCTGACTTGTTGAAGTGAGGTCTTTGTACTGAAAGAATCTTCTCCAGCTTTTCAGATCCTATTGAAAATCTTTTTGAAATACTTGAAATGTCAATTTTTAAAAGATTATTTTCTTTTGAAAGAGAGTCTGCATTTTCTTTTAAAATAATAAAGCTTTTGTCTAAATTATCAAATTTTTCTTTCCAAGAATTTCCTGTTGCTTCAGTGCAGAATTCTCCCTTTTTAGCTCGGAAATTCTCTTAAGAGAGGTTTTGAGACTAAGATTGTCGCGACCAATTTTTCGAAGGGTGAACCGCCTAGGGTGTGGCTAATGAATTGCTAAGCCTAGACTTAGCTCGAGCTCTCCCAAGCCCAAGCCCATACCAATTCGCGACTTAGGTTCAAATTCTTAACATGCAAATGATTTTTCAATTAGGAGTCGCCACTAATCTATTTTTGGTGGGTCGATTAGAAACCCAAGTAAAGTAACGGGAGTTTTACTTTACTCCTACGAACCAGAGATTATGGGTAAGGGGACTTGGTTACACTTGATTTCTTTAATGCCCTTTCGGTACCATTCTTTTATTTTCAAAAATGTTTTTGGCAGGCAGCTCAAATTTATTTTAAATCTATTTCCCTAACATGTGAGGCGATCATGCGGGTGCGCAAACCACCAACTTAACATTCAAGAAAGCAATGAATAAATTGCAAGACTTACCTCGAAGCAATGAAAGCATCTGCAATGTTAAATTAAAATCCACATCAACAACCCTAGATATGGTTTTTAATTAACGCGCAATTTCTTTTTTTTTTTTTTCACTTGATTAATGAAAATCATGCAATATGCAATGCAAAATTAACTAAATGACCTAATTCGATGACATGCAATTTCTAATTAAATTGACCTAGCAACAATCACTAAATGACATGCATTTCATGAATCTACTCCTAATGACATGCACATGACATTTTCTATTTTCTTTTTCCTTAAAAGAATGCAATCTATCCTAGAGATTGAAACTAATTTATCCTAAGTCATTTTTTGTATTTTTCTTATGAAAATTCGTAATTAAATTTACTAAAAATAAAAATCTAACAAAAGTGAAAACTAAAGTGGAATGTTATCTATTCTAAATACATGCATTTAAAAAAAATAACTAACCTATCATGCAATCAATTCTAATCTAAGTGGGATGCTAATGCAATTTTTTTTTGTATTTTCGAGATAAATAGAACAATTAAAGTAAGCACTAAATCACTCAAGATCATATATCATCCAATTAATGAGAATAAGGAAATAATATCCAATCAACTTGTAATCTCACAAATAAAACCGATAAGTTGATCTTAAGCCTTAAAGATCAAAATATCAACTTTAAAGATTCCCACGGAATCAATAATTCCATCTAAGGCCTTATAGGTGGAATCAAAGATTATATGCGGTTGCGAATTAAGAAATACATCCGAATTGAAAGTTGTGTCTATCACTCATAGATATGAACACTAGATATAAATAGACATATATTAGGCAATAAAATATCCAATTGTACTAGAGATGTGCATCTTACCTAATTTGAGGATATTCTTTCCAAATTTGGACCAAGTACGATCGGGCCGGGATCGTGACCGGCTTCTCGACGGCGAACGACGGCAAGCGTTATGTGTGCACAACGATGTAGGTTGACATGAAGCACGGCTCCTCTGACAGTAAACGGCAGCAGCGCTCGTGCCGATAAGGCTAGCGGGCAAGGCTATGCACGGCCAAAAACTCAACTAAGGTCCTGCAGAATGGAGACAAGACACCTCGGGTCGGGTACGAACTGTCAGTGAGTGAAGTGGCTCGACACACGTTGGGGCAGCTAGCGGTTTGGCGGACTGATATGGCTTCTTAGATCGCCAATGTCGCTGCCCTTTGCATCTATTGCCTCTCGGGTAAAAGTGGATGGAGTGATGACGATAGATGTACCGTCCAAAGAACACATCTGTGCATGGGATGGCTTTTGCATGAATCCTGAGAAAGAGATGATATATTAGTGGAGTATCAAGATGATATTTTAATGAAGAATTACCCTTCTTTTGAATGCATCCTCCCAAGTGTAAGTGTGCATCGCAATGTAAAGTCCACGCCGTAAGATGGCTTCACGGGCTGAATGCAGCGGTGGTTATGGGTCGAACTCGCAGGAAGTATGATTGGCCTTCGCAGCTCAGTGATGGTCTTCCGGTCGGACTCGCGATTTGGTGGACTCGGACGAACCTTTGTGGACCTGTGAAAACAGAAACTCGGATGGAACGATTAGTAGCACGAGATGGCGCAGCTGATCGTCTAAGCTTAGCTTGCGACTCGATGGATCACAACAGCAACAGCTCGCTATGTGCATTAGGTCTTCTCATGATCCTCTCCTTTTCACACAATTGTGGCAGGATCTGTTTTGGGCTGGTTCGGATACATCGACACAAAGAACTAAATAGCCGGCATGAGGAGCATTGGGACAAGTTGGATGGCCGCTGATCTGGGACCTCAGTTGGCGTCCGTGATCTTGCTGGAGGCCGTCGACTTGTAGGTTGATCAGCTGGAGACTCAGAATCACCGGAGAAAATTGACGCGGAGAAGACGAGGAGCGACCACTCATGGATGTCGAGGCTCAAGAACGATGACGAATTCTTTTCGAACCCTTAACTCTCTCTTTCGTTTCTCAATTTTTCACCTGCACGTGTGTCTCTCGGATTTTTGGATTTGCGATTCGCCCACCCCCCTCGAAGCTCTTTCTTTTTCTCCTTTTGGGGCCGTGTGTATCAATTGTCAAGCCTCCCCCCTTTCTCTAGTGTAGCAACCTTTTTATAGGTAAGTAGACTAAGGCTTTATTTCCTTCTGTTGCATTGCATGAATATTCCCTTGAAATCTTGCATGTATTATTCACTTGTCTCACTGACCACCCATCATGATTTCTTTCTTATTCTTGCAACTTTTCTTTCTGCCCACACTGATGGATACGTGAAGACTAAGCCTCACTTTCCCTTTTTCGTTGATTTCGTTTGTACGAAGCTGATCCTCCTCCTTGCATTACGGTCAACAGAATTGTCTAAAGATTTTGAGAATTGACTCAATTTCATGGGTGCTCAAGATGGTCTCTCTCGTGGCCAAATCTTCGCCCGCACGCTTTCATCTTTTTTCTCGGAAGATACCATTTTTCTGTCCTTATGAAGATTGAATATTCTCCGACCAAATACTTGCCCGCAAATTGGTCGAACACTAGGCTAAGAATTCAAGATTGTAATAGAATCTTCTCAAATTCCGAGTCCTGCAAAGATGAGCTTGCAATCCACCTTGATATCATTGAATATCCGAAATGCACCCTCTCCCAACTTGTCAAATTAAAGCTTATCCGTCATCGGTCCATGCAAATGCGAGTATATTGAAACATGCTCCTAATAACTATATGTAATGCGATTTATTATTATTATTTTTGGATAAAATTAACCCCTAATTTTCTATGCAATAAATAAATGATCGGATCGCCAAAATTTAGGTGTCAACAAAGATAAAGCTCATCGATGTATTTCGAGACTTTAATAGGAATCTTTAGATTGCTTACCTCAATTTCACTATCTGAGTCTGAGTCTGTATCTATCTCAGAGTTTGAGTCTGAATCTGATTTTGCCATTAAGCAGATGTTGGCATAATCGTCATCGCTTTCTTCGCATTCAATATCACTCCATGTCTCTGCTTTGAGAGCCTTCCTGTATTTTTCAGCTTTTCCTTTCTTCTTCTTCAACATAGGACAATTGGGTCTAATGTGCCCCTTTTTCTTACATTCAAAGCAGATCACATCTTTGTTGGTTTCATCATCCTCAGTAGATTTGTTTTGAAACTTTTGAGTGTTCTGTTTCTTCCAATTGAACCTTCTTCCCTTTTTATTCAGTTTCCTGAACCTCTTTATCATAAGAGCTAACTCTTCATCATCCATATCATCTTCAGAATCTGTAACATCAGAATCATTGTTAGATTTCAAAGCAATTGACTTCTTACCTTTAGGATCTTCCTCCTCATTGATTTTCTCCACTTCGTAGGACTGAAGTGTGCCAACTAGTTCGTCTACAGAAAGCGGCACGATCCTTTGTGTTTCCCTTATTGAAGTCTTTATGTGATTCTAGTCTTTGGAGAGTCCACGCAACAATTTGTTGACCTTTATTGAATCTGAGATTGGTTGTCCCTGATATTCTAGACCGTTTACTATCTCAGTAAAACGACTAAACATATCAGTGATAGGTTCTCCTGATTTCATCTTGAAGGTTTCATAATGTCCGAGTAGAATATCAATCCTCGTCTCCTTCACTCGATCAGTTCCTTCATAAGTAATGTGTAGCATATCCCAAACTTCTTTAGTTGTTTCACAAGAAGATATTCTGTTATACTCAGTAGGAGATAAAGCACAACATAAGGAATAAATTGCTTTAGCATCAAGAGCTTGTCTCTTGGTTATTTCTTCTTGAGTCATCTCGCTAGCAACTGCAGCTTCTTTTCCTCTTTCTGAAACTGATGCAGCTTTAGGAATGATTCTTTTGTCGACCACATCCCATTCCAGAGGATCTTTCGATCTTAGGAAAGCTTTCATCTTGTTTTTCCATATGTTGTAATCCTTTCCATCGAAGTAAGGTGGTCTTGTGTTGCTTTGACCTTCAATCAATCTTGGAGCCAACATACTAGCCATAGATCTTTAACTCAGAAGTAAAAACACTTCAATTAAGTGAGTACACGAGCTTTGATACCAATTGAAAGGGCTAGTAAGAACACCTAGAGAGGGGAATAGGTGTTAAAGCGATCTTTACTAAAACTTAACAATTTAATTCATCATTTGATAAAGATAGACTGAAGATGTAGAAGACAGTAAACAGATATGTATAAATGAAAAGTTAAAGTAAAAAGTGTAGGGAAAGGGAATTTGGAACATAGAGTTTATAGTGGTTCGGCTTAGAACAAGCCTACATCCACTCTCCCGCACTAACAGCCCACCGGCTGGATTTCACTAATAACCAAAAGAGATATTACAGTCTCACGTCCTTGATTCCACAGTGTAGAGACTCTACTACACTTCCTCAAGGTCTCACAAGTATTTATCTCTCTTTCGAATACTGTATAAGCTTAGTGAATGAAATAACAAAGAACTAGGAGCTTCAGACTTTAGAATTAATCTATCACTTGAGCGTCTTCCTTATATACTCCTCCATGCCTTCATATCCGTTGGCACCTTCCAAAAGAGTTCTTCCAATCATACGTTGGACAGAATCAATTAGGGAGATCTCGAGTTTATTTAAGGAATGTGATGATAGCCCACCAATGCTGCTCGCTTATACAATCATGCTCTAGGTTTCCATAAGTAGAACATTCCAAGTATACTTCGTCAATCACCATATCTAATTATCCAAATTGATTGCAAAGAGAATAATAGATCACGAAGTGCTATCTCCAGCTGTTAGATCTTCTTCAACCGTACGAATCGAATCCTTAAGAATATTCTTGCATCTGGATAAGTCTTCTCTTCGTCGGTTTGGAAACTGTCAGTGAGGGTAGACTTTGAATCTAGAGTCTGGAAGTCTTCAGACTTTGACGATAGAATCTATGGGTCTTCAGACTAGACTGATGGAAACGTTTTGTCAACTTCAAAATAAATAAGGAAGTTTTCTCCAACACAAACAACGAAAATATTAGCCGTTTATTTGCCTAGCGCATTTATTTGAATAGGGTATTTTTAAAAAAATTAATTTTGAATAAATGTGTTACAAATGTACCGATTTTGGGTTCTTTGTGATATTAACCCAATCTAATATTAGTCTGACAAAAAAATTACATGACCTTGTTATTAAGTCCCTCAACGTGATCGCCATGAGCTAATACCCCACTTTACTCAAATGCGGTAAAAGAATTGACAAAAAAGGTGAAGTGCGGTAAAATAACTTGATACGAGTCGGGTAAAGAATATATATTACCTTATTATTGATCCGGGCATGACCACCGAGAGCTAATTTTCAAAATCAAAGTCAAAGTCTAATTTCAACTAAAGAGAATTACACTGACAATATTAAAGACGGATATCGACAAAATGACCGCTAAATGAGATTTTTCTTTTTATCCGTTTCTTTGTTATTGTTTTTTTGTCTGTTCATCTAAAAGAAAATACAAGCTAAAAATTCAAATTGTTTCGAAATCTGAAGATAATGACTCTTATACTAGATGAATTCGAATCAAATGAAATTCAGCTAAAACTATTTCTAAGATGCAACCGTCTAGCTAGGGATCACACTTTCCAATCGTTTTCATTCCGCATTTTATTTTTCATTTTTATTTATTAATTTTAATATACTTTTTATTTCCTTTCGTTTCTTGCTTAGTTCAGCGCCGTCATGCCACAAAGCACGAGTTCTTCTTCTTCTTCGTCATGAATCTGCTACCGTTCCACTTCTTTTCTTTTGTTTTGCAAACATTCAGAAACTATTACTCAATTGCAGAATCACAAAACTCTCCACTTCTTCAAGCCTCCATCATTCCCTCTTTCATTTCCGTTCAACTTCCTAGCCAATCAATTTTATTTTATTTTTTGAGATTTTGTGAGATTACTGCCCATTATTCTAAATGTTAAGCTTTTAGACGACGGCAATGTTTAATATTTAATTATTCTATCAATTTTCATATAGGTGATTCCTGGCCACCTCTAAAGATTAATCCGCATAAATAAGCAAAGGTTGAAAATAAGCAAAGACACAGCAGGCAACGTCTCGGGCGGAGCATCACAGCAATTCAATTCAATGGTGCAATGAGAGGATCAAACACAGACGTCTCAGTCTGAACACGTAAGAATCAACCAAACATCAATACGCAAGGATTTTAATCAATTTCACACGCAGGTTTCACTAAAAAATTGTCGAATACATGGTAGACAATTTAATCTAATGATCTAAACGCAGGAACATGCCAAGAATTTGTCTCCATATCATCAACAAAACACGATGAGTTCAAATCGCTAGCGGAAGCTCGGCTACATAAGATCTATACACAAGCAGTATGTAGGATTCGCGGCCTCTGTTTTTAAGCATAAACAGAGCAGATATGGTTCGTTAAGTAAGGATGTTTACCTGCAATAATTATCGATTGAACCAGAGCAAAACAGTCACAGAAGCAAACTTTGAAGGCGGGAATAAGCGAAAGAGTAAATGGCGAACCGCGGCTCAAGCTCTTCAGCGACAATGACTGAGAACAAGACGAACAGAGCCTTTTTCTCATGGCAGTGGAGATGGATTGAAGCGAAGGCAGCAACTGCGAGCGATGTCCAGAGAAGAAGAATCGAGTACGAATTCTCTGGAATTGGATTCTAGAGAGAAGGAATCACCAAAGTCAGTTGGATGAGAGAGGAAACTAGAGGTAGAGTCGGTTCTTTTGCCAACGTCCCCTTGCCAGAATTCCTTCGCTATTCTCAGTTCCTGTACGTGCGCACTTTATGGGCCAAACTCTCACGGGCTTTGTGGGCTCCGACTTAAACTTGCAAATCTGGGTCTGTGCAGAAGTTGCTTAATGCGACTTTAAATTTGGGCTTCATGGGCTAGGCTAATGGGTAGCCAAATTTCTGATGGGCTTGGCTAGTGGTCTAGGTTAGTGGACCGGGCTGAAGTGAGCAACTTAGACTTAATAGATGGGCTCAGGCAAATGGGTTTAGGTCCTCGCATAAACGGCCAAATTGGACTCTGTCGTTTGTTGATTTATTATTATTTTTCTTGGTTTTACAAAGACTGAAACTTGACTTTTCGGCAAAAATTCAAGTGTCAACAATAATTCAACATATCAAATGATCATTCTTTGAGAAAAAAAGAAAAGTTTAAATAGATAAATCAAATGACATTTACCAAGTACATGATTAGCAAGCATGTTGGTTCTCAACATGATATGCTGCTTTATGAGAGAGAATTTGATTTTTTACCGCACAAACATAAAAGAAGATCCGAAAAGCAAAAGTGATATTTATATTTTTCACGAGAATCATTCGTCACGGTTCTTGTCCAATCAATCTCCAAATGCGGATTTTTTTTTCAAATGTCAATACAACTGTTGTTTGTATAATTTGTGAGGTGACAAACAACTAAAGCAAATGATCGAGGTGCGGATGAGAGTCTAGTTTGCATAAAGTTATGAGAACAGTGTACCACTGGTATCGATTGTTTTACTAGAACCCGTAAACGGGTTTTAGCAAGTGATGTGAACCCTGGACAGAAAAAAAATCCTTGTGGCAATTCGGATAGTGTTCAATGGTAGTACTCTTGCCAGAACATTGATAGGAAAAGGTGCACATGAGCTAGGTTTACAAGTACAATGGCTTTATAAATAGATGTGACGAGAGATTAGCTGAAGAAAGCGAAGTTTGACATAAATAACTGTAAAGATACTACGAAGAAGCAAGTACATTTAAGAAAATAAGGGATATACCCAACTCAGTTTTAAGGAAGTTCTAATATCTGAATAAATTGAAAACCTTGCCTGACCAGTTCCTACCTCTCCTAGGCTGCCTTCGACGAGGCGGTCGCCTTCTCCTGGCGTTTCCTTCAAACCAATCATGTTTCCAAGAGATGAATGCATTTCCGATGACCACTCCAATCACTAAACCGCTCCCATATCCCATAAGAACAATCTTCCAATTGAGTTCAATTGGTGATCCCAAGTCTTCTTCTTGGTAGGTTGAAGGTTGTCTTGACTTATCCGTTGAATCTCGACATTTCGTGGATATGAATTCCCCACACAGTCCTGAGTTTCCTTCAAAAGAATCGTTCGAAAACGTATCAAACTGTTTCCCTCTAGGCACGGACCCGGTCAGATTGTTGTAAGAGACGTTCAAGAAAGAAAGGAACCCGAGTTCTATTAGCTTCTGGGGGATTTGTCCCTTGAGTTTGTTTCGAGAAAGGTCCAATGACTCAAGTGCTGTGAGATTCCCTAACGATGAAGGGATGTGACCAGTGAGGAGATTGTTGGAAAGGTTCAGCCCTTGCAATCCTCTAAGATCACCTATGGCATTGGGGATCTCTCCTTTGAACAAATTGCGAGAGAGGTCGATGATTGTGAAGACGTTTGGTATCTTTGGGTAATACCACTTAAGCCCTTTGTAAATCACTGTCATGGAAAAATCATACTGGCCATAGTAGGTGAGCACAAAGGACGTTGGCGGATACAGATCTCTATGCATGTATGCAAAGTTTTGCGTCTCGAATTTCATGGCATTCCAAGACTGAAATAATTCAATGGGCAACTTACCGATGAATGCATTAGAAGAGAGGTCAAGTATCTGCAACTTAAGGAATGCATGACTAGATTTAGGCCTCTTTATGACACCGTGGAATTTATTGGATCGCAAAATAAGGACATGAAGCTCCGGTAGTGATCCTAACCATGATGGGAAGGTGTCCATGATAAGATTGTTTGCAAAGTTGATGAACTCAAGCTTTTTGCAATTGGCCAAGGACCTCGGTAAATTGCCTTGCAGCTGGTTGTCACTCAAATCAATCATCGTCAATTGCGTCTCCCTCACTGAGAGCTCTGGAATGCTTCCATAGAAATTGTTGCCTTTTAGGTTCAATATCATGAGTGATTCGCTGATATTGCCCAAACAAACAGGAAGCACACCAATCAGACTGTTAAAAGACAAGTCTAGTGTGATTGCTGAACTCAAATTGCAGATCCATGCTGGCAATGCTCCCGTCAAGTTGTTGTTGGATACTATATAGGACATTGTCGATGACGGTGCTTCGGGGGGTGAACCTTTCAACATGTTATGAGAAAGGTCTATTGTGTATGAATATGAAGCATGCATCGGGTAATATCGATCAAGACTGGTTAAGAAGTTATGGGAGAGATTCAAATAGATCATGTGATTAAAACTGCCATTCCACACCCAAAAGGGCACTTCCCTAATGTTGTTATCAGACAAGTCCAACCATCGAATATCAGCTTGATTTTGTAAGAACGTTGGAAACTCGCTCAAATTGCATGAACCCAGTCCTAGGGTATTAAGTTGAGGAAGAATAAGATTCGCGCTACTCATGCAGCCTGATAGCCTATTAGATGAGAGTTGCAGCACTTCCAAATATTCGAACTTGTGAAAGTTGTCTAGCTCAATAGTACCACTGAAGTTGTTTTCAAAAAGGCAGAGGGCCTCGAGATTTTGAAGTTGAGAGATTGATGAAGGTATCTCACCGTGGAAACTATTGCCTGCAAGGTGAAGCACGACCAGTCGAGTCATATTCATAAGCCAAGACGGTATAGAACCCGATAGTTGATTATTTGTGAGGTACAAAACAGTTAGTTGAGTGAGGTTCATGAGCTGAGATGGCATGGCACCGCTTAATTGGTTGTCATCTAAGGATAACACATCAAGCTGAGACAAGTTTCCAATTGAAGGTGGAATCTCGCCATATAAATTGATCATTCGGAATTTCAAAGTTGCGAGCTTCTTCTTCTTCCAAACCCAAGAAAAAGAGGAAATGGACCGGGCTGTGAATGGGTTCATTGAGACATCCAGGTGTCTGAGGTTGCTAAGGTTAGCAAGTGAAGCCGGGATGGATCCTGAGAATTTGCAATCACTTACGTCGAGATAGCTCAAGGAAGGAAGGATTCCGATTGAAGTGGACAGCTCCCCAGAAAAGCTCGTGAGTGGCAGTCCTAGCTCTTCAAGAGGACTGCTTGAGTTAAAGTCCGGCAATCGGCCAATGAGAGCTTTGTTGGCATCCACCGCAAGATATCGCAGCTTCGGTAAATGAAAAATGGCAGACGGAAATACACCGTGCAGTTGGCACCAATCCATGTACAGCCTTCTCAGTGAAGACAGATTCGCCAGAGTGTTGGGCACTTGGGACGGCATTTTGACTAAACCAAGAAGAAGTTCTTCCAAGCTGGTCAGATTTTGAGCTAGGCTTCTCAGGCCTAGCGCTTTCATCTGCAACAAACGTATATAAGGATATGGACCCACATTACAGCATAGGTTGAGGTACACTAACCTCGTCAGCTTGAAGATTTCTGCGGGGACTTGGCCAGAATAAAAGGAAGCAGAGAGATCGAGATGAGTCAGTCTCAAGAGATCTCCAGCTCGGGATGGTATTTGAGAGTAGTTGAAGTGATTGTAGCTGAGATTGAGCTTTTCAAGATGAGTAAGCTGGAAGAGGGTACTGTTGTTGTCGATAGAACCATAGAGAAAACTACTTCCCAAGTCGAGAACAATTACATGGCCCGTATTCTCATCACACTCAATCCCATCCCAAGAGCAGCAATCTTGACTGTTTTTCCAGGACAGAGTCTTGGGACGAGCGAGAGGATCATCGGAAACATTGGTGATTTCGTATCTCTCTTTAAATTGCAGCAGGGCAGACATTTCGTCATCGAGACACAGAGGTGTTGTGGAACGAGAGAAATTGTGCGCGCCAATTGGCTGAGATGACAAATACAAGAAAAGAAAGTGTATGGACATGTAGAAGCACGATGAGGAAGGCATTTTGTTCGAAAAAAAGACTACTTTGTCTTGATGAGCAGAGTACGAGAGAGTGAAGCTGATGAACGCGGCTCATCTTCTGCTAGGATGCATCGAACCAAGGACTTTTAAAGTGATGAAACCCACGTGCCGTACCTATGAATATTCAGGTGTGTGCGCATTACCTTGGGCGGTGCCTTACCGTGTAGTTGCATGGAAGACTGGGGTCAATCGTGGAGAAAGCAGCAAAAAAGCATGTGAAATGGTAATATTTGACCATTGGATTGATAAAAAAATCAGACATAGTGACAATAAAAGAAAAAATGAGAAAGTTTGACTAGTCAACAAAAGGAGAAAGTGGACGTAAATAATTAAGGTTCATCCGTGGAGACGTGGGTCAACCGAGGCACTCTCTCACATGTGAATTTTGCCTATAAATTTAATTTTTATGGACTTTAAAATCTCTACTGCTAGAAATCTCTAATTCTTACACATATTTTGGTGATTTAATTGATGCACAAAAAAAAAAATTCACGCATATTGTGGTAATTAACATTTGAAAGTGGTTGACCATGTATATATCAAAGATCCAGGGCAAGTTAACTGTTATTTTATTCTCATATCTCTTTTTCTCAATTTAAGTTATATTACATGAAAAATCTTATTACGAAAGTCAGAATAAAGTCCTACATCAAGGTTTATTATACGATAATTACTTATCACTATCAATGAAGCTCATTTTATAATACTACAAGTAATTATCACAAATATAAAAACACGACGAGTATGAGAGAGTGAAGCACATTTTATAGGTGGTGCTTGGTGCCTTGTGATATGAATGTGTGCGTCCTTGGGTCACTGATGAGGAATGTGATTTACGTTGTGTAATGTCTTCAGGGAAATTAAGATGATTCATAGTGTTTTTGAACAATGTTACTTAATTTTCTATCATACGAATACCCCAAAAGGAATTTCTATTTCCCATCTATTTTATCAAAATTTCAAGCTTAATCTTTAAGGCAACATCTTTTGTGTCTGAATGGACAAATACTTTTACTTGGCATTTCTCACATTCCATGAATAACAACCCCATATAACATAATGTAAAAATCATCAACGCTAATAGCAAAGAAAAGAACAGACACATATCAAAACACGTTTATCGACATGCGGACTCCTGGAGTGCCATAACTTGGCACAAAGGGACACTTGAGTGTCATAACTTATGAACGTGACACTTAAGTGCCAAAATCGGAGCAAAATGGATCACTTAAGTGCCACTTCGGCCAAAATCCTGCCAAAATGCTGATGTGGCGATTTTCCGGCGAAACAAGTGCAAAACGGCGTCGTTTTGGTACCGACGTGGTAAAAAAATAATATAAAAATTAATTAAATTAAATTTATTTAAAACATTTTAAAATAAAAATTTTTAATATTAAAAATTTAAAAAAAATATTTTTTTAAAAGAAAAGGGGTGAGGCGGCTAAGGGGTCAGCCCTCGGCCGCCGGGAAGGGCTGGCTATGGAGGGGGAGGGTCGGGCTGGCGGTGAGGGCTCGCGAGCCCTCGCCCAAATCCGGCAAGGGTCGGCGGCCCTCGCTCAGCCGGGCAAAGGGCCGCCGCTCGCCGAGGCGACCCCCAACGGGTGGTGGCCCTTGGCCCGTTCGGGCGAGGGCCGCGACCCTCGCCCGGATCCGGTGAGGGCTTGCGAGCCCTTGCCGCCGGTCGTCCGGGGTTGCTAGCCCCCGGCCGGGGCCCTGACCCCGGCCGACCCTCCCCCTCCGTCGTCGGCCCTTCCGGGCGGCGGGGGGGCGACGGTGGCGGCCGAGGGCGACCACTCGCGCCTCGCCTTTTTTTTTTTTTATTAAAAATTTTTATTTTAAAATGTTTTAAATAAAATTAATTTAAAATTTAACTTTTTTTAATATTTGTATTTTTAAATATTTTAAATAAATTTAGTTTTAAATTAAATTAATTTTTATATTAATTTATTACCACGTCAACACAAAAACGACGTCGTTTTTGCATTATTTGGCCACGTCAGCGTGCAAGACGGTGTCGTTTTGCACTTACTTCGCCAGAAATTGCGCACGTCAGCATTTTGGCCGGAGTGGCACTTAAGTGATCCATTTCTCTTCGAATGTGGCACTTAAGTGTCACTTTCGTAAGTTATGGCACTTAAGTGTCCATTTGTGGCAAGTTATGTCACTTGAAGCGATCTTTTGCCCACGTTTATCAATGAAGGAATATGATTTACGTTGTGTAGAATAAAGGAGATTGTCTAACATTTGAGCATATTTGATTATTGGATTGATCAAAAAGTCAAACATGATGACAACAAAAGAAAAAAATCAGAAAGTTTGATTGGTCAACAAAAGGAGAAAATGGATGTGAATGGCCAAGTCGAGCCTCGCCATATGCGAGCAAGGCTTGCCTAAGGTTGGTGAGGTTGATCTCATCGGTCCTCACCTCTGGGCAGTCGTCCAAGCCTGATGATTGACTAGAAGAAGAAGGGAAGAAAAGAAAAAGAAAGAAAAGAAAAAGAAAAAGAAAGAAAAAATCAAAAAAATATTAAAATATTATTTAAAATTGTCTACGTCAGTGCCGGTCAGGTCACGCGGGACGTCCAGTGTTCACATCAGCGATTTTTAGTCAGAATTGATTGTATGGACTCAATTGGCAAAATGTGAAAAGATTTATGATTCAATTGGTAAAATTGAAAAATTTAGAATTGAACTAACAAATACAATAGGTTTAAGACTTTTGGACAATTTTTCCATCTATGCAACTATTATTTTTTTTTAATAAAAAAGATAGATAAGCAAAAGCCATATACCACATGGCACTCTCATGTGAGTTTTGCGTAACAATTTAATTTTATGGTCACTTTATAAAATCTCTTATCCTAGCATATCCATTTTTTATGCTTATTTCATTAACAATTCTCTAACTGCTATAAAAGAAATAATATATTTGCGTATATCTCTATAATCAAATCCTATCAAATCTCCTATTCTTATGCATATTTTGGTGATAAAACGCAAAATTTGGGCAATGCACATGAATCTCTAGGGGCATGACAGCATGACTTTGTGCTGCGCCGTAATGTGTAGCTACTGGGGAATATAATAAAAACCTTCGGGTCAAATTGACAAATGATTGATTGACTGAAAATTCAGCCCATAGATCTTTATTTGCCTGGCAGTTTGCCGACCAAGGGGTCATATAAAAACAGGATGTGACAACGGCAAAAAAAGTCCATGAATTGATAGGATTTGAGGATCCAAATTGAAGACTTTGATTGCTCATTAGGACAGTGGCAAAAGAGTATGAAATGGTGCGATTTGAGGGTCGAAATTGAAGACTTTGGCTACTTGTTAGGATAGTAGCAAATGGTACGATTTGAAGGTCGAAATTGAAGACTTTGGTTGCCCATCTGGCCCCTTTCATTCACCTGACGGTTGTGCTATGTAGGACCTTTTTGTTTGTGATATTAGTGTTGTTTTCAGTTAGAATTACAATAGGTGAACATTTTCTTTGGTCACTTATGACAAATGTAATTTCTGTTGTGTAATGCATTTAGAGAAATTAAGATTGTTTAGAATTTTGATCAGTCTCCCTTATTGAGAGGGAGATAGAGGTGGAATTGGCCCTTGTCTTGTGCAGATTGTTGCTCCTAGACAATCATAGTCGTTTGGATTGTGCATTAGCCTAACATTGCTGCGTACTATTTTCCTACTGCCTAGTTTGTTTATACCTAAACGGATAGAAACCAGAGACAAAAATATACTGTCATTGGCACCATCGATATCTAGGAAAAGAACTTAATTTCAAAGTACGATGGGTTGTATTTTGCAAATATTACGGAAGTCCGTTTGTTACAGAAAACTAATGAAATCCCAGCATGTCGACAAAGGCACGACCAAGCTTGCATTGCTGTGACCAAAGGAACAAAGCTTGAGATGTTTTGAATCATTTGAACGCAATTCAAGGTGTAAAATAGCCAGTCATGCATTTTTTCTTGTTCTATCAGTCTTAACTTTATGTTGAGATAAATTATGTGCTCAAGGAGACCCGTTGAAGATAATTTTTACTCATAAGAATATTATGTCGTTGCACGCCAGAGAGAATTTTTAGTACTTGCCGCTCATCCTCTATCATAACCCGCACTCACTCCTCCATAGGCAATTCAATGACGTATCTACTTTTCCTTGGGCTTGGTCGTTCCGTTCATATTGCCTAGTTAAGTGAAAACACAGCAAACTGTTTGCTATTGTGTATGCAGTACCCCATTTTATCATGCAATTACACAAAGTTCTGTCTTAACCAAGCATAAAAGGTGAAGCAATTCGACTTCTTTTTTACTTTATGATGTTCCGTTATTTTCGATTGAAGAAATTAACTTTTAAGAAAAAATTGCACGGTACAACGTTGCACCATGCATATCTATTGTTACTAGGACCCTTCAAGACAAGATCTCACAAACAACAAAAAAATTCTTCACTCGTTGTGTAGGAATATACACATCAAAACGACTGGATGGGTCATTTCTCTATCTCCAAATCTTTTCAAAAATTTTCTCGAATGTGAATTCTTAGCGCAATTTAAACGTTTTGAGAGTGAATAATAGATCATGATTCCTTGCACTATTTCGATGGATACAGTAACCATAAGATAAAGATGTACTATTTAAATGACAAAAAAGCATGTTCATGCTCCGGAGCGGTTCCGTTTAGTCCCTTTCCCGTCCTTAGCGAGAGATGGGAACAAGATTTTATGCTTTCGCAACCGGCATTTCCGTCACCGGAGGTCCTTTTTTTTTTTTTTTTCCCTGGTGGTGGTGGGAATCGGCCTGATGTTATATCATTTTCCCTCCAGGTCTCATTAGGGACTTATGATGCTTTTCTTAATTAATGGACAAATAAGTTAGCGGAGGAGTCTAATTCGTGGTCTTTAATCTTGCTTATCGAGTCCATAAACATCATTACCAAAAGGGTGGGCCATTCTTTAACGTACTTCTAGCTTCAAACGACCAGCATATTAGCCATTTATTTGCCTTGCGCATTTATATAGCTAGGCTATTTTACAAAAAAAATTAATTTTGAATAAATTTGTTACAGTACCAATTTGAGGTTTTTCGTTGTATCAACCCAATTTGATATAAGTCAGAAAAAAAAATTACATGGCCTTGTTATTAAGTCCATAGACATGATCCCCATGAGCTAATACTTACTCAAATGCAGTAAAAGAATTGACGGAAAAAAAAAAAAAAGAGAGAAGAAGAAATAAAGTGCGATAAAATAACCTGATACGAGTCGAGTAAAGTATATTTATTACCTTATTATTGAGCCGGGCATGACCACCGTGAGCTAATTTTCAAAATCAAATTCTAATTTCAACTAAAGAGATTTACACTAATGATATTAAAGACAGAAATCAATAAAATGACCCCTAAAAGTAATTCTATTATAAACGCAAATGAGATTTTTTTATCCTTTTCTTTGTTATTTTTTTTTATTTGTTTATCCATTTCATCTAAAACAAAATGAAAGCTGAAAAATCAAGTTAATTTGAAATCCAAAGATAATGACTCTTAAACTAGATGAATTCGAATCAAATGAAATTCGATTAAAACTATTTCCAAGCTGCAACTGTCTAGCTAGGACTCACACTTTCCACTCATTTTTATTCCGCATTTTATTTTTCCTTTTTTATTTATTATATTTAATATATTAATTTTACTTATTATATTTTTATTTCTTTCGTTTAGTCCAACGCGGTCGCACCACAAAGCACGAGTTCTTCTTCTTCGTCATGAATCTGCTACCGTTCCACTTCTTTTCTTTTGTCTTGCAAACACGCATAAACTATTACTCAAAAAAGCAAATTTTTTACGTGGTGCTGGGTGCTTGGGGATATAAACACGCTTCATCTTATGATACGATGCATCGAACCAATGACTCTTCGTGTGATGAAACGCACAATGTGCAGCACCTATGAATATTTTATGTGCATGTACATTACTTTCTGCAGTGCCTTAGCATGTAGCTCTGAGAACATAATGAAAACTCAGCCAATCGATCTACATTTATGTGGAAGACTTGGGTCAACCGCGGAGAAAGCAGCAAAAAAGCATATATATATATATAATATATTATATATATTTACATTTTGCGTAGAAGACTTAGGTCAACCATAAAGAAAGCAGCAAAAAAGTATATAAAATGGTAATAAATTATTACGGGTCGAAGTTCAAGACTTAGGTTGCTCTGTGTTGGACTTCTTTGTTTCCGACGTCAGTGCAATTTTGACTTTTAATTCATGATCTGTGGACATTTCCTTTGGTCATTGATGAGGAATGTAATTTTTGCCGTGTAATGCAGTAGGAGAAATTAAGATTAATTAGAATTTGGAACAATGTTACTTATTAAGAGTGAAAACTGAGGTAGAATAAATGTGATTGTCTATATTTGGACGGTGCAAATGTAAAAAATTAGTATAAGTGGATATTTAAATGCCAAAATTTCTAAAATATATATTTAAGTGCCATTCTTTTTGAAAACAGGAACATTTAAGTGCCAAATTCGGCGAAACTGGTCGGAAATCTGATGTGGCATATTTTGATAATATAAGTGATTTACACAGCATGTCAGAAAGCTAAATCAGCAATGAAGATGCAAAACAATGTCGTTTTGCCTCCAAAATCGAATTTTAATGTATATATTAATTAAAATAAATTAAAAGAACCAATATTTTTTTAAAAAAAAAAATAGGTGCAACATTTGACGAGGACCTGCACAGCCCTCGTCGCCGGCCCCCCACCATCGCTGACAAGGTCGGGGTCACTTGGCCCCAGGCAGGGGCCGATGACCTTGAACCATCGGCGATGAGCACCTGCCGAATGTAGCTACTTTTTTTTCTTTATTAATTTAGTTGTTTTAATTTATTTAAATATTATTTTTACTAAAATTCAAATCTAGAGGCAAAAGACGTCGTTTTTTGCGATGATAGCCATGTCATCGCAAAAAACGATGTCATTTTGCACTTAACTCGCTAGAAAAATGCCACGTCAACAATTTGGCCAGCAAATTTCGTGTTGACGTGTGAGCGTCCCACTCTTCTCCAATTTTAGTATTTAAGTGTACCTTTTGAAAGTTTTGGTACTTAAGTATTTAATTGTGCTAAGTTTTATATTTACGATGTACTTTAGCCATGTGCGTGCGCATTACTTTTTGCAGTGCCGTAGCAGGTAGCTGCCGAGAACATTATGAAAACTCAGCCAATCGATCTACATTTTCGTGGAAGACTTGGGTCAACCGCGGAGAAAGCAGCAAAAATATATAAAATATATTATATATATTTACATTTTGCGTAGAAGACTTGGGTCAACCGTAAAGAAAGCAGCAAAAAAGTATATGAAATGGTAATAAATTATTAAGGGTCGAAGTTCAAGAATTAGGTTGCTCTGTGTTGGCCTTCTTTATTTGCGACGTCAGTGCGGTTTTAACCTTTAATTCATGATATGTGGACATTTCCTTGGCTTATTGATGAGGAATGCAATTTTTGCCGTGTAATGCAGTAAGAGAAATTAAGATTAATTAGTGTTTGGAACATTCTTACTTATTAAGAGTGAGAACAGAGTTAGAATAAAGGTGATTGTCTATATTTGGGCGGTGCAAATGTCAAAAATTAGCATAAGTGGATATTTAAGTGCCAAAACTTCTAAAATTTATATTTAAGTGCCACTCTTTTTGAAAACTGGAACATTTAAGTGCCAAGTTCGGCGAAGGTAATCAGAAATACGATGTGGCATATTTTTGATAATATAAGTGATTTAGGTGGCACGTCGGAAAGCTAACTCAGCAACGAAGATGCCAAACAACGTCGTTTTGACCGTAAAATTGAATTTTAATGTGTACATTAATTAAAATAAATTAAAAGAACCAATTTTTTTAAGGAAAAAATAATAGGTGCAACATTTGACAAGGACTTACACAGCCCTCGTTGTCGGCCCCCGACCGTTGCCAGCAAGGTCGAGGCCACTAGGCCCTAGGTAGGGGTCGGTGACCTTGGCCCACTGGCGATGAGGGCTTGCCGAATGTGGCTACTACTTTTTTTTTTTTTTAGTTGTTTTAATTTATTTAAATATTATTTTTATTAAAATTCAAATCTAGAGGCAAAATGGCGTCGTTTTTTTTACTTATATAGCAATGTCATCGCAAAAAAGACGTCACTTTGCACTTAACTCGCTGGAAAAATGCCATGTCAACAATTTCGCCGGAAAATTTCACGTTGACATGCAAGCATCCCACTCTTCTCCGATTTTGGTATTTAAAAGTACATTTTGAAAGTTTTGGTATTAAGTATTTAATTGTGCTAAGTTTTGACACTTACGATATACTTTAGCCATGTGCGTTGGCATTACTTTCTGTAGTGCCATAGCAGGTAGTTGCCGGGAATATTATGAAAACTTAGCCAATCGATCTACATTTTTGTGGAAGACTTGGGTCAATCGCAGAGAAAGCGGCAAAAAAGCATATATATAATATATAATATATATTTACATTTTGCGTAGAAGACTTGGGTCAATCGTAAAGAAAGCAGCAAAAAAGTATATGAAATGGTAATAAATTATTACGGGTCGAAGTTCAAGACTTAGGTTGCTCTGTGTTGGACTTCTTTGTTTGCGACGTTAGTGTAGTTTTGACTTTTAATTCAAGATTTTTGGACATTTCCTCGGGTCATTGGTGAGGAATATAATTTTTGCCATGTAATGCAGTAGGAGATTAAGATTAATTAGTGTTTGGAACAATCTTACTTATTGAGAGTGAGAACAGAGGTAGAATAAAGGTGATTGTCTATATTTGGGCGGTGCAAATGTAAAAAATTAGCGTAAGTGGATATTTAAGTGCCAAAACTTCTAAAATGTATATTTAAGTGACACTCTTTTTGAAGACTGGAACATTTGAGTGCCCAGTTCGGCGAAAGTGGTCGGAAATCCAATGTGGCATATTTTTGATAATTTGAGTTATTTACGGCGCACATTGGAAAGCTAACTCAGCAACGAAGATGAGACACGACGTCGTTTTGCCCCAAAAATCGAATTTTAGTGTATATATTAATTAAAATAAATTAAAACAACCAATTTTTTTTTTTTTAAATACGTACATCATTTGACGAGGGCAGCCCTCGTCGGCGGCTCCCGCCATTGCCGGCAAGGTCGAGGTCACTAAGCCCTAGGCGGGGCCGGTGATCTTGGCTCACCAGGGGATTAGGGCCCGCCGAATCAGCCAAATGTGGCTACTACTTTATTTATTTATTTATTATTTAGTTGTTTTAATTTATTTAAATGTTATTTTTTAAAAAATTCAAATATAGCGACAAAATGACGTCGTTTTTTGCTTATATAGCCACGTCATTGCAAAAAACGACTCCCTTTGTACTTAACTCGCTGGAAAAATGCCAAGTCAACAATTTGGTCGGAAAATTTCACGTTGACATGTGAGCGTCCCACTCTTCTCCGATTTTGGTATTTAAATGTACATTTTGAAAGTTTTGGTACTTAAGTATTTAATTGCGCTAAGTTTTGATACTTACGATGTACTTTAGCCATGTGCGTGCGCATTACTTTCTACAAAGCCGTAGCAGGTAGCTGTCGGGAATATTATGAAAACTCAACCAATCGATCTACATTTTCGAGGAAGACTTGGGTCAATTGCGGAGAAAGCAACAAAAAAGCATATATATAATATATAATATATATTTACATTTTGCGTAGAAGACTTGGGTCAACCGTCAAGAAAGCATAAAAAAAGTATATGAAATGGTAATAAATTATTACGGGTGGAAGTTCAAGACTTAGGGTGCTCTGTGTTGGACTTCTTTGTTTGCGAAGTCAGTGCGGTTTTGACTTTTAATTCAAGATCTGTGGACATTTCCTCGGGTCATTGGTGAGGAATGTAATTTTTGCCATGTAATGCAGTAGGAGAAATTAAGATTAATTAGTGTTTGAAACAATCTTACTTATTGAAAGTGAGAACAGAGGTAGAATAAAGGTGATTGTCTATATTTGGGCGGTGCAAATGTAAAAAATTAGCGTAAGTGGATATTTAAGTGCCAAAACTTCTAAAATGTATATTTAAGTGCCACTCTTTTTGAAGACTGGAACATTTGAGTGCCAAGTTCGGCGAAAGTGGTCGGAAATTGAATGTGGCATATTTTTGATAATATGAGTTATTTACGTGGCACATCAGAAAGCTAACTCAGCAACGAAGATGAGACACGATGTCGTTTTGCCCCCAAAATCGAATTTTAGTGTATATATTAATTAAAATAAATTAAAACAACCATTTTTTTAAAAAAAAAAAATACGTACAGCATTTGACGAGGGCAGCCCTCGTCCGTGGTCCCCCACCATTGCCGGCAAGGTCGAGGTCACTAAGCCCTAGGTAGGGGCCAGTGATCTTGGCTCACCAGGGATTAAGGCCCGTCGAATCAGCCAAATGTGGCTACTACTTTTTTATTATTATTATTTAGTTGTTTTAATTTATTTAAATGTTATTTTTATTAAAATTCAAATATAGAGGCAAAATGACGTCGTTATTTGCTTATATAGCCACTTCATCGCAAAAAACGACTTCATTTTGCACTTAACTCACTGGAAAAATGCCAAGTCAACAATTTGGTCGGAAAATTTCACGTTGACATGTGAGCGTCCCACTCTTCTCCGATTTTGGTATTTAAATGTACATTTTGAAAGTTTTGGTACTTAAGTATTTAATTGTGCTAAGTTTTGATACTTACGATGTACTTTAGCCATGTGCGTGCGCATTACTTTCTACAGTGCCGTAGCAGGTAGCTGTCGGGAATATTATGAAAACTCAGCCAATCGATCTACATTTTCGAGGAAGACTTGGGTCAATTGCGGAGAAAGCAACAAAAAAGCATATATATAATATATAATATATATTTACATTTTGCGTAGAAGACTTGAGTCAACCGTCAAGAAAGCATAAAAAAAGTATATGAAATGGTAAGAAATTATTACGGGTGGAAGTTCAAGACTTAGGGTGCTCTGTGTTGGACTTCTTTGTTTGCGAAGTCAATGCGGTTTTGACTTTTAATTCAAGATCTGTGGACATTTCCTCGGGTCATTGGTGAGGAATGTAATTTTTGCCATGTAATGCAGTAGGAGAAATTAAGATTAATTAGTGTTTGAAACAATCTTACTTATTGAAAGTGAGAGCAGAGGTAGAATAAAGGTGATTGTCTATATTTGGGCGGTGCAAATGTAAAAAATTAGCGTAATTAGATATTTAAGTGCCAAAACTTCTAAAATGTATATTTAAGTGCCACTCTTTTGAAGACTGGAACATTTGAGTGCCAAGTTCGGCGAAAGTGGTCGGAAATTGAATGTGGCATATTTTTGATAATATGAGTTATTTACGTGGCACATCAGAAAGCTAACTTAGCAACGAAGATGAGACACGACGTCGTTTTGCCCCCAAAATCGAATTTTAGTGTATATATTAATTAAAATAAATTAAAACAACCAATTTATTGAAAAAAAAAAATACGTACAGCATTTGACGAGGGTAGCCCTCGTCGGCGGCTCCCCACCATTGCCGGCAAGGTCGAGGTCACTAAGCCTTAGGCAGGGGCCGGTGATCTTGGCTCACCAGGGATTAGGGCCCGCCGAATCAGCCAAATGTGGCTACTACTTTTTTATTTATTTATTATTTAGTTGTTTTAATTTATTTAAATGTTATTTTTTTAAAAATTCAAATATAGAGGTAAAATAACGTCGTTTTTTGCTTATATAGCCACGTCATTGCAAAATACGACTTCGTTTTGCACTTAACTCGCTGGAAAAATGCCAAGTCAACAATTTGGTCGGAAAATTTCACGTTTACATGTGAGCGTCCCACTCTTCTCCGATTTTGGTATTTAAATGTACATTTTGAAAGTTTTGGTACTTAAGTATTTAGTTGTGCTATGCTTTAATACTTACGATGTACTTTAGCCATGTGCGTGCGCATTACTTTCTACAGTGCCGTAGCAAGTAGCTGTCGGGAATATTATGAAAACTCAGCCAATCGATCTACATTTTCGAGGAAGACTTGGGTCAACCGCGGAGAAAGCGACAAAAAAGCATATATATAATATATAATATATATTTACATTTTGCGTAGAAGACTTGGGTCAACCGTAAAGAAAGCATAAAAAAAGTATATGAAATGGTAATAAATTATTACGGGTGGAAGTTCAAGACTTAGGTTGCTCTGTGTTGGACTTCTTTGTTTGCGAAGTCAGTGCGGTTTTGACTTTTAATTCAAGATCTATGGACAATTCTTTGGGTCATTGATGAGGAATGTAATTTTTGCCATGTAATGCAGTAGGAGAAATTAAGATTAATTAGTGTTTGGAACAATCTTACTTATTGAGAGTGAGAGCAGAGGTAGAATAAAGGTGATTGTCTATATTTGGGCGGTGCAAATGTAAAAAATTAGCGTAATTAGATATTTAAGTGCCAAAACTTCTAAAATGTATATTTAAGTGCCACTCTTTTTGAAGACTGGAACATTTGAGTGCGAAGTTCGGCGAAAGTGGTCGGAAATTGAATGTGGCATATTTTTGATAATATGAGTTATTTACGTGGCACATCAGAAAGCTAACTCAGCAACGAAGATGAGACACGATGTCGTTTTGCCCCCAAAATCGAATTTTAGTGTATATATTAATTAAAATAAATTAAAACAACCAATTTTTTTTTTTTTTTAAAATACGTACAGCATTTGACGAGGGCAGCCCTCGTCCGTGGTCCCCCACCATTGCCGGCAAGGTCGAGGTCACTAAGCCCTAGGTAGGGGCCGGTGATCTTGGTTCACTAGGGATTAAGGCCCGCCGAATCAGCCAAATGTGGCTACTACTTTTTTATTATTATTATTTAGTTGTTTTAATTTATTCAAATGTTATTTATATTAAAATTCAAATATAGAGGCAAAATGACGTCGTTATTTGCTTATATAGCCACTTCATCGCAAAAAACGACTTCATTTTGCACTTAACTCGCTGGAAAAAGGCCAAGTCAACAATTTGGTCGGAAAATTTCACGTTGACATGTGAGCATCCCACTCTTCTCCGATTTTGGTATCTAAATGTACATTTTGAAAGTTTTGGTACTTAAGTATTTAACTGTGTTATGTTTTAATACTTACGATGTACTTTAGCCATGCACGTGTGCATTACTTTCTGCAGTGCCGTAGCAGGTAGCTGTCGGGAATATTAAGAGAACTCAGCCAATCGATCTACATTTTCGAGGAAGACTTGGGTTAACCGCGGAGAAAGCAACAAAAAAGCATATATATATATATATATAATATAATATATATTTACATTTTGCGTAGAAGACTTGGGTCAACCGTAAAGAAAGCAGCAAAAAGGTACATGAAATGGTAATAAATTATTACGGGTGGAAGTTCAAGACTTAGGGTGCTCTGTGTTGGACTTCTTTGTTTGCGAAGTCAGTGCGGTTTTGACTTTTAATTCAAGATCTGTGGACATTTCCTCGGGTCATTGGTGAGGAATGTAATTTTTGCCATGTAATGCAGTAGGAGAAATTAAGATTAATTAGTGTTTGAAACAATCTTACTTATTGAAAGTGAGAACAGAGGTAGAATAAAGGTGATTGTCTATATTTGGGCGGTGCAAATGTAAAAAATTAGCGTAAGTGGATATTTAAGTGCCAAAACTTCTAAAATGTATATTTAAGTGCCACTCTTTTTGAAGACTGGAACATTTGAGTGCCAAGTTCGGCAAAAGTGGTCGGAAATGGAATGTGGCATATTTTTGATAATATGAGTTATTTACGTGGCACATCAGAAAGCTAACTTAGCAACGAAGATGAGACACGACGTCGTTTTGCCCCCAAAATCGAATTTTAGTGTATATATTAATTAAAATAAATTAAAACAATCAATTTATTTAAAAAAAAAAATACGTACAGCATTTGACGAGGGTAGCCCTCGTCGGCGGCTCCCACCATTGCCGGCAAGGTCGAGGTCACTAAGCCTTAGGCGGGGGCCGTTGATCTTGGCTCACTAGGGATTAGGGCCCGCCGAATCAGCCAAATGTGGCTACTACTTTTTTATTTATTTATTATTTAGTTGTTTTAATTTATTTAAATGTTATTTTTTAAAAATTCAAATATAGAGGCAAAATAAGGTTGTTTTTTGCTTATATAGCCACGTCATTGCAAAATACGACTTCGTTTTGCACTTAACTCGCTGGAAAAATGCCAAGTCAATAATTTGGTCGGAAAATTTCACGTTTACATGTGAGCGTCCCACTCTTCTCCGATTTTGGTATTTAAATGTACATTTTGAAAGTTTGGGTACTTAAGTATTTAGTTGTGCTATGCTTTAATACTTACGATGTACTTTAGCCATGTGCGTGCGCATTACTTTCTACAGTGCCGTAGCAGGTAGCTGTCGGGAATATTATGAAAACTCAGCCAATCG
This sequence comes from Eucalyptus tenuipes, assembly GCA_014182365.1. Taxonomy (NCBI): domain Eukaryota; kingdom Viridiplantae; phylum Streptophyta; class Magnoliopsida; order Myrtales; family Myrtaceae; genus Eucalyptus; species Eucalyptus tenuipes. Next base: position 4,664,897 of record CM024547.1, on the reverse strand, counting down.
ATCTACATTTTCGAGGAAGACTTGGGTCAACCGCGGAGAAAGCAACAAAAAAGCATATATATAATATATAATATATATTTACATTTTGCGTAGAAGACTTGGGTCAACCGTAAAGAAAGCATAAAAAAAGTATATGAAATGGTAATAAATTATTACGGGTGGAAGTTCAAGACTTAGGTTGCTCTGTGTTGGACTTCTTTGTTTGCGAAGTCAGTGCAGTTTTGACTTTTAATTCAAGATCTATGGACAATTCTTTGGGTCATTGATGAGGAATGTAATTTTTGCCATATAATGCAGTAGGAGAAATTAAGATTAATTAGTGTTTGGAACAATCTTACTTATTGAGAGTGAGAGCAGAGGTAGAATAAAGGTGATTGTCTATATTTGGGCGGTGCAAATGTAAAAAATTAGCGTAATTAGATATTTAAGTGCCAAAACTTCTAAAATGTATATTTAAGTGCCACTCTTTTTGAAGACTGGAACATTTGAGTGCCAAGTTCGGCGAAAGTGGTCGGAAATTGAATGTGGCATATTTTTGATAATATGAGTTATTTACGTGGCACATCGATAGCTAACTCAGCAACGAAGATGAGACACGATGTCGTTTTGCCCCCAAAATCGAATTTTAGTGTATATATTAATTAAAATAAATTAAAACAACCAATTTTTTTTTTTTTTTTTAAATACGTACAGCATTTGACGAGGGCAGCCCTCGTCCGCGGTCCCCCACCATTGCCGGCAAGGTCGAGGTCACTAAGCCCTAGGTAGGGGCCGGTGATCTTGGTTCACCAGGGATTAAGGCCCGCCGAATCAGCTAAATGTGGCTACTACTTTTTTATTATTATTATTTAGTTGTTTTAATTTATTTAAATGTTATTTTTATTAAAATTCAAACATAGAGGCAAAATGACGTCGTTATTTGCTTATATAGCCACTTCATCGCAAAAAACGACTTCATTTTGCACTTAACTCGCTGGATAAAGGCCAAGTCAACAATTTGGTCGGAAAATTTCACGTTGACATGTGAGCATCCCACTCTTCTCCGATTTTGGTATCTAAATGTACATTTTGAAAGTTTTGGTACTTAAGTATTTAACTGTGTTATGTTTTAATACTTACGATGTACTTTAGCCATGCGCGTGTGCATTACTTTCTGCAGTGCCGTAGCAGGTAGCTGTCGGGAATATTATGAGAACTCAGCCAATCGATCTACATTTTCGAGGAAGACTTGGGTTAACCGCGGAGAAAGCAACAAAAAAGCATATATATATATATAATATAATATATATTTACATTTTGCGTAGAAGACTTGGGTCAACCGTAAAGAAAGCAGCAAAAAAGTATATGAAATGGTAATAAATTATTACGGGTGGAAGTTAAAGACTTAGGGTGCTCTGTGTTGGACTTCTTTGTTTGCGAAGTCAGTGCGGTTTTGACTTTTAATTCAAGATCTGTGGACATTTCCTCGGGTCATTGGTGAGTAATGTAATTTTTGCCATGTAATGCAGTAGGAGAAATTAAGATTAATTAGTGTTTGAAACAATCTTACTTATTGAAAGTGAGAACAGAGGTAGAATAAAGGTGATTGTCTATATTTGGGCGGTGCAAATTTAAAAAATTAGCGTAAGTGGATATTTAAGTGCCAAAACTTCTAAAATGTATATTTAAGTGCCACTCTTTTTGAAGACTGGAACATTTGAGTGCCAAGTTCGGCGAAAGTGGTCGGAAATGGAATGTGGCATATTTTTGATAATATGAGTTATTTACGTGGCACATCAGAAAGCTAACTTAGCAACGAAGATGAGACACGACGTCATTTTGCCCCCAAAATCGAATTTTAGTGTATATATTAATTAAAATAAATTAAAACAACCAATTTATTTAAAAAAAAATACGTACAGCATTTGACGAGGGTAGCCCTCGTCGGCGGCTCCCCACCATTGCCGGCAAGGTCGAGGTCACTAAGCCTTAGGCAGGGGCCGGCGATCTTGGCTCACCAGGGATTAGGGCCCGCCGAATCAGCCAAATGTGGCTACTACTTATTTATTTATTTATTATTTAGTTGTTTTAATTTATTTAAATGTTATTTTTTTAAAAATTCAAATATAGAGGCAAAATAACGTCGTTTTTTGCTTATATAGCCACGTCATTGCAAAATACGACTTCGTTTTGCACTTAACTCGCTGGAAAAATGCCAAGTCAACAATTTGGTCGGAAAATTTCACGTTTACATGTGAGCGTCCCACTGTTCTCCGATTTTGGTATTTAAATGTACATTTTGAAAGTTTGGGTACTTAAGTATTTAGTTGTGCTATGCTTTAATACTTACGATGTACTTTAGCCTTGTGCGTGCGCATTACTTTCTACAGTGCCGTAGCAGGTAGTTGTCGGGAATATTATGAAAACTCAGCCAATCGATCTACATTTTCGAGGAAGACTTGGGTCAACCGCGGAGAAAGCGACAAAAAAGCATATATATAATATATAATATATATTTACATTTTGCGTAGAAGACTTGGGTCAACCGTAAAGAAAGCATAAAAAAAGTATATGAAATGGTAATAAAGTATTACGGGTGGAAGTTCAAGACTTAGGTTGCTCTGTGTTGGACCTCTTTGTTTGCGAAGTTAGTGCGGTTTTGACTTTTAATTCAAGATCTATGGACAATTCTTTGGGTCATTGATGAGGAATGTAATTTTTGCCATGTAATGCAGTAGGAGAAATTAAGATTAATTAGTGTTTGGAACAATCTTACTTATTGAGAGTGAGAGCAGAGGTAGAATAAAGGTGATTGTCTATATTTGGGCGGTGCAAATGTAAAAAATTAGCGTAATTAGATATTTAAGTGCCAAAACTTCTAAAATGTATATTTAAGTGCCACTCTTTTTGAAGACTGGAACATTTGAGTGCCAAGTTCGGCGAAAGTGGTCGGAAATTGAATGTGGCATATTTTTGATAATATGAGTTATTTACGTGGCACATCAGAAAGCTAACTCAGCAACGAAGATGAGACACGACGTCGTTTTTTGCTTATATAGCCACGTCATTGCAAAATACGACTTCGTTTTGCACTTAACTCGCTGGAAAAATGCCAAGTCAACAATTTGGTCGGAAAATTTCACGTTTACATGTGAGCGTCCCACTCTTCTCCGATTTTGGTATTTAAATGTACATTTTGAAAGTTTTGGTACTTAAGTATTTAATTGTGCTATGCTTTAATACTTATGATGTACTTTAGCCATGTGCGTGCGCATTACTTTCTACAGTGCCGTAGCAGGTAGCTGTCGGGAATATTATGAAAACTCAGCCAATCGATCTACATTTTCGAGGAAGACTTGGGTCAACCGCGGAGAAAGCAGCAAAAAAGCATATATATAATATATAATATATATTTACATTTTGCGTAGAAGACTTGGGTCAACCGTAAAGAAAGCAGCAAAAAAGTATATGAAATGGTAATAAATTATTACGGGTGGAAGTTCAAGACTTAGGTTGCTCTGTGTTGGACTTCTTTGTTTGCGAAGTCAGTGCGGTTTTGACTTTTAATTCAAGATCTATGGACATTTTCTTGGGTCATTGACGAGGAATGTAATTTTTGCCATGTAATGTAGTAGGAGAAATTAAGATTAATTAGCGTTTGGAACAATCTTACTTTTCGAGAGTGAGAACAGAGATAGAATAAAGGTGATTGTCTATATTTGGGCAGCGCAAATGTAAAAAATTATAATAAGTGGATATTTAAGTGCCAAAATTTCTAAAATGTATATTTTAGTGCCACTCTTTTTGAAAATTGGAACATTTCAGTCCCAAGTTCGGCGAAGATGGTCGGAAATCCGATGTGGCATATTTTCTATAATATAAGTGATTTGCATGGCACGTCAGAAAGCTAACTCAGCAATGAAGATGAGACACGACGTCGTTTTGCCCCCAAAATCGAATTTTAATGTATATATTAATTAAAATAAATTAAAAGAACCATTTAAAAAAAATGGGTACAACATATGATGAGGGGAGCCCTCGTCGGCGGCCCCGCACCGTTGCCGACAAGGTCAAGGCCATTAAGCCTACGCAGAGGCCGGTGACCTTGGCCCACCGGGGATGAGGGCCTTCAAAATGTGGCTATTGCTTTTTTTTTTTTTTTTTTTTTTTAATTTAGCTGTTTAAATTTATTTAAATATTATTTTTATTAAAATAAAAGTCTAGAGCCAAAATGACGTCGTTGTTTGCTTACATAGCCACGTCATCGGAAAAAAATGACGTCATTTTGCACTTAAGTCACTGGAAAAAATGCCACGTCAACAATTTGCCCTGAAAATTTCGTTGTTGACATGTGAGCGTCCCACTCTTCTCCGATTTTGGTATTTAAGTGTACCTTTCGAAAATTTTGGTACTTAAGTATTTAATTGTGCTAAGTTTTGATACTTACGATGTACTTTAGCCATGTGCGTGCGCATTACTTTCTACAGTGCCGTAGCAGGTAGCTGCTGGGAACATTATGAAAACTCAGCCAATTGATCTACATTTTCGTGGAAGACTTAAGTCAACTGCGGAGAAAGCAACAAAAAAGAATATATATAATATATTATATATATTTAAATTTTGCGTAGAAGACTTGGGTCAACCGTAGAGAAAGCAGCAAAAAAATATATGAAATGGTAATCAATTATTGCAGGTCGAAGTTTAAGACTTAGGTTGCTCTGTGTTGGACTTCTTTGTTTGCGACGTCAGTGCGGTTTTGACTTTTAATTCATGATATGTGCACATTTCCTTGGGTCATTGATGTGGAATGTAACTTTTGCCGTGTAATGCAGTAGGAGAAATTAATATTAATTAGTGTTTGGAAGAGTCATACTTATTGAGAGTGAGAACGAAAGTAGAATAAATGTCATTGTCTATATTTAGGCGGTGCAAACGTCAAAAATTAGCATAAGTTGATATTTAAGTGCCAAAAATTCTAAAATGTATATTTAAGTGTCACTCTTTTTGAAAATTGGAACATTTAAATGCCAAGTTCGGGGAAGGTGGTCGGAAATCCAATGTGGCATATTTTTGATAATATGAGTGATTTACGTGGCATGTCGCAAAGCTAACGTAGCAATGAAGATGCAAAATGACGTCGTTTTGCCCCCAAAAACGAATTTTAATGTATATATTAATTAAAATAAATTAAACGAACCATTTTCTTTTAAATTGGTGCAGCAATTGATGAGGACCTGGACAACCCTCGTTGCCGGCAACGTTGGGGTCACTAGGCCCTAGGCGGGGTCAGTGACCTTGGCCCACCGGCGATGAGGGCCAGCCAAATGTGGCTAATGCTTTTTTTTTTTTTTTTCAAAATTTAAATGTTTTAATTTATTAAAATATTATTTTTATTGAAATAAAATCTAGAGGCGAAATGACGTCGTTTTTTGCTTATATAGCCACGTCATTGCAAAAAACGACGTCATTTTGCACTTAACTCACTGGAAAAATGCCACGTCAACAACTTGGCCGGAAAATTTTGCGTTGACATGTGAGCGTCCCACTCTCTTCCGATTTCAATATTTGAGTGTATCTTATGAAAGTTTTGGTATTTAAGTGTTTAATTGTGCTAAGTTTTGATATTTACGATGTACTTTAGCCATCTGCATGCGCATTACTTTCTGTAGTGTCGTAGCAGGTAGCTGCCGGGAACAATATGAAAACTTAGCCAATCGATCTACATTTTCGTGGAAGACTTGGGTGTACCGCAGAGATAGCAACAAAAAAGCATATATATAATATATTATATATATTTACATTTTGCGTAGAAGACTTGGGTCAACCGTAAAGAAAGCAGCAAAAGAGTATATGAAATGGTAATAAATTATTACCGGTCGAAGTTCAAGACTTAGGTTGCTCTCTGTTGGCCTTCTTTATTTGCGACGTCAGTGCGGTTTTAACCTTTAATTCATGATATGTGGACATTTCCTTGGCTTATTGATGAGGAATGCAAATTTTGCCGTGTAATGCAGTAAGAGAAATTAAGATTAATTAGTGTTTGGAACAATCTTACTTATTAAGAGTGAGAACAGAGTTAGAATAAAGGTGATTGTCTATATTTGGGCGGTGCAAATGTCAAAAATTAGCATAAGTGGATTAAGTGCCAAAACTTCTAAAATTTATATTTAAGTGCCACTCTTTTTGAAAACTGGAACATTTAAGTGCCAAGTTCGGCGAAGGTAATCAGAAATATGATGTGGCATATTTTTTTATAATATAAGTGATTTAGGTGGCATGTCGGAAAGCTAGCTCAGCAATGAAGATGCCAAACAACGTCGTTTTGACCGCAAAATCGAATTTTGATGTGTATATTAATTAAAATAAATTAAAAGAACCAATTTTTTTAAGGAAAAAAAATAGGTGCAACATTTGACGAGGACTTACACAGCCCTCGTCGGCGGCCCCCAACTATTGCCAGCAAGGTCGAGGTCACTAGGCCCTAGGTAGTGGTCGCACCGGCGATGAGGGCTTGCCGAATGTGGATACTGCTTTTTTATTTAGGTTTTTTAATTTATTTAAATACTATTTTCTTTAAAATTCAAATCTAGAGGCAAAATGGCGTTGTTTTTTTTTTACTTATATAGCAACGTCATCACAAAAAACGACGTCATTTTGCACTTAAGTCGCTGGAAAAATGCCACGTCAACAATTTCACTGGAAAATTTCACGTTGGCATGTGAGCATCCCACTCTTCTCCAATTTTGGTATTTAAATGAACATTTTGAAATTTTTGGTACTTAAGTATTTAATTGTGCTAAGTTTTGATACTTACGATGTACTTTAGCCATGTGTGTGCGCAATACTTTCAGCAGTGCCATAGCAGGTAGCTGCTGGGAATATTATGAAAACTTAGCCAGTCGATCAACATTTTCGTGGAAGACTTGGGTCAATCGCGGAGAAAGCGGCAAAAAAGCATAAATATAAATAATATAATATATATTTACATTTTGCGTAGAAGACTTGGGTCAATGGTAAAGAAAGCAGCAAAAAAGTATATGAAATGATAATAAATTATTACGGGTCGAAGTTCAAGACTTAGGTTGCTCTGTGTTGGACTTCTTTGTTTGCGACGTTATTGTGGTTTTGACTTTTAATTCAAGATCTGTGGACATTTCCTCGGGTCATTGGTGAGGAATGTAATTTTTGCCATGTAATGTAGTAGGAGAAATTAAGATTAATTAGTGTTTGGAACAATCATACTTATTTAGAGTGAGAACAGAGGAAGAATAAGGTGATTGTCTATAATTGGGCAGTGCAAATGTCAAAAATTAGCGTAAGTGGATATTTAAGTGCCAAAACTTCTAAAATATATATTTAAGTGCCACTCTTTTTGAAGACTGGAACATTTGAGTGCCAAGTTCGGCGAAAGTGGTCGGAAATCCAATGTGGCATATTTTAGATAATATGAGTTATTTACAGCGCAGATTGCAAAGCTAACTCAGCAACGAAGATGAGACACGACGTCGTTTTGCCCCGAAATCGAATTTTAATGTATATATTAATTAAAATAAATTATAACAACCAATGTTTTATTTTTTTTTTTAAATAGGTGCTGCATTTGACGAGGGCAGCCCTCGTCGGCCCCCCCCACCATTGCCGGCAAGTTAGAGGTCGCTAAGCCCTAGGCGGGGGGCTGGTGATCTTGGCTCACCGAGGGATTAGCGCCCGCCGAATCAGCCAAATGTGGGCACTACTTTTTTTTTAATTTATTTATTATTTAGTTGTTTTAATTTATTTAAATGTTATTTTTTTTTAAATTCAAATATAGAGGCAAAATGACGTCGTTTTTTGCTTATATAGCCACGTCATCGCAAAAAACAACTTCATTTTGCACTTAACTTGCTGGAAAAATGCCAAGTCAACAGTTTGGTTGGATAATTTCACGTTGACATGTGAGCGTCACACTCGTCTCCGATTTTGGTATTTAAATGTACATTTTGAAAGTTTTGGTACTTAAGTATTTAATTGTGCTATGTTTTAATACTTACGATGTACTTTAGCCATGTGCGTGCGCATTACTTTCTACAGTGCCGTAACAGATAGCTGTCGGGAATATTATGAAAACTCAGCCAATCGATCTACATTTTCGAGGAAGACTTGGGTCGACCGCAGAGAAAGCAACAAAAAAACATATATATAATATATATAATATATATTTACATTTTGCGTAGAAGACTTGGGTCAACCGTAAAGAAAGCAGCAAAAGAGTATATGAAATGGTAATAAATTATTACGGGTCGAAGTTCAAGACTTCGGTTGTTCTGTGTCGGACTTCTTTGTTTGCGAAGTCAGTGCGGTTTTGACTTTTAATTCAAGATCTATGGACATTTCTTTGGGTCATTGATGAGGAATGTAATTTTTGCCGTGTAATGCAGTAGGAGAGATTAAGATTAATTAGTGTTTGGAACAATCTGACTTATTGAGAGTGAGAACAGAGGTAGAATAAAGGTGATTGTCTACATTTGGGCGGTGTAAATTTCAAAAATTAGCGTAAGTGGATATTTAAGTGCCAAAACTTCTAAAATGTATATTTAAGTGTCGCTCTTTTTGAAGACTGGAACATTTGAGAGCCAAGTTCGGCGAAAGTAGTCAGAAATTCAATGTGGCATATTTTTGATAATATGAGTTATTTACGTGACACATCGGAAAGCTAACTCAGCAACAAAGATGAGACATGACGTCGTTTTGCCCCCAAAATCGAATTTTAATGTATATATTAATTAAAATAAATTAAAAGAACCAATGTTTTTTTAAAAAAAAATAGGTACAGCATTTGACGAGGGCAGCCCTCGTCGGCGGTCCCCACCATTGCCGGCAAGGTCGAGGTCACTAAGCCCTAGGTAGGGGCCGGTGATCTTGGCTCACCAGGGATTAGGGCCTGCCGAATCAGCCGAATGTGGCTACTACTTTTTATTATTATTATTTAGTTGTTTTAATTTATTTAAATGTTATTTTTATTAAAATTCAAATATAGAGGCAAAATGACGTCGTTTTTTGCTTATATAGCCACGTCATCGCAAAAAACGACTTCATTTTGCACTTAACTCGCTGGAAAAATGCCAAGTCAACAATTTGGTCGGAAAATTTTTTGTTGACATGTGAGCGTCCCACTCTTCTCCGATTTTGGTATTTAAATGTACATTTTGAAAGTTTTGGTACTTAAGTATTTAATTGTGCTATGTTTTAATACTTACGATGTACTTTAGCCATGTGCGTGCGCATTACTTTCTACAGTGCCGTAGCAGATAGCTGTCGGGAATATTATGAAAACTTAGCCAATCGATCTACATTTTCGAGGAAGACTTGGGTCGACCGCGGAGAAAGCAACAAAAAAACATATATATAATATGTAATATATATTTACATTTTGCGTAGAAGACCTGGGTCAACCATAAAAAAAGCAGCAAAAGAGTACATGAAATTGTAATAAATTATTACAGGTCGAAGTTCAAGACTTAGGTTATTCTATGTTGGACTTCTTTGTTTGCGAAGTCAGTGCGGTTTTGACTTTTAATTCAAGATCTATGGACATTTCCTTGGGTCATTGATGAGGAATGTAATTTTTGCCATGTAATGCAGTAGGAGAAATAAAGATTAATTAGTGTTTGGAACAATCTTACTTATTGAGAGTGAGAACAAAGGTAGAATAGAGGTGATTGTCTATATTTGGGTAGTGCAAATGTCAAAAATTATAATAAGTGGATATTTAGGTGCCAAAACTTCTAAAGTGTATATTTAAGTGCCACTCTTTTTGAAAATTGGAACATTTAAGTGCCAAGTTCGGCGAAGATGGTCGGAAATCCGATGTGGCATATTTTCTATAATATAAGTGATTTACATGGCACGTCAGAAAGCTAACTCAGCAATGACGATGAGACACGATGTCGTTTTGCCCCCAAAATCGAATTTTAATGTATATATTAATTAAAATAAATTAAAAGAGCCATTTAAAAAATGGGTACAACATATGATGAGGGGAGCCCTCGTCGGCGGCCCCCACCGCTGCCGACAAGGTCGAGGTCATTAAGCCCTAGGCAGAGGCCGGTGACCTTGGTCCACTAGGGATGAGGGCCTTCAGAATGTGGCGATTGCTCTCTGTTTTTTTTTTTTTTTTTAATTTAGTTGTTTAAATTTATTTAAATATTATTTTTATTAAAATAAAAGTCTAGAGCCAAAATGACGTCGTTGTTTGCTTACATAGCCACGTCATTGGAGAAAATGATGTCATTTTGCACTTAACTCACTGGAAAAATGCCAAGTCAACAATTTGCCTTGAAAATTTCGTTGTTGACATGTGAGAGTCCCCCCCTTCTCCGATTTTGGTATTTAACTGTACCTTTCGAAAATTTTGGTACTTAAGTATTTAATTGTGCTAAGTTTTGATACTTACGATGTACTTTAGCCATGTGCGTGCGCATTACTTTCTGTAGTGTGGTAGCAGGTAGATGCCGGGAACAATATGAAAACTCAGCCAATCGATCTACATTTTCGTGGAAGACTTGGGTGAACTGGAGAGATAGAAACAAAAAAGCATATATATAATATATTATATATATTTACATTTTGCGTAGAAGACTTGGGTCAACCGTAAAGAAAGCAGCAAAAGAGTATATGAAATGGTAATAAATTATTACGGGTCGAAGTTCAAGACTTACGTTGCTCTGTGTTGGCTTTCTTTATTTGCGACGTCACTGCGGTTTTAACCTTTAATTCATGATATGTGGACATTTCCTTGGCTTATTGATGAGGAATGCAATTTTTTCCGTGTAATGCAGTAAGAGAAATTAAGATTAATTAGTGTTTGGAACAATCTTACTTATTAAGAGTGAGAACAGAGTTAGAATAAAGGTGATTGTCTATATTTGGGCGGTGCAAATGTCAAAAATTAGCATAAGTGGATATTTAAGTGCCAAAACTTCTAAAATGTATATTTAAGTGCCACTCTTTTTGAAAACTGGAACATTTAAATGTCAAGTTCGGCGAAGGTGGTCGGAAATCCAATGTGGCATATTTTTGATAATATGAGTTATTTACGTGGCATGTCGAAAAGCTAACTTAGCAATGAAGATGCAAAATGATGTCGTTTTGCCCCCAAAAACGAATTTTAATGTATATATATATATTAATTAAAATAAATTAAATGAACCATTTTCTTTTAAATAGGTGCAGGAATTGATGAGGACCTGGACAGCCCTCATCGCCGGCAAGGTCGGGGTCACTAGGCCCTAGGCAGGGGTCAGTGACCTTGGCCCACCGGTGATGTGGGCCAGCCTAATGTGGGTAATGCTTTTTTTTTTTATTCAAAATTTAATTGTTTTAATTTATTAAAATATTATTTTTATTGAAATAAAATCTAGAGGCGAAATGACGTCGTTTTTTGTTTATATAGCCACGTCATTTCAAAAAACGACGTTATTTTGCACTTAACTCACTAGAAAAATGCCACGTCAACAACTTGGCCGGAAAATTTTGCGTTGACATGTGAGCGTCCCACTCTCTTCCGATTTCAATATTTGAGTGTATCTTATGAAAGTTTTGGTACTTAAGTGTTTAATTGTGCTAAGTTTTGATACTTACGATGTACTTTAGCCATGTGCGTGCGCATTACTTTCTGTAGTGTGGTAGCAGGTAGCTGCCGCGAACAATATGAAAACTCAGCCAATCGATCTACATTTTCGTGGAAGACTTGGGTGAACTGTAGAGATAGCAACAAAAAAGCATATATATAATATATTATATATATTTACATTTTGCGTAGAAGACTTGGGTCAACCGTAAAGAAAGCAGCAAAAGAGTATATGAAATGGTAATAAATTATTACGGGTCGAAGTTCAAGACTTAGGTTGCTCTGTGTTGGCCTTCTTTATTTGCAACGTCAGTGCAGTTTTAACCTTTAATTCATGATATGTGGACATTTCCTTGGCTTATTGCTGAGGAATGCAACTTTTGCCATGTAATGCAGTAAGAGAAATTAATATTAATTAGTGTTTGGAACAATCTTACTTATTAAGAGTGAGAACAAAGTTAGAATAAAGGTGATTGTCTATATTTGGGCGGTGCAAATGTCAAAAATTAGCATAAGTGGATATTTAAGTGCCAAAACTTCTAAAATTTATATTTAAGTGCCACTCTTTTTGAAAACTGGAACATTTAAGTGCCAAGTTCGGCGAAGGTAATCAGAAATACGATGTGGCATATTTTTGATAATATAAGTGATTTAGGTGGCACGTCAGAAAGCTAGCTCAGCAATGAAGATGCCAAACAACGTCGTTTTGATCGCAAAATCGAATTTTAATGTGTATATTAATTAAAATAAATTAAAAGAAGCAATTTTTTTAAGGAAAAAAGAATAGGTGCAACATTTGACGAGGACTTACACAGCCCTCATCGGCGGCCCCCGACCGTTGCCAGGAAGGTCGAGGTCACTATGCCCTAGGTAGTGGTCGGTGACCTTGGCCCACCGGCGATGAGGGCTTGCCGAATGTGGCTACTGCTTTTTTTTTTTTTTTAGGTTTTTGAATTTATTTAAATATTATTTTTATTAAAATTCAAATCTAGAGGCAAAATGGCATCGTTTTTGTACTTATATAGCAATGTCATCACAAAAAACGACGTCATTTTGCACTTAACTCGCTGGAAAAATGCCATCAACAATTTCACCGGAAAATTTGACGTTGACATATGAGCATCCCACTCTTCTCCGATTTTGGAATTTAAATGAACATTTTGAAAGTTTTGGTAATTTAAATGAACATTTTGAAAGTTTTGGTACTTAAGTATTTAATTGTGCTAAGTTTTGATACTTATGATGTACTTTAGTCATGTGCGTGCGCAAGACTTTCTGCAGTGCCGTGGCAGGTAGCTGCCAGGAATATCATGAAAACTTAGCCAATCGATCTACATTTTCGTGGAAGACTTGGGACAGTCGCGGGGAAAGCGGCAAAAATGCATATATATAATATATAATATATATTTACATTTTGCGTAGAAGACTTGGGTCAATCGTAAAGAAAACAGCAAAAAAGTATATGAAATGGTAATAAATTATTACGGGTTGAAGTTCAAGACTTAGGTTGCTTTGTGTTGGACTTCTTTGTTTGCGACTTTAGTGTGGTTTTGACTTTTAATTCAAGTTTTGTGGACATTTCCTCGGGTCATTGGTGAGGAATGTAATTTTTGCCATGTAATGCAGTAGGAGAAATTAAGGTTAATTAGTGTTTGGAACAATCTTACTTATTTAGAGTGAGAACAGAAGTAGATTAAAGGTAATTGTCTATATTTGGGCGGTGCAAATGTAAAAAATCAGCGTAAGTGGATATTTAAGTGCCAAAACTTCTAAAATGTATATTTAAGTGCCACTCTTTTTGAAGACTGGAACATTTGAATGCCAAGTTCGGCGAAAGTGGTCGGAAATCCAATGTGGCATATTTTTGATAATATGAGTTATTTATGTGGCACATTGGAAAGCTAACTCAGCAACGAAGATGAGACACAACGTCGTTTTGCCCCCAAAATCGAGTTTTAATGTATATATTAATTAAAATAAATTAAAACAACCAATGTTTTTTTTTTTTTTTTTTTTAAGTATGTACTGCGTTTGACGAGGGCATCCCTCGTCGGCGGCCCCCACCATTGCCGGCAAGGTAGAGGTCACTAAGCCCTAGGCAGGGGCCGGTGATCTTGGCTCACCAAGGATTAGCGCCTGCCGAATAAGCCAAATGTGGCTACTACTTATTTATTTATTTATTATTTAGTTGTTTTAATTTATTTAAATGTTATTTTTATTAGAATTCAAATACAGAGGCAAAATGACGTCGTTTTTTGCTTATATACCCACGTCATTGGAAAAAACGACTTCATTTTACACTTAACTCGCCGGAAAAATGCCAAGTCAACAATTTGGTCGGAAAATTTCACGTTGACATGTGAGCGTCCCACTCTTCTCCGATTTTGGTATTTAAATGTACATTTTGAAAGTTTTGGTACTTAAGTATTTAATTGTGCTATGTTTTAATACTTATGATGTACTTTAGCCATGTGCGCGCGCATTACTTTCTGTAGTGCCGTAGCAGGTAGCGGTCGGGAATATTATGAAAACTCAGCCAATCGATCTACATTTTCGAGGAAGACTTGGGTCAACCGCGGAGAAAGCAACAAAAAAGCATATATATAATATATAATATATATTTACATTTTGCGTAGAAGACTTGGGTCAACTGTAAAGAAAGCAGCAAAAAAGTATATGAAATGGTAATAAAGTATTACGGGTGGAAGTTCAAGACTTAGGTTGTTCTGTGTTGGACTTCTTTGTTTGTGAAGTCAGTGCGGTTTTGACTTTTAATTCAAGATCTATGGACATTTCCTTGGGTCATTGATGAGGAATGTAATTTTTGCCATGTAATGCAGTAGGAGAAATTAAGATTAATTAGTGTTTGGAACAATCTGACTTATTGAGAGTGAGAACAGAGGTAGAATAAAGGTGATTGTCTATATTTGGGCGGTGCAAATGTCAAAAATTAGCGTAAGTGGATATTTAAGTGCCAAAACTTCTAAAATGTATATTTAAGTGCCACTCTTTTTTAAGACTGGAACATTTGGGTGCCAAGTTCGGCAAAAGTGGTCAGAAATTCAATGTGGCATATTTTTGATAATATGAGTTATTTACGTGGGACATCGGAAAGCTAACTCTGCAACGAAGATGAGACATGACATCGTTTTGCACCCAAAATCGAATTTCATTGTATATATTAATTAAAATAAATTAAAAGAACCAATGTTTTTTTTTAAAAAAAAAATAGGTACAGCATTTGACGAGGGTAGCCCTCGTCGGCGGTCCCCCACCATTGCCGGCAAGGTCGAGGTCACTAAGCCCTAGGTAGGGGCCGATGATCTTGGCTCACCAGGGATTAGGGCCCGCCGAATCAGCCAAATGTGGCTACTACTTTTTATTATTGTTATTTAGTTGTTTTAATTTATTTAAATGTTATTTTTATTAAAATTCAAATACAGAGGCAAAATGACGTCGTTTTTTGCTTATATACCCACGTCATTGGAAAAAACGACTTCATTTTACACTTAACTCGCTGGAAAAATGCCAAGTCAACAATTTGGTCGGAAAATTTCACGTTGACATGTGAGCGTCCCACTCTTCTCCGATTTTGGTATTTAAATGTACATTTTGAAAGTTTTGGTACTTAAGTATTTAATTGTGCTATGTTTTAATACTTATGATGTACTTTAGCCATGTGCGTGCGCATTACTTTCTGCAGTGCCGTAGCAGATAGCTGTCGGGAATATTATGAAAACTCAGCCAATCGATCTACATTTTCGAGGAAGAGTTGGGTCGACCGCGGAGAAAGAAAAAAAAAAGCATATATATAGTATATAATATATATTTACATTTTGCGTAGAAGACTTGGGTCAATCGTAAAGAAAGCAGCAAAAGAGTATATGAAATGGTAATAAATTATTACGGGTCGAAGTTCAAGACTTAGATTGTTCTGTGTTGGACTTCTTTGTTTGCGAAGTCAGTGCGGTTTTGACTTTTAATTCAAGATCTATGGACATTTCCTTGGGTCATTGATGAGGAATGTAATTTTTGCCATGTAATGCATTTGGAGAAATAAAGATTAATTAGTGTTTGGAACAATCTTACTTATTGAGAGTGAGAATAGAGGTAGAATAAAGGTGATTGTCTATATTTCAGTAGCGCAAATGTCAAAAATTATAATAAGTGGATAATTAGGTGGCAAAACTTCTAAAGTGTATATTTAAGTGCCACTCTTTTTGAAAATTGGAACATTTAAGTGCCAAGTTCGGCGAAGATGGTCGGAAATCCGATGTGGCATATTTTCTATAATATAAGTGATTTACATGGCACGTCAGAAAGCTAACTCAGCAATGAAGATGAGACACGATGTCGTTTTGCCCCCAAAATCGAATTTTAATGTATATATTAATTAAAATAAATTAAAAGAACTATTTAAAAAAAAATGGGTACAACATATGATGAGGGGAGCCCTCGTCGGCGGCCCCCCACTGTTGCCGACAAGGTCGAGGTCATTAAGCTCCAGGCAGAGGCCGGTGACCTTGGCCCACTAGGGATGAGGGTCTTCAGAATGTGGCGATTGCTTTTTTTTTTTTTTTTTTTTTAATTTAGTTGTTTAAATTTATTTAAATATTATTTTTATTAAAATAAAAGTCTAGAGCCAAAATGACGTCGTTGTTTGCTTACATAGCCACGTCATCGGAAAAAAATGATGTCATTTTGCACTTAACACACTGGAAAAATGCCCCGTCAACAATTGCCCTGAAAATTTCGTTGTTGACATGTGAGCGTCCCACTCTTCTCCGATTTTGGTATTTAAGTATACCTTTCGAAAATTTTGGTACTTAAGTATTTAATTGTGCTAAGTTTTGATACTTACGATGTACTTTAGCCATGTGCGTGCGCATTACTTTCTGCAGTGCCGTAGCAAGTAGCTGCCGGGAACATTATGAAAACTCAGCCAATTGATCTACATTTTCGTGGAAGACTTAAGTCAACCGCGGAGAAAGTAACAAAAAAGCATATATATAATATATTATATATTTAAATTTTGCGTAGAAGACTTGGGTTAACCGTAGAGAAAGCAGCAAAAAGTATATGAAATGGTAATCAATTATTGCATGTCGAAGTTTAAGACTTAGGTTGCTCTGTGTTGGACTTCTTTGTTTGCGACGTCAGTGGGGTTTTGACTTTTAATTCATGATAAGTGGACATTTCCTTGGGTCATTGATGTGGAATTTAATTTTTGCCGTGTAATGCAGTAGGAGAAATTAATATTAATTAGTGTTTGGAAGAGTCTTACTTATTGAGAGTGAGAACAAAAGTAGAATAAATATGATTGTCTATATTTAGGAGGTGCAAATGTCGAAAATTAGCATAAGTTGATATTTAAGTGCCAAAAATTCTAAAATGTATATTTAAATGCCACTCTTTTTGAAAACTGGAACATTTAAATGCCAAGTTCAGCGAAGGTGGTCGGAAATCCAATGTGGCATATTTTTGATAATATGAGTGATTTACGTGGCATGTCGAAAAGCTAACTTAGTAATGAAGATGCAAAATGACGTCGTTTTGCCCCCAAAAACGAATTTTAATGTATATATTAATTAAAATAAACTAAACGAACCATTTTCTTTTAAATAGGTGCAGCAATCGATGAGGACCTAGAGAGCCCTCCTCGCCGGCAAGGTCGGGGTCACTAGGCCCTAGGCAGGGGTCAGTGACCTTGGCCCACCGACGATGTGGGCCAGCCTAATGTGGCTAATGCTTTTTTTTTTTCAAAATTTAATTGTTTTAATTTATTAAAATATTATTTTTATTGAAATAAAATC
Source organism: Eucalyptus tenuipes (assembly GCA_014182365.1). Classification (NCBI taxonomy): domain Eukaryota; kingdom Viridiplantae; phylum Streptophyta; class Magnoliopsida; order Myrtales; family Myrtaceae; genus Eucalyptus; species Eucalyptus tenuipes. Next base: position 4,647,497 of record CM024547.1, on the reverse strand, counting down.
TAGAGGCGAAATGACGTCGTTTTTTGCTTATATAACCACGTCATTGCAAAAAACGACATTATTTTGCACTTAACTCACTGGAAAAATGCCACGTCAACAACTTGGTCGGAAAATTTTGTGTTGACATGTGAGTGTCCCACTCTCTTCCGATTTCAATATTTGAGTGTATCTTATGAAAGTTTTGGTACTTAAGTGTTTAATTGTGCTAAGTTTTGATACTTACGATGTACTTTAGCCATGTGCGTGCGCATTACTTTCTGTAGTGTGGTAGCAGGTAGCTGCCGGAACAATATGAAAACTCAGCCAATCGATCTACATTTTCGTGGAAGACTTGGGTGAACTGTAGAGATAGCAACAAAAAAGCATATATATAATATATTATATATATTTACATTTTGCGTAGAAGACTTGGGTCAACCGTAAAGAAAGCAGCAAAAGAGTATATGAAATGGTAATAAATTATTACGGGTCGAAGTTCATGACTTAGGTTGCTCTGTGTTGGCCTTCTTTATTTGCGACGTCAGTGCGGTTTTAACCTTTAATTCATGATATGTGGACATTTCCTTGGCTTATTGATGAGGAATGCAATTTTTGCCGTGTAATGCAGTAAGAGAAATTAAGATTAATTAGTGTTTGGAACAATCTTACTTATTAAGAGTGAGAATAGAGTTAGAATAAAGGTGATTGTCTATATTTGGGTGGTGCAAATGTCAAAAATTAGCATAAGTGGATATTTAAGTGCCAAAACTTCTAAAATGTATATTTAAGTGCCACTCTTTTTTAAAACTGGAACATTTAAATGTCAAGTTCGGCGAAGGTGGTCGGAAATCCAATGTGGCATATTTTTGATAATATGAGTGATTTACGTGGCATGTCGAAAAGCTAACTTAGTAATGAAGATGCAAAATCACGTCGTTTTGCCCCCAAAAACGAATTTTAATGTATATATTAATTAAAATAAATTAAACGAACCATTTTCTTTTAAATAGGTGCAGCAATTGATGAGGACCTGGATAGCCCTCATCGCCGGCAAGGTCGGGGTCACTAGGCCCTAGGCAGGGGTTAGTGACCTTGGCCCAATGGCGATGAGGGCCAGCCTCTTCCGATTTCAATATTTGAGTGTATCTTTTGAAAGTTTTGGTACTTAAGTGTTTAATTGTGCTAAGTTTTGATACTTACAATGTACTTTAGCATTGTGCGTGAGCATTACTTTCTATAGTGTCGAAGCAGGTAGCTGCCGGGAACAATATGAAAACTCAGCCAATCGATCTACATTTTCGTGGAAGACTTGGGTGAACTGCAGAGATAGCAATAAAAAAGCATATATATAATATATTATATATATTTACATTTTGCGTAGAAGACTTGGGTCAACCGTAAAGAAAGCAGCAAAAGAGTATATGAAATGGTAATAAATTATTACGGGTCGAAGTTCAAGACTTAGGTTGCTCTGTGTTGGACTTCTTTGTTTACGACGTTAGTGTGGTTTTGACTTTTAATTCAAGTTCTGTGGACATTTCCTCGGGTCATTGGTGAGGAATGTAATTTTTGCCATGTAATGCAGTAGGAGAAATTAAGATTAATTAGTGTTTGGAACAATCTTACTTATTTAGAGTGAGAACAGAGGTAGAATAAAGGTGATTGTCTATATTTGGGCGGTGCAAATGTCAAAAATTAGTGTAAGTGGATATTTAATTGCCAAAACTTCTAAAATGTATATTTAAGTGCCACTCTTTTTGAAGACTAGAACATTTGAGTGCCAAGTTACGCGAAAGTGGTCGGAAATCCAAGGTGGCATATTTTTGATAATATGAGTTATTTACGTGGCACATCGGAAAGCTAACTTAGCAACGAAGATGAGACACGACGTCGTTTTGCCCCCAAAATCAAATTTTAGTGTATATATTAATTAAAATAAATTAAAACAACCAAATTTTTTTTTTTTTAAATACGTACAGCATTTGACGAGGGCTGCCCTCGTTGGCGGCTCCCCACCATTGCCCGCAAGGTCGAGGTCACTAAGCCCTAGGCAGGGGCCGGTGATCTTGGCTCACCAGGGATTAGGGCCCGCCGAATCAGCCAAATGTGGCTACTAATTATTTATTTATTTATTATTTAGTTGTTTTAATTTATTTAAATGTTATTTTTATTAAAATTCAAATATACAGGCAAAATGACGTCGTTTTTTGCTTATATAGCCACGTCATTGCAAAAAACAACTTCATTTTGCACTTACGTAGTGTTTGGAACAATCTTACTTATTGAGAGTGAGAACAGAGGTAGAATAAAGGTGATTGTCTATATTTGGGCAGCGCAAATGTCAAAAATTAGCATAAGTGGATATTTAAGTGCCAAAACTTCTAAAATGTATAGTTAAGTGCCACTCTTTTTGAAAATTGGAACATTTAAATGCCAAGTTTGGCGAAGATGGTCGGAAATCCGATGTGGCATATTTTCTATAATATAAGTGATTTACATGGCACGTCGAAAGCTAACTCAGCAATGAAGATGAGACACGACGTCGTTAAATCGAATTTTAATGTATATATTAATTAACATAAATTAAAAGAACCATTTTTTTAATAAAAAAATGGGTACAACATTTGACTAGGACAGCCCTCATCGGTGGTCCCCCACTGTTGCCGACAAGGTCGAGGTCATTAAGCCCTAGGCAGAGGCCGGTGACCTTGGCCCACCAGGGATGAGGGCCTGCAGAATGTGGCTATTGTTTTTTTTTTTTTTTAATTTAGTTGTTTAATTTTATTTAAATATTATTTTATTAAAATAAAAATCTAGAGCCAAAATGACGTCGTTTTTTTTACTTATATAGCCACGTCATCGGAAAAAATGAGGTCATTTTGCACTTAACTCGCTGGAAAAATGCCACGTCAACAATTTGCCCCGACATTTCGTTGTTGACATGTGAGCGTCCCACTTTTCTCCGATTTTGGTATTTAAGTGTACCTTTCTAAAATTTTGGTACTTAAGTATTTAATTGTGCTAAGTTTTGATACTTACGATATACTTTAGCCATGTGCGTGCGCATTACTTTCTACAGTGCCGTAGCAGGTAGCTGCCAGGAATATTATGAAAACTCAGCTATTCGATCTACCTTTTCGTGGAAGACTTGGGTCAATCGCGGAGAAAGCGGCAAAAAAGCATATATATAATATATAATATATAATATATATTTACATTTTGCGTAGCAGACCAGTAAAGAAACAAACAAAAAAGTATATGAAATGATAATAAATTATTACGGGTCGAAGTTCAAGACTTAGGTTGCTCTGTGTTGGACTTCTTTGTATGCGACGTCAGTACGGTTTTGACTTTTAATTCAAGATCTGTGGACATTTCCTTGGGTCATTGATGTGGAATGTAATTTTTGCCGTGTATTGCAGTAGGAGAAATTGATATTAATTAGTGTTTGGAACAGTCTTACTTATTGAGAGTGAGAACAGAGGTAGAATAAATGTGATTGTCTATATTTAGGCGGTGCAAATGTCAAAAATTAGCATAAGTTGATATTTAAGTGCCAAAAATTCTAAAATGTATATTTAAGCGCCACTCTTTTTGAAAACTGGAACATTATAGTTCCAAGTTCGGCGAAGGTGGTCGGAAATCCAATGTGGCATATTTTTGATAATATGAGTGATTTACGTGGCATGTCGAAAAGCTAACTTAGCAATGAAGATGCAAAACGACGTCGTTTTGTCCCCAAAATCGAATTTTAATGTATATATTAATTAAAATAATTAAACGAACGATTTTTTCTTTTAAATAGGTGCAGCAATTGATGAGGACCTGGACTACCCTCGTCGCCGGCAAGGTCGGGGTGACTAGGCCCTAGGTAGGGGTCAGTGACCTTGAACTACCCGCGATGAGGGCCTGCCAAATGTGGCTAATGCCTTTTTTTTTTTTTTTTTCAAAATTTAGTTGTTTTAATTTATTTAAATATTATTTTTATTGAAATAAAATCTAGAGGCAAAATGACTTCGTTTTTCTTATATAGCGACGTCATCGCAAAAAAACGACGTCATTTTGCACTTAACTCGCTGGAAAAATGCCACGTCAACAATTTGGCCACAAAATTTTGCTTTGACATGTGAGCGTCCCGCTTTTTTTCGATTTTAATATTTGAGTGTATCTTTTGAAAGTTTTGGTACTTAAGTGTTTAATTGTGCTAAGTTTTGCTACTTATGATGTACTTTAGCAATGTGCGTGCGCATTACTTTCTACAGTGTCGTACCAGGTAGCTGCCGGGAACATTATGAAAACTCAGCCAATCGATCTACATTTCCATGGAAGACTTGGGTCAACTACAGAGATAGCAGCAATAAAGCATATATATAATATATTGTATATATTTACATTTTGAGTAGAAGACTTGGTCAACCGTAAAGAAATCAGCAAAAAAGTATATGAAATGGTAATAAATTATTACCGGTCCAAGTTTAAGACTTAGGTTGCTCTATGTTGGACTTCCTTGTTTGCGACGTCAGTGCGGTTTTGACTTTTAATTCATGATATGTCGACATTTCCTTGGGTCATTGATGAGGAATGTAATTTTTCCCGTGTAATGCTGTAGGAGAAATTAAGATTAATTAGTGTTTGGAACAATCTTACTTATTGAGAGTGAGAATAGAGGTAGAATAAAGGTGATTGTCTATATTTGGGCGGTGCAAATGTCAAAAATTAGCATAAGTGGATATTTAAGTGCCAAAACTTCTAAAATGTATATTTAAGTGTAACACTTTTTGAAAATTGGAACATTTAAGTGCCAAGTTAGGCGAAGGTGGTCGAAAATCCGATGTGGCATATTTTCTATAATATAAATGATTTACGTGGCACGTTGGAAAACTAACTTAGCAATGAAGATGCAAAACGGCGTCGTTTTGACTCCTAAATCGAATTTTAATGTATATATTAATTAAAATAAATTAAAAGAACCATTTAAAAAAAAATAGGTGTAGCATTTGACAAGGAAAGCCCTCGTCGCCGGCCCCCCACTGCCGCCAGGAAGGTTGGGATCACTAGGCCCTAGGCAAGCACCGGTGACCTTGGCCCATTAATGATGAGGGCTTGCCAAATGTGGCTACTGTTTTTTTTTTTTTTTTAAATTTAGTTGTTTAAATTTATTTAAATATTATTTTTATTAAATTTCAAATCTAGAGGCAAAATGACGTCGTTTTTTGCTTACATAGACATGACATCAGAAAAAATGATGTTTTTTTGCACTTAACTTGCTGGAAAAAATGCCATATTAACAATTGGGCCTGAAAATTTCGTTGTTGACATGTGAGCGTCCCACTCATCTCCGATTTTGGTATTTAAGTGTACCTTTCGAAAATTTTGGTACTTAAGTATTTAATTGTGGTAAGTTTTGATACTTACGATGCACTTTAGCCATGTGCGTGCGCATTACTTTCTGCAGTGTCGTAACAGGTAGCTGCCAGGAATATTATGAAACCTCAGCCAATCGATCTACATTTTCGTGGAAGACCTGGGTCAATCGCGGAGAAAGCGGCAAAAAAACATACATACATATATATATATATTATATATATATAATATATATACATTTTGCGTAGAAGACTTGGGTCAACCGTAAAGAAAGCAGCAAAAAAGTATATGAAATGGTAATAAATTATTACGGGTCGAAGTTCAAGACTTAGGTTGCTCTGTCTTGGACTTCTTTGTTTGCGATGTCAGTGCAGTTTTGACTTTTAATTCAAGATCTGTGGACATTTCCTTGGGTCATTGATGAGGAATGTAATTTTTGCCCTGTAATGTAGTAGGAGATATTAAGATTAACTAGTGTTTGGAACAATCTTACTTATTGAGAGTGAGAATAGAGGTAGAATAAAGGTGATTGTCTATATTTGGGCGGCGCAAATGTCAAAAATTATCATAAGTGGATATTTAAGTGCCAAAATTTCTAAAATGTATATTTAAGTGCCACTCTTTTTGAAAATTGGAACATTTAAGTTCCAAGTTCGGCGAAGGTGGTTGGAAATCCAATGTGGCATATTTTTGATAATATGAGTGATTTACGTGGCATGTCGAAAAGTTTACTCAGCAATGAAGATGCAAAATGACGTCGTTTTGCCCACAAAATCGAATTTTAATGTATATATTAATTAAAATAAATTAAATGAACCATTTTTTTTTAAAAAGGTGCAGCAATTGATGAGGACCTTGACAGCCCTCGTTGCCAGCAACGTCGGGGTCACTAGGCCTTAGGCAAGGATTAGTGACCTTGGCCCACCAATGATGAGGGCTTGCCAAATGGGGCTAACTCTTTTTTTTTTTTTAATTTAGTTGTTCTAATTTATTTAATTATTATTTTTATTAAAATAAAATCTAGAGACAAAATGATGTCGTTTTTGGCTTATATAGCGACGTCATCGAAAAAAATGACGTCATTTTTCACTTAACTCGCTGGAAAAATGCCATGTCAACATTTGGTCCGGAAAATTTTGCGTTGACATGTGAGCGTCCCACTCTTTTCCGATTTTAATATTTGAGTGTATCATTAGAAAGTTTTGATACTTAAGTGTTTAATTGTGCTAAGTTTTGACACTTACGATGTACTTTAGCCATGTATGTGTGCATTACTTTTTGCAGTGTTGTAGCAGGTAGCTGCCAGGCACATTATGAAAACTTAGCCAATCGATCTACATTTTCGTGGAAGACTTGGGTCAACCGCAAAGATAGTAGCAAAAAAAGCATATATTTAATATATTATATATATATTTACATTTTGAGTAGAAGACTTGGTCAACCGTAAAGAAATCAGCAAAAGAGTATATGAAATGGTAAGAAATTATCACGGGTCAAAGTTCAAGACTTAGGTTGCTCTGTGTTGGACTTCCCTGTTTGCGACGTAGGTGTGGTTTTGACTTTTAATTCATGATCTGTGGACATTTCTTTGGGTCATTGATGAGGAATGTAATTTTTGCCATGTAATGCAGTAGGAGAAATTAAGATTAATTAGTGTTTGGAACAGTCTTACTTATTGAGAGTGAGAACAGAGGTAGAATAAAGGTGATTGTCTATATTTGGGTGGTGCAAATGTCAAAAAATTAGCATAAGTGGATATTTAAGTACCAAAACTTCTAAAATGTATATTTAAGTGCAACTCTTTTTTAAAACTAGAACATTTAAGTGCCAAGTTCGGCGAAGGCGGTCGATAAAGACTTGCCTAATGTGGCTACTGCTTTTTTTTTTTTTAATTAGTTGTTTTAATTTATTTAAATATTATTTTTATTAAAATTCAAATCTATAAGCAAAATGATGTCGTTTTTAGCTTATATAGCCACGTCATCGCAAAAAACAACGTCATTTTGCACTTAGCTCGCTGGAAAAATGCCACGTCAACAATTTGGCCGGAAAATTTCGTCGTTGACATATGAGCGTCCCACTCTTCCCCGATTTTGGTATTTAAGTGTAAATTTTGAAAGTTTTGGTACTTAAGTATTTAATTGTGCTATGTTTTAATACTTACGATATACTTTAGCCATGTGCATGCGCATTACTTTCTGCAGTGCCATAGCAGGTAGCTACTGGGAACATTATGAAAACTCAACCAATCGATCTACATTTTCATGAAAGAGTTGGGTGAAACGTGGAGAAAGCAGCAAAAAAACATATACATATACATATATATATCATATACATATATATTTACATTTTGCATGGAAGACTTGGGTCAACCGTAGAGAAAGCAGCAAAAAGAAAGTATATGAAATGATGGTAAATTATCATTTCATATTCCGGGTCGAAGTTGAAGAATTAGGTTGCTCTGTATTGGACTTCTTTGTTTGCGACGTTAGTACTATTTTGACTTTTAATTCATGATCTGTGGACATTTTATTTGGTCACTGATGAGAAATGTAATTTATGTCGTGTAATGCGTTCAGAGAAATTAAGATTAATTAGTGTTTGGAATGATCTTACTTATTGAGAGTGAGAATAGAGGTAGAATAAAAGCGATTGTCTATGTTACTTGTCTATTCTCACTCTCGATAAGTAACATAGACAATCGCTTTTATAGAGGTAGACTAAAGGTGATTGTCTATGTTCGGGCAGTGCAAGTGCCAAAAATTGATACAAGTAGACACTTAAGTGCCACTCTTTTGGAAAATTGGGACATTTAAGTGCTAAGTTCGGCGAAGGTGGCCGGAAATCCAATGTGGCATATTTTTGATAATATGAGTGATTTACGTGGCATGTCGAAAAGCTAACTCAGCAATGAAGATGCCAAACGATGTCGTTTTGCCCCCAAAATCGAATTTTAATGTATATATTAATTAAAATAAATTAAACGAACCAATTTTTTTTAAAAGGTGCAACAATTGATGAGGACCTTGACAGCCCTCGTCGCTGGCAAGGTCGAGGTCACTAGGCCCTAGGTAGGGGTCAGTGACCTTGGCCCACCAACGATGAGGGCCTGCCAAATGTGGCTAATGCTTTTTTTTTTTTAAATTTAGCTGTTTTAATTTATTTAAATATTATTTTTATTAAAATAAAATCTAGAGGCAAAATGACGTTGTTTTTTAATTATATAGCCACGTCATTGCAAAAAAACGACGTCATTTTGCACTTAACTCGCTGGAAAAATGCCACGTCAACAATTTGGCCGGAAAATTTTGCGTTGACATGTGAGCGTCCCACTCTTTTCCGATTTTAATATTTGAGTGTATCTTTTGAAAGTTTTGGTACTTAAGTATTTAATTGTGCTAAGTTTTGATACTTACGATGTACTTTAGCCATGTGCGTGCGCATTACTTTCTATAGTGTCTTAGCAGGTAGTTGCCGGGAACATTATGAAAACTCAACCAATCGATCTACATTTTCGTGGAAGACTTGGGTCAATCGTAGAGATAGCAGCAAAAAGGCATATATATAATATATTATATATATATATTTACATTTTGAGTAGAAGACTTGGTCAACCGTAAAGAAATCAGCAAAAAAGTATATGAAATGGTAATAAATTATAACTGGTCCAAGTTCAAGACTTAGGTTGCTCTGTGTTGGACTTCCTTGTTTGCGACGTCATTGCGGTTTTGACTTTTAATTCATGATTTGTGGACATTTCATTGGGTCATTGATGAGGAATGTAATTTTTGCCGTGTAATGCAGCAGGAGAAATTAAGATTAATTAGTGTTGGAACAGTCTTACTTATTGAGAGTGAGAACAGAGGTCGAATTAATGTGATTGTTTATATTTGGGCGGTGCAAATGTCAAAAATTAGCATAAGTGGATATTTAAGTACCAAAACTTCTAAAATGTATATTTAAGTGCAACTCTTTTTGATAACTAGAACATGTAAGTGCTAACTTCTGCGAAGGTAGTCGAAAACCCTATGTGGCATATTTTTTATAATATAAGTGATTTACGTGGCACGTCGAAAAGCTAACTTAGCAATGAAGAAGCAAAACGACGTCGTTTTGCCCCCAAAATCGAATTTTAATGTATATATTAATTAAAATATGTTAAAAGGTGCAGCATTTGATGAGGACCTGCATAGCCGTCATCGACGGCCCTCCACCGTCACCAGCAAGGTCGGGGTCACTAGGTCCTAGGCAGGGGCCAGTGACCTTGGCCCATTGGCGATGAAGACCTGCCTAATGTGGCTATTGCTTTTTTCTTTTTAATTAGTTGTTTTAATTTATTTAAATATTATTTTTATTAAAATTCAAATCTATAGGCAAAATGACGTCGTTTTTAGCTTATATAGCCACGTCATCGCAAAAAACGATGTCATTTTGCACTTAACTCGCTAGAAAAATGCCACGTCAACAATTTGGCCGGAAAATTTCGTCGTTGACATATGAGTGTCCCACTCTTCTCCGATTTTGGTATGTAAATGTACATTTTGAAAGTTTTTGTACTTAAGTATTTAATTGTGCTAAGTTTTAACACTTACGATGTACTTTAGCCATGTGCGTGCGCATTACTTTCTGTAGTGCCGTAGTAGGTAGCTATCGGGAACATTATGAAAACTCAACCAATCGATCTACATTTTCATGAAAGAGTTGGGTGAAACGTGGAGAAAGTAGCAAAAAAACATATACATATACATATATCATCATATACATATATATTTACATTTTGCATGGAAGACTTGGGTCAACTGTAGAGAAAGCATAAAAAAAGTATATGAAATGATAGTAAATTATTCCAGGTCGAAGTTGAAGAATTAGGTTGCTCTGTATTGGACTTCTTTGTTTGCAACGTTAGTACTGTTTTGACTTTTAATTCATGATCTGTGGACATTTCCTTTGGTCACTGATGAGAAATGTAATTTATGTCGTGTAATGCGTTCAGAGAAATTAAGATTAATTAGTGTTTGGAATAATCTTACTTATTGAGAGTGAGAATAGAGGTAGAATAAAAGCAATTGTCTATGTTACTTATCGAGAGTGAGAATAGAGGTAGACTAAAGGTGATTGTCTATGTTCAGGCAGTGCAAGTGCCAAAAATTGATACAAGTAGACACTTAAGTGCCACTCTTTCGGAAAATTGGGACATTTAAGTGCTAAGTTCGGCGAAGGTGGCCAGAAATACAATGTGGTATATTTTTAATAATATAAGTGGTCTACGTGGTATGCGAAAAGCTGACTCAGCAAGGAAGTTCCAAAACGACATTATTTTGCTCCCAAAATGGAATTTTCATGTATATATTAATTAAAATAAATTAAAGGAACCAATTTTTTTTTTCAAAAAAAGGTGTAGCGTTTGACGAGGGCCTGCATGGCCCTCACCACTACCACCCCACCATCGCCGACAAGAGTCGGCGACGGTGGGGGAAGGGTTGGCCAGGGTCACTGGGCCTCGGGCGGGGGCCGGCAACCTTGGCTGATTGGCAACTAGGGCCTGCCGAACGCTGCTACTATTTTTTTTTTATATAATTTAGTTCTTTTAATTTATTTAAATATTATTTATATTATTATTCGAATCTGAGGCAAAACGACGTCGTTTTGGGCTTATATAGCCACATCATCGTAAAAAAATGACGTCATTTTGTACTTAATTCATCAGAAAATTGCACATAAGCAATTTGGCAGGAAAATTTCGCCATTGGCACTTAAGCCTCTGTTTGGCAACTTGCCAAACAGGAACAATTTCTATTCTTTTGTTTCCGGGAGTAGATTTGGAACAGAAATTCCTTTGGTAAATTTTTTGTTCCCAAGAATAATTTCCTATTTTTTTGGTTCCCGGAAGTAGATTTGGAACAGAATCGAGAAGTAAAAAAAAGTTGATTCTTTGTTTCCGGTAACAATTCTAGAATCAAACCAATCTATTTTTTCTCTTCTTTCTTCTTGTTCTTCTTCCCTCTCTCTTCTTCTTCAACTACTGCAGCCGCCGCCGTTGCCATCGTCTGCTGCCTGCCGCCATCAGTCACCGACTGGTTGGGCGAGGTTTGGCAAGCTCGTTGGAGGCTCGCTAGGCCAGGGTGAGGTCCAGCGAGCTCACTAGAGGCTCGCCCAACCATCGACGAGGCTGGGCCTCGCTAGTGGCCAGGTGGGCCTCGCTCGGGCCTCCCCTAGCCACCGGCGACCTCACCTAGCCTGCGAGCCTAGCCCAGCCACCAGCAAGGCTCGACCCAGCCATAGATAGGTGAGGCTCGACCTCTCCATGTGACCGTGAAGTTGGCGTCGCCCGACCAAGGCGAGGCCAACCTTGCCGCGGCTCGATGAGGCCGAGTCTCGCCGATGGCTGGGTAAGCTCGACCTCGTTAGATTTGGGTTAGGCCGCTTGCCCAACTGCTGGCGAGGCTCGGCCGATGAAGTGCGGCCTCGTCGAGGGCTGACGACACTCTGGCGAGGTTACCGACCCTTGTTTGGCCGGTCGTCGGTCATCCCAAGGCCGGCGACCGGCCAACCTTGAAGAAGAAGAAGAAGAGAAAGAAAAGAAAAAAAGGAAAGGAACAAAAAAGTAATAAAATTATTTAAAAATTATAAAAAAAGATTTGGATTAGAAATTTTCAGAACGGTATCAAACACAATTCTATTCCAGGAATAAAAATTTTGGACAGTTACCAAACGGCTTAAAATGCTTAAAAATTGTTCTCGGGAAAAGAATAAAAAAATTATTTTTGATCATAAATTGTTCTCGAGGACAGAATGGTTATCGAATGGGTCTTAATTGTCTCATTCTTATTCGATTTTGGCATTTAAATGTACTTTATGTGAAAGTTTTGTTCACTTGTACTTACAGTGAACTTTAGTCATTTTTGTGCATGCGCATTACTTTCTGCAGCGCCGTAGCAAGTAGCTATTGGGAACATAATGAAAACTCAGCCAATCGATCTAAAGAGTTATGAACAGTCTTACTTACTGAGAGTGAGGATAGAGGTAGAATAGAGGTGATTGTCTATGAGCAATTAGACATTTGTATTGTTGCTTAATATTTTCTTACTGCTTGTTCTATGTATGTTGCCGAAACGAATAGCAATTGGAGACAAACTACACCGTTGGCCCCATCAAGATCTAAAACAAATTTGGTGAATAAAAGCGAAACATTTATCTTTAAAATACCGCTCAAAACTTTTTTTGTCACTGAAAATTAGAAATTAGAAATGGCTATTCTTTTTTCCGGCTAAGTAACTATTAATATACAAAGGAAGAAGATAAATACACGAAAACCATATATCACATGGCACTCTCAAGCGTGAGTTTTGCGTGAGCAATAATTTTTATGATCACTTTATAAAATGTCTTATCCTAGCAACTCTCTAATTTTTATGCTTATTTTGGTAACACATCTCCAATCGCTCTGCAAGAAGTAATAGATTTATGTATTTTTGTGAACAAATCCTAGCAAATCTCTTATTCTCATGGATATTTGGTAATAAATCTCTAACCGATGTATAAAAAGTAAAAGACCTGACAAACTATAAATCATAACTCTTTATGTGTATAGAGATTCTAGTTAGATGTATGATCAAAGATATTGGGTAGGTTAAATCCTATTATTTTCTCAAATCTGTTTTTCTGACAGTGTTCAGAGCAATACTATCGGGGAAGTAGGGCGTTTGGTGCGTTGGGGTAAGCGAGCATGCCAAGATTGACAAATAGATTTGTATTTGCACGGAAGACTTTCGGTCAACCAACAGTTAGTCCAAAAATTTGCAAACCAAAGGGTGTCAGATAGTAACATGTGATGGTCCCCTTAACAGAAAGTCCCTCCGTGGGAAGATAAGATGAAAGGCTTGTGTGGATGACAAGAAGGTTTGAGGTTTTTCCCTCCATTCTAAGCAAGTGTATTCATTCATAATTTGTGACGGCAGCAAACGAGTCAATGAAATGGTATAAATTGGGGGTCGAAATTGAAGACTTTGAATACTCATTTGGCCCCTCTTGTACGCCCAATAACTGCTCTGGTGGGTTGGACCTGTCTGTTTGTGATATTAGCGCTGTTTTCACTTCGAATGCATGATACGAGAACATTTCCCTTTGGTCACTGGTGAGCAATGTAATTTCCATGATGCAATGCTTTGGAGAGATTAAGACTGCTTAAAATTTTGAATGGTCTTCACAAATTGAGAGGGACAATAGAGGTGGAATTGGCCCTTGTCTTGGGGAAATTGTTGGTACTAGACGATCACAGGCGTTTGGATGGTGCAATAGCCTAACATTGTCGCCTAATATTTTCCTAGCACTCGTTTTGTTTATGCCAAAACGACTAGAAACCAAAGACAAAAAATATACTGTTGTTGGCACCATCCAGATCTAGAAAATAAATACAGAAAAGCAAAAGATACCTTTCTAAATGAGTTTCATTACTGAGAGGCGGTAACGAAGAGACGTTGTCTGAGCAAGCTAAGATCTGGATGTGAGAGTACAGCAGACACGTATTAATCTTGCAATCTAAAAGCAGAATTAGGCTCACTTTACCTTCAACCCAAATGGATTTTGGAGATGTAAGTTATAAAAACTGGCACTAAGTTTTCCCCTCCGTTCTAGACAAAGAGTGCGTTTCATAAGTTGTGACAAGACAACGGCATACAAGTCTATGCAATGGGACGAGTCGAGGGAAGAAATAAAGACTTTGGTTGCTCATATAGCCCCTCTAGATTGCCGGGGTGACGGATCAGTCTCAGACTTCTGTTTGCAGCATTAGCACTTTCTCTAGCTATACTCAATCAATAAAAAAAAAAAAAAAAAATGAATACACTTTCAATTGCTTGTTTGTTCTGTTTCTGTCTTTGAAATAAGTAGAAAACAAAGAAAACTAAACTGTGTTGTTGGCAATAGCAAGATCATTCGTTCATTGTGCAAACAATGCTCATTGATTCACAAGGAACAACAAATTTATTACATTCAGTCCCATATTCAATCAAGACAATTTGTTTAAACCTCAAGCTCCATTTATTTCTCAAAAAATGAACTTTGCTAGAAATTTTTCAAGAGGAACTTATTTTCTAGGCACGTTGGTCTATATTTGCCAAACAATAGGAAAGTCATTCACTGATATTTGTCACAAGAAAATTACAAAATAGACATTTGAGAATAAGTCTTGAGTGCAACCGGAGTCCCAAGTTTGAGCGTCGGGGACCCAGGCTTGAGCACCAGTCCCGGGCCTGGCCATGGGGAACAAACCTGGGAACATGGACCCACACACGCTCAACCTTTTTGAGATCCTCTATTTTCACCTTCTTGACATCTCCACGCATTACAACGCAGCAAAGAAGGTCCTCATTTGCTGAAGTAAGAAAGCATGAAATCTATGGGTGGAAAATTGTTAAAAAATATCATAAACCTATTTCGCTTTTGCTAATTCAGTAATAAACTTTTTAATTTTACCAATTGAGTTTTAAACACATTTTGCTAATTGAGTTAATTTGGCCAATTTTGGTTACAAATTGCTGAAGTGGGTGTCGGCGCACTGGCCATTCCTATGTGGTATGGCCGACACTGACGTTGACAATTTTAAATAATATATTTTTTAATTTTTTTTCTGTTCTTCACTTTTCATTCTTTTCTTTTTCCTTTTTTCCTTTCGGCAGAGGTCATTGGCCTTCGGTGCACCTTAAGCCCTCGCCAGGGGTCGATAAGGGCGGCCCTTGCCTAAGGTTGGCAACCTCCAGTGGCATCAATGAGGCCTGGTAGTCGTTGGCGGAGGGAAAAAGGGCAAAAGAAAGAAGAAAAAAAAAAAGAGAAGAGAAAAAGAAAAAAAGACAAAAAATATTTAAATATTATTAAAAATGTCCATGTTAGCGTCGTTCATGTTACATAAGATGGTCGGTGTCTACATCAACAATATTCATCCAAAATTGGCTGAATGCACTTCAATTGATAAAACATGAAAATGTTTAAGACTCAATTGGTTAAATTGAAAGATTTAAGAATGAATTGGTAAATGTGCAAAAAGTTTATGAATTTTTGGACAATTTTTCCAATCTTTTGTAGCCCATTAATCATCCATAGGCAATTCAATGATGGATCTACTTTGCTTTGGGCTCAATCTTTATATCCATATTGCCTATTTGAGTAGAATCAAAGCATATTGTTTGTGATTATCTCTTTGGTACAGCATTTTATCATGCAGTTACGCGATGTTTTATCTTCTTTTTTTTTTTTTTTTGGTCTGAAATAGGTAATATTATTACTAACGCAAAGAAGAAGTAGTGTTTTGCATAATATCTAAATACAACAGGTCACGCAAAAACAAAGGGGGGTTGTGAACCCAATCCGAAGGAAGTAAAGAGGCTTGATGGGCCTTCGCGACCTAGTCCGCTACCATGTTCATTTCCCTCTTGCAGTGAGCTATCGAAAGGTTAGGGCATTGAGGAAGCGTCGCGCTGCAGTCTTCAATCAGAGATCTGATTTCCCATGGCGGCAGATTAGGGTTGTGTATTGCCTCAACAAGAGATAAGCAATCAGTCTCTAGGCTCATCCAATCTGTATTTTTTCCGGTCTGCATCAAGAAGTGGATCATGAGATTTAACGCCATCGCCTCTGCTTGCAGGGCAGAAGAGACTGCCCCTATCGAGCGAAGCCATCGGTTATGATGCCGGATGAGTTTCTACAAACACAGGCAATCGAAGCTTCTCCGCTATCAGACTGGTAAGTTGCGTCAATATTGAGTTTTATCTCTCCTTGATCCGGTGGACGCCAAGACTGATTTTGATCTGATTGCTGCACGGCTCGACTTCCAATCTGGGCTCCTGTTGGATGTGGCGCTGGCTATGGCTATCTGCATGATCTGTTCCGAGTTGGGTGGCTGCTGTCAAAAGATAAAATTATTGCGGGCTTCTCAGATTTGCCAGAGGATGGATGCAGTTGTTTCCAAGTCTGGTGAGTTGTCTCTGTGTTCGATTAATTCGACCAACCATGATTCTATCCGATGAACTCCACTGGTCCGATGCTTGATGTTGAGTTATGGATGATCCCATATGTTTTGTGTCCAATGACATAGCAAGAATAAATGTTCTGGTTTTTCAAGTACCTTATTTTCGCATAAACTGCAAGTGGGGTCTTGTATGATGTGTCGATGGTAGAGATTTTCTCTAGTTGGCAGAGTGTTATTACAAACTGACTATAGGAAAGAACAGATTTTTGGCGTAGAGTTCATTTTCCATATTGCATTCCATAGTCTGCGAGGTACCTGAAAAGAGGAAGATGCTTGATTGTAGCTGTTATTGATTTGTTGCTTTCTTAGAATATTATAGTAGCTTTGGACTGTGAAAGGAACCATTCTGCTTGCCTCTCCAAATTAGTCTATCTTTATTGTTCTGTGGCCGAATTGGGATAGATGTAATCTCTTCCACTATGTGACTATCAAAGCTCTGCCTTAGGAGAGGAATATTCCACTCATTACTGTTCGGCACCATAAAATCTGCTACTCTCTCCGGTTCTCCTCTAGGCGCAGGTCCACCAATAACACCTTTAGCCAACCATCTATCCTGTCGAATTTTAATATGAGTTCCATCCCCCACAGACCATTGTGTATTTTCTGCAATAGAATCTCTGCCTATTAGTATGCTCTGCCATCCCCAAGAGGGTCTAGCTCCCTTTGATGCATTCCAGAAGTCTTGAGAATGAAAATACAAGCCTTTTAATAATTTGCTAGACAGAGATAGAGGTTGCTGCGATATTCTCCATGCTTGTTTGCCTAGTAAGGCTTTGTTGAAAGCAATAAGATCTCGAAAACCCAATCCCCCCTCATCTTTCCTGCTTTTAAGCGCTTCCCACTTCATCCAATGTATACCAGATCTGTTATTACTAGATTTCTACCATAAACTTGAGATTTTCTTTTCAATTGTTCTACATATCGACACTGGGACTTTGAAAATAGACACTGCATAACTTGGAATTGCCTGAACAATTGACTTTATCAAAACTTCCTTACCCCTGTCCGAAATCAGCTTCTCTTTCCAGCCTTCTAGCTTGGATTGCACCCGACCCAAGATCCACGCGAACATTTCCTTTTACGAATTTCCCCAATCTGAAGGTATTCCAAGATACTTGCCAGTTCTAGCTAGTACTGGGACTCTAAGTTCTCTGGCTAATTGGTCTTGCATGCTAATAGGACAGTCCTTACTAAAAACATACCTGATTTGTTTCGATTCACTGTTTGTCCTGTGGCTAAGCAGTACTCATTGATCACATTAGCTAAATTCTGACACTCTAGGGTCTTTCCTTCTAGAAAGAAAATAGCATCATCTGCAAAAAACAAATGAGATAGGATAGGGCACCATCGGTTTAGTTTGATACCTTTGAGATTTCCCATATCCACTGCCTGGTTGATAAGTGAGGATAAGGCATTGGCCATCAGTATAAACAGGTAAGGAGATAAAGGATCACATTGTCTCAGCCCCTTAGATGGATAAAAATAGGGTAGAGCTTCACCATTACATTTGACACTCAAGGAGACTGTTGAAATACATTGCAGTATCCAGTGAACCCATCGATTGTGAAATCCGAGTTGGAGAAGGTAGTCTCTGAGAAAATCCCACTCGACCCTATCGTAAGCCTTTTGCATGTCTAGTTTAAGCACCGCCTGAAACTGTTTGGTCCTTTTCCTAGTCCTGATATGGTGAAGGACCTCTTGGACCACGATTATGTTGTCTTGAATTTGTCACCCACTGACGAAAGTGCTCTGTTCTGGCGCTATCAGCTTCGTTAGCATAGGCTTGAGTCGATTAGCAAGGACTTCTGATATAATTTTGTAGACAAAGTTACACAGGCTAATTGGTCGGAACTGATCTAGCCTTTTCTGGATGGGATGCTTTAGGGATAAGAGAGATATGAGTCCTATTGTATTCCGGTAGCATCACCCCTGTTTGAAAGAATTGTTGCATAGCCATAAAAATATCATCATGTAATATATCCCAATGAGATTGATAAAAAAGGCCATTCAAACCATTAGGGCCCGGGGCTTTAGCTCCGCCTAAATGAAAGACTGCAAGTCGGACTTCTTCTCTTGTAACCTCTGCTACAAGCTGCTCATTCATCTCCGCTGTCACTAGGGGAGTGCATTTAGCTATAGTTGGGCTATAGTCTCGGTTCCCTGTTGTTGTGTATAATTGCTGGAAAAAAAGTGAAGTCATCTCCTTAAGTTGGTTTTGATCTCTAACCCATCTGAGTTGATCATCTTGTAGCATGCAAATTCTATTGCGCTGTCTCCGTTGAATAGTGGAGGCATGAAAAAATTTTGTATTCCTGTCCCCCCACTGAAGCCAGTTAACTCTTGATCGCATAGCCCATAATTGTTCCTCCTGCTGCCCTAACTTTTGAATTTGCTTTTTCAGGTCAGATATCGTATCCTTTTCATGATGTCCATACGGCTGATTTATTAAAGTTTGAAGCTGGTGCTGAAGGAAACTAATCCGCTGTCTGGCATTGTCGAATTTAGAACGGCTCCACGAAGAAAGAGTGATGGACGCAGCTCTTAGCTTTTGGGGTAAGGTCACTAAACCAAGCTGATGAGAGGCCCAGAACTCAGCTATTATGGCTTGACATTCCTTATCTTGGAGCCAATAAGATTTAAAGTAAAAGGTTCGTCGTTTTCTAACTCGAGAAGCTTCAGTTGATAGTAGAAGAGGACTGTGATCAGAAGCAATTGCTGGCAAAGCCAAGACTTCAGCATAAGGGCAGGTAAGTCTCCAATCCTCAGTGCATAACATTCTGTCCAACCTTTCTTTGACAATGTTTTCTCCATCTCGGTTATTGGTCCATGTGTATGCACAGCCTTTGTTACCCAAATCCATTAAGGAGCAATCATTGAGGAGTTCTCGAAATGATAGCATGCGGTAAGGTTCAGCGAGATGCTTGCCACTTTTCTCCCAAGGATAAAAATGTCATTGAAATCGCCGGCGCACAACCAAGGTAGGGTATTCCCATTACTGATAAGTCTTATTTCCTCCCAAAACCGCTGTCTGAGATAAGTAACTGCTGGAGCATGTAAACAGGTTAGGCGCATTACTACATTCATGTCCAGATCCGTACAGATCAAGTAAAAAAAAGCCGGAGACTGATGAACCAATTCCATAGACACCCGATTATTCCAAAATATTGCTAAGCCACCTGCCAAACTTGCTGGATTTTCTATAAAACGGTCTAAGAAATTCAGAGTCTTCTGAAGGTAAAGAAGCTACCTTTCTTGGTTCTTTTTCTCCATTAAAAACAAAATGTCAGGCTTTTCCTGGGTCACTAAGACCCTAAGAGCTTGAACTGTCAGGGGATTACCTGAACCCTGACAGTTCCAGCTTACTAACTTCATTGTTCAAAAGGTGGCTTTTTAGGGCCAGCCACCATAGCCCAACCAGTAGATTCATTCGCCACCAAAACGGGAGTATCCTGAAGACATGATTCATCGAGTCCTTCATGAAGCTGAGTATGTAATTCGTGTGTGTTGTGTCGTTTAGCTTTCTTGATAGGGCCCGACCTTGCACTCAAAATCGAGCTTTTAACTTTCTTCGACTTTAGAGAAGTGGTTGCCATTTCACTGATTTTACTTTTTTGCTGGTGTGCTAGTGCCTTGTCAGTGTTCGCTTCTTTTCTTGATGAGTCTTCAACCAGAGGTTGCCACTGAAGGGGTGCTGCGACTGTGACTATTTGATTACAAACAGGTGCCTCCATAATCTGTTTATCTTTCCCTTTGTGTGCTTGGTCCAAAGAAGTCGATACATCATTTTCCTATGCTACTATAATATCTGAAGGAGGTTGTGGGGTCTTTGGGATGGTCTCTGCATCGTCCTCCGACACATGATGTGGCTTGTAAAAGGTACACCAAAAGGGGCTATGTTCCTTGACCTCTGCCCAGAGCCACGAGCAATAATACATGCTACCAAGGTTTTTCATTGTGCTATCATCAAAAGGAAATTCTGGGCAATGCATTGCATAGTGTCCCAATTTGCCACAAGAATAGCAAAAGTGGGATAATCGTTTGTATCGAAAATCTAACCATAGATTCTTCCCTTCCACCTTGATTAGAATCCCTGTTTTCAGAGGCTGTTTGATGTCTAGTTCTACACGGGCCCTTACTGCTTTGAGACTAGACCCATCTCTATTCTCTACTTTGACTTCTAAAACCCTGCCAATATGTCTAACTACTTTGCTGATCATAGATTCAGTACATCGTTCAAGAGGTAGCCCAAAGACTTGAACCCAAAACGCACAAGAATTAAAATCATAGCAATGCAGTGGAGTATTCGGGACCCATGGTTTCAGAATGACCAAATGATTGGCAAATAACCAAGGTCCGTTTTCTAGAATTCTCTGTTTTACTCCCTCTGTTTTGAATCTCACAATATAAAGACCGTCTTCGCCTTGTGATATTTCCACTTGATCCGTACGCCATGCCCTCTTCATAGAATTTTGAAAAGCCTGGAAATTAACAGTTGGATTGGTCAGAATTTTACCTACTAAAATTAGTCGGCATTCCTCTATTTTGTTGCTAGGGGCTGCCTCGTCCCAGACTTCAATCTGCTGTTCAGACCAGAGGCGACCCATCCGACAACACTAGGCAGCAAGTCGAGCCTCCTCTTCATTACCAGGGCGGTCCATTTCACGATACAAGCCAAAACAAAACTAACTGGGTTGCAAATCCGCGGCCCAGCAACACATATCGAACATGATTCCCCTTAATCGACTGCCGATGTGAGGAGGGAACACGAGCTAAATCCCTTCCGCTTGGATCGAAAGAGACATACAAGACTTGAAGAAATCCGTTGAGGTAACCGACATGCAGGAAAAAAATAAAGAAAAAGAGGGGGCGGAGATTACAAAGGTTGGGAGAGATGATCAGTTGGGTGAAAATCCATATCGTGGATGGGTGATTTGATGAATGGAAGACGAAGCGAAGGAATTGCGCAGAACTGGAAAGAGGGGTTAGGGTTTCATTTGAGAAAAGGGACTACCATAAGGTAGAGAAGAGCTCTCACCAGGCGATGTTTTATCTTAGCTAAGCACAAAAACGAGGTGTAATGTGATTTCTTTCTTGGCTATATGTCGTTTCGTTATGTCTGAGTGAAAAAGGTACCTTCAACGAAAAAAATTTGCACGGCAACCTTACCACAAACAAGATGATCTCGGAAACCTTTTCAGCACACGCAACTTTCCCATTGTGAACTATAGTATTTCTTTCCTTCCAGGAGAAATAAATGACACTACTCCTTGCCACCTTTTAATAAGACTTTCCAGAGATCTCCCCTTTGATGTCTGCAACACCCGCATAAACTCAGCATCCCATCCCCAACAAAACCCCTTACACCACATAGCTGCAAAAGCCTACTTCAATTTTCAGAGGAGAAAGAGCATTCAAAGAACAAATGTCTCATTGATTCGGGCTTCAATCCACAGAGGACACGAATACGATTCACGTTCTGCCATTTGCACAATTTATCACTAGGCTGCTGCAACTTGGTAAGGGTAGCAAGCCAAGATATAAAGCCGAATCTCAGCACATTTAAATTAAACCAAATTAGCCTATGCCAAGTTACCTTAGCCTTTTTTCTCCCTAGTTAAGCTCCAAGCATCAGCCTGAGTGAAATCACCTGGTTTAGAGCCTAAGAAGGCCACTCTATCTACTTGAGACTTGAGAGAGGCATTAAAGTTCCATACAGCTCAGCCTGAATTTTAACCAGATCATTTGATTTAGTAGTGGTTTTGCCAAACTACTCATTTCCTCTTAATGCCAGTTCACGCTCATTTCCTCTTTCAAAACATGGAGGGAGAATTACCAAAAAAGTGCTAAACCTATTGCAATTGTACCAATTCAGTTCTAAACTTTTTTTTTTGGCCAATTTAGTCCTAAACCTTTTATAATTGTGCCAATTCAGTCCATCCGGCCAAAATTGGCCAGCCGACACTGACATGGACGCCGGCCGAGGACAGCTGGCTGGCGAACGCTAATGTGGCAATTTTTTAATTTTTTTTCGAATTTTTAATTTAAAAAAATTATTTCTTTTTTTTCCCCTTCTTCTCCTTCCTCCGGCGGCCGGGCCGGCTAGAGGTGAGGGCCGGCGAGGTCAGCCTCGCCGGCCACTGGCGAGGCTTGCCCCGCTGGCCACTGGCTAAGGCGAGCCTCGCCCAGTGACGGCGAGGCCGCTGTCGCCGATCCGGCACCGGCGAGGTCGAGCCTCGCCGATCTGGCGATGGTGGCCTCATCTTGTCGCCGGGCGAGGCCAAGCCTCGCCGGATCCGGCGAGCTCGCCCTCGCCGGTGGCCGATGAGGGTGAGGCCTCGCCACGCTGCGTGGTGTAGTTGAAGAACCCGCGGAGGAGCTCGATCTCGTCCTCGTCGGTCCACAGGCGCCGGAACAGGGGCTTGGCGATGGTCACCGTCGGGGAGGGCTGCTTGAGCTCGGAGGGGGAGATCGTGTCGACGATCGGGGGTACGGGGAAGGCGGTGGGGGCGGTGATGGTGACGAAGCCTCACCGTCGGCCGGGCGAGGCTCGCCTCCGCCGATGGCCGCCGCCGGCCGGGAGGAAGGAGAAGAAGGGAAAAAAAAAGAAAAAAAGAATTAACAAATTAAAAAATATTTAAAAATTCGAAAAAAAAAATTAAAAAATTGCTACATTAGCGTTCGCTGGCCAACTGTCCTCGGTCGGCGTCCACGTCAGCACCGGCTGGCCAATTTTGGCCGGATGGACTGAATTGGCACAATTGTAAAAGGTTTAGGACTAAATTGGCCAAAAAAAAAGTTTATGACTGAATTGGCACAATTGCAATAGGTTTAGGACTTTTTTGGTAATTCTCCCAAACATAGAAGTAATGACATTTAAAGATTTCGAAGAGAAATTCGAAGTGGACCTCGTTAGGCCGTACCCAAGCAGTTTGCCAGCATCTATGGTTTAATTTTTTTCTCCTGAATCATGGTTATGTGCAAAAGTTGCTTCTTCTATTGAGACCAAAACATATGGCCGAGATTGTAATCACTACTATTCAGTAATGAAGTATACTGATATTTAAGAGCACATCTGCCAAGAAAGCAACAGATCATGTTACGACTAACGCGGAAGCGAGAACAAACGAAAAGATCTGAGTAAGAATAAATTACAGCCTACCCCTCCGTTTGCTTCGCCATCCTCGCGATCTTCTCCGCTCCTTCATTGCCTTCTTCAGCAACTTTTCTTCTGCTCTTTAGCGGAGACAGCCCCCAAAGCCGACAGTAACTCGTCCTCCTCCACGAATCGGAACAATCCATCGGCGAAGAGTCTGGATCGTACTTCGTGGTGGACTTCCAACGCGATTTCTTGTCCGGATTCCGCTTTGGCAGCAGGGAAATTGCGTCCTCCGAGGAGCAGTTGATGGCGGCAATTTTGGCTCGAGGATGAAGAGGTCCTTGGTCTGGGAAATGAGGTCTTCCACCGCGGAGTCACCTCACCGCGGAGTCGTCGGTGTCGGAAAGGTAGGAGAAATCAGCCATGGCTGCTCTTGTGATTGTGGTTGTGAGGGTTTTGTTGGGTTCTTGCACGCTCTGCTTCTGCTCTGTTAACGCGAGCGGTGGGAAGGGAATTGTGCTCAACCGGGAGCTTCTCGTTGACTTCCTCGAACGACTCTCGATCCCAAGTGATCATGGCGTCGCAGGCTTGGAGCTCGAAGCTATGCAGGGAGGCAGATGACGATAGGGATGGGAAATCACGCCTGCAAACAAGGAGGAGAGAGGCGGAGATTATAACGGCAGAATGTTTTTTCATGGGTTTGGTACAGTTCTGGTATGCGAATTGTGTCTTATGTGTCACTTCAAAGGTCGGACCAGAGCCTACTAAATTGCACTAAGTTATGAGAGCAACGTTATCTCGTTATTGATCGTTTTACTGGAATTTGTAATTGCGTTTCAGCTCGTGATGTGAACCCCGGATGAAGATTGAATCCCTGTGGCAATTTAGATTCAAGTGTTCGATAGGAGTACTTATTGCTTGAACATTGATATAAAGAGAAAAGGTGCACATGAGCTTCTTTTACAAATTAACAATGGCCTTATTAAAAAAATAGAGAACTTAAATTTTAGTTAGAGAGGCGGCAAGCAGATGTGATTGATCTGGAGAAAGTGAAGGCTCGACAGATGTGTTTAACTAAAAGGATATTATGAAGGAACAAGAAAGAAGGAAATACCCAACTCATCTTCTGGAAAGGAAAAAAATTGCCTGACCAGGAATTCCTAAGCCTCTTAGGTTGCATCCGACTAGGCCGTTGTCTCCTTCTCTTGGCATTTTTTTCAAACCAAACATGTTTCCAGGAGAAGATTGCATTTTCAATGACCACTCCAATCACTAAGCCACTCCCATACCACAGCATAACAATTTTCCAATCCAGTTCAATCGGCGACCCGAAGTCTTCTTGTTGGTGGGTTGAAGGTTGTCTTGATGCATCCCTTGAATCTTGGCATTTCCTGAATATGAATTCTCCACACAGTCCCGAGTTCCCTTCAAAAGAATTATATGAACAAGTATCGAGCTGTTTTCCTCTTGGCACAAGCCCGGTCAAGTTGTTGAAAGACTCGTTCAAGAGAGAAAGGAACCCGAGTTCAGTTAGCTCTTGGGGAATCTGTCCAAAGAGTATTCATAGAAAGGTCTAATGACTCAAGTAATGTGAGATTCCCTAATGATGATGGGATGTGACCTTTGGAGACATTATTGGAAAGATTCAGTCCCTCCAGCCCCTTGAGTTCACCTATGACGCGTGGTATCTCTCCTTCAAAAAAATTGCTAGAGAGGTCGACGTCCGTGAAGACATATGAGATCTTCTGGTGATACATTTTCAGTCCTTTGTAGGTCAATGTCATCCTCATAGGGTAATCATAACCACCGACGAAAGAGGAAAGGTACCATTTTGGCTGTACATTCCTACCCATGTAGGAAAGGGAAAAATAATTGTAGTCATCTGTGGTTCTTTGATAATAATTGTTGTCATCAATGGTTCTTTGAGTATGCGTAAAGCTTCCTATTGCAGATTTCATGGCATTCCAAGACCGAAAGAATTCCCTTGGCAACTTACCAAAGAATTCATTATTAGAGAGGTCAAGTATCCATAGCTTAAGGAATGTGGAACTAGATTTAGGCCTCCTTATGACACCATGGAATTTATTGGATCGCAAAATAAGGACATGGAGCTTTGATAAAGATCCCAACCATCATGGGACGGTGTCTACAATAAGATTGCTCCCAAAGTTGATGAACTCAAGCATTTTGCAATTGGCTAAGGACCTCGGTAACTTGCCTTGCAACCGATTGTCACTCAAATCAAGCATCGTCAGTTGCATCCCCTTTACCAAAAGCTCAGAAATGCTGCCTTGAAAATTGTTGCCCTTGAGGTTCAAATTCATGAGAGATTTGATGATATTCCCCAAACAATTTGGAAGCACACCAGTCGAATTGTTGGAAGACAAGTCTAGTGTGATTGTTGAACTCAAATTGTAGATCCATGGTGGCAATGCTCCCGTCAGTCTGTTTTTCAATACTATATAGGACATTATGGACAGTGGTGCTTTAGGGGGTGGTCCTTTCAACATGTTATGAGATAGGTCTATTGTGTACATGTATAAAGGATTGATTGGGTAATATAGATCAAGACCAATTAAGAAGTTATGAGAGAGATTTAAGTACTGCATGCCATTAAAACTTCCGTTCCACACCCAAAAGGGCACTTCTCCCCTACGTTGTTATCCAACATGTCCAACCAATTCATACTCTCTTGGTTTTGTAGAAATGCCGGAAACTCACTAAAATTGCATGATGCCCAGTCCTAGGGCCTGAAGCTGAGGAAGAGTAATATTCGTGCTACTCGTGCGGCATGATAGCCTGTTAGACGATCGTTGCAGCACTATCAATTGTTTGAGCTTGAGAAAGTTATGTAGTTCAACAGTACCGCTGAAGTTGTTTTTTGCAAGGACGAGGACTTGGAGATTTTAGAGTTGAGAGATTGATGAAGGTATCTCGCCATGGAAGTTATTGACCGCGAGGTCAAGCACAACCAGTTGAGTCATGCTTGTTAGACAAGGTGATATAGAACCCGATAGTTCATTTGACTGGAGGGACAATTTAGTCAGTTGAATGAGGTTTGTGAGCTGGGATGGGATAGTACCATTTGATTGGTTGCCAAGAAAATCCAATTGCACGAGCTGAGACAAGTTTCCGATCGAAGGTGGGATTTCATCGTATAAATTTATCATCCGAAGGCTCAAAATGGCGAGCTTTTTATTCTTCCAAACCCACGACAAATAAAAAATAGCCACGAAACACCTCATGATTCTCTCGACATGTAGAGATCCCTTCTACCTGATGGTAGCTCTTTTTCACCAAACCCTCATACCCACAGTCGACCTCCATCGTACCTTCGTCACCAGCTCAATCGTTCGAAGCTTCTTCCCAATTTAGCTGTGGCTTTCATCCGCCCGACCCACCCAATTTGTCTTTGTTGTTTCCGTCCGCAATTTCTATTCCTTGACCCCTGCTCCAAGCTCGGTGAACTTCCTCCTAATTGTTGATACTGATTCTCCAATTGCCCTAAATGGCTGATTACCGCCACTTTGACCGACCTACCTGTGTTGTCCTTTGGCCCAAATCTTAACCAAGTTTATCTTTTGCTTCGCATGGTTGCTTCCTGTTTGGTTTGGCCTGTTCTGGTTGATTTCCCCTGCTTACTGCATGCGACACACACCAAATACCTACCTATTCTGCCTTCCTACCTGCGGCATGCTCGCTGATAGACTGCACTAGCCCGGAAGAGGACGCCCGTCTTGCTGCTCTCTGCAACAGATTGGGTCGACTCTGGTCCACACAGGAAGTCGACGTGTGGGATGAAGTGGCCCCTGCAGAGAAATTAGAAGAATGTAAACTAATCTTGGTGGGTAAAATTCTCTCAAACCCTTTTATTAATTTCCAAGCATTTCAGAATACACTGAAAAGAGCATGGCTCAATGACCAAGTCAAAATCTCTCAATGTGAGGCAAGACTATATGTGTTTAAATTCAACTCGGAAGGAGAAAAACAGAGGGTTTTAGACAATGGTCCTTGGCTATTCTCGAGCCACCTTGTTATTGTGAAGCCTTGGGTACCAAACACTCCACTACATTGCTATGACTTTACAACTTGTGCCTTTTGGGTGCAAGTTTTTGGGCTTCCCCTAGAAAGATGTACAGAGGATATGATCGGTAAAGCTGTGAGAAATATTGGTAACGTGCAGGAAGTCAAGATTGAGAATAAAGAAGGCACAACGCTACGGGCAAGGAGGGCTAGAGTGGAAATCAATTTGAAAGAACTGCTTAAACCTAGCAAACTAATCAGATTAGAAGGGAAGAACATATGGCTCGACTTTTGTTACGAACGCTTATCCAACTACTGCTACTCTTGTGGCATTTTTGGCCCTTATGCAATGTACTGTAAAGATATTCCTTTTGATGAGGCAAAAATGGAAGGGAAAGACAAGTTATATTATGGTCAATGGCTAAGGGCTGAAGTCCGTGAGCACAGCCCGTTTTGGCAAGCCTTTTATGAGGCGCCACCTAAACAAGATGAAGTAGAAGAGACAATACCTGAAACTCCTCAACATTCGACTCTTTTACTACCTCGTGTTCCTCACAACACTAGCCATCAACAAGCCATAATGGAAATCATACTGCAAATCCAATCTTGAGGCGTGCACCTGTTGATGATTATCCACAAGAAGATGTAGCGCATAAGCTGAAGTCCCCTGTATTGGACCAGCATGAAATGCTTAGAGATTTAGAGGCAGGCTCCTCCAAAGCGAAGAAACTAAAGAGTACCTGAATGCCTACAAAAGCGAGTCCCCTCAAGAAAGCTAAAAGGTATGCTCCTTATGGGTCACGTTCTTATCTAAACGAAGGCCTTGATGAATCTCATCTCATGGATACCCCGATAGTTGAGGCTGACGGTGTTGGTAGTTGGGCCGTGGTGGCTTGCCCAAAAAAGCCACCCAGCGACAAATGAAGTTAATTAGTTGGAACTGTCAGGGACTGGGCAATCCCCTGATAGTTCAAGCACTAAGGGCCCTAGTGGTCCATGAAAAGCCCGACGTAGTTTTTTTGATGGAAACAAAAAACCAGGACATTGTGATCCAGAAAATTCAGCGGAGGTTAAAATACCCGAATTGTTTTGTGGTGAGCCCTATGGGTTTGGTTGGGGGGATGGTTTTTTTCCAAGAATGATAAGGTCTCATTGTGTGTCGAGAGACATACTACACATTTCATTGATATGATATGCACTGTAGTACCGAGTGGAAACCCAATGAGACTTACCTGTCTTCATGCGCCCGCGGTATATCAACAACGACACCTACTATGGGCAGATTTGAGAAACCTCAGTTACTCTAATACCTTGCCATGGGTGTGCATTGGAGACTTTAATGAGATTATATATCATTGGGAGAAAGTGGGTAAGAGGCTAGCTGAGCCCTATAGGTTGCACTCTTTTCGGGAATTTATAAATGCATGTTCGCTAATGGATGTCAAGAGCAAGGGTTGTGCCTTCACATGGGTGAACAATAGGGATGGCGAGGATGTGGTAAAAGAAAGACTTGATAGGATGCTGTGTACTATGGAATGGCGATTGACTTACCCGGAAGCCGAAGTTTTTGCCTTACCCGCGTTGGGTTCTGACCATAGGCCGCTTTTACTGACTACTGACTTCAACCCACCAAGAAGACTGAAGGCCTTCAACTTCGAAGCCTTCTGGATCCAAGATCAGGATTGCTGCAACGTTATTGCAGAAGCTTGGGCCTCTTTACCGCTAATGGACTCCTCTCTCCCTCGCAAGCTTCAGATTACCTCTTTGGCGCTCGCCAAGTGGAGTAAATCCAAATTTTCCAATGGTTAGCATTAGATTCGTCTGTTACAGCAGCAAATTCAACACTACATCAATCAACCCAGTTGCAGCTACGATAAAGCACGGGTAAATAGACTCAAAGATGAAATCCAACACTTATGGCAACAGGAGGAACAATATTGGGCAATGAGATCTCGCATCAATTGGCTGAGATGGAGGGACAAGAACACAAAGTTTTTCCATGCAACTACTATACAAAGGCGGCAAAACAACTGAATCAGTATGCTACAAGATGAACATCAAGGGTGGATCCGAGATTCCAATCAACTGAAGAATATAACGATGGATTTCTTTTAAAGCCTCTATAGCTCGGTGGGCAATCGTGATTATGGACCTATTCTAACACAATGTCCCTAGGTTGTTACATCTGAAATGAATACAGCTCTAATAGTAGAGGTCTCTTGGGAGGAAGTCAAGCAAGCAGCATTTCAATTAGGGGCTACTAAAGCCCCAGAACCCGATGGTTTGAATGGGTTGTTCTACCAAACTCACTGGGACATTTTACAAGAAGATATATTTATCTTGGTGCAAGACTTTTTCGTCTCAGGCGTGTTGCCCCCTGATTTCAATAGAACAATTATTGCTCTAATCGCAAAGATACCGAATGCCAAGAGGTTAGACCAATATCGATCTATTAGTCTCTGCAATTTTATCTACAAAATAATATCCAAAGTGCTAGCGAATCGCCTGAAACCATGGTTACTTGAGTTGATTTCAACGGAACAGAGTGCATTTGTGACTGGCAGACAAATACAAGATAACATTTTGGTTGTCCAAGAGGTCCTACATCAGCTAAAAATTAGGGCAAGGAAGAAAAAATTTCAGGCAGTACTAAAGCTGGATATGAAGAAAGCATATGATCGGGTTGAGTGGGATTTTCTAGAGGCTTACCTTCGACAACTGGGTTTTCATGGTAAATGGGTACAATGGGTGATGCAATGCATTACCACGGTCTTCCTCAGTGTTAAATTAAATGGTGAACCGTTACCCTATTTCCATTCAACAAGGGGGCTCAGACAGGGCGATCCCCTCTCTCCATACATGTTCATCCTTTTGGCTAATGTCTTATCTATCCTTATTCAGCAAGCAGTCGACATGGGAAATCTAATGGGGATCAAATTTAACAGGTGGTATCCTATCCTATCTCATCTCTTTTTTGCGGATGATGCAATATTTTTCTTAGATGACCGGCTCCTCGAATGCCAAAATTTAGTGAACATATTGCAACAATACTATTTCGCCACAGGCCAAGCTGTGAATAGAAACAAGTTAGGACTCTTCCTCAGTAGAGCTTGCCTTAATAGTTTAAAGCAAAACCTGGCTAGAGAATTGAGAGTACCTGTGATTGAAAAAACAGGCAAATACTTGGGTATACTGTCTGATTGGGGGGTTTCCAAAAAAGAAATGTTTGCTTGGATTCTGGGGTGGGTTAATGCAAAGCTGACCGAGTGGAAAGAGAACCTCATATCTAAAGGAGGGAAGGAAATCTTGTTAAAAACAGTGGTACAGGCGCTCCCACAGTACGCCATGTCGATATTTAAGCTTCCTATATTTATCAGTAAGTCCATTGAGCAGAAAATAGCCAAGTTTTGGTGGCAAAATAATTGTACTAGGTCGGGCATACATTGGAAAAGTTGAGACCTTCTTAAAGAGCGGAAGCATAATGGGGGGCTTGGCTTTCGAGATCTACTTACATTCAACAAAGCACTTATGGGTAAACAAGCGTGGCGCCTATTCCAAAATCCATCATCATTATGGAGTTGCGTTTTTAAAGGACTATATTTTCACACTAACAACTTCTGGCATGCAGCAAAAGGAACTAGACCATCCTGGGGCTGGCAAAGTCTACTTTTAGGCAGAGATTCCATTTTACATCAGCTTCAGTGGTCAGTTGGTAATGGGCGGAGGATACGAGTCCGTGAGGACAAATGGCTACCAAGAGGAATCATTGGTGGGCCAGCACCTAGAGGAGAGCCCGAGATGGTGGCTAGCTTTATAGATCCAGCATAGAATACTTGGAATGTTCCTCTACTTCGAACTAGCTTTGATGACCAGACTATAGAGGACATCGTCGCCATCCAGCTATGCTCTGCTTCCAATACAGATCAACTTATCTGGACAGGGACGTAATCAAGACTACATACAGTGAAAAGTGGCTATAATTCCCTTAGACAAACAGCTCACAGCATTCCTAGCACCCGTGCATCCACATCCTACCAAACGCCACCCCTGTTATGGCGACAGGTTTGGAAAGCGAAGACTGCCCCCAAACTTCGAATCTTCATGTGGTCATTATGCCACAACGTGCTCTCTACAAGGGATAACCTATTCCGATGACACATTATCCCCTACCCGGTATGTCGGCTTTGCCCATCCCATATCCCCGAAACTACAGAACACCTATTTCTACTCTGCCCATGGACACAAGGAATTTGGTCGCACCCCAAAGTCAAGATAGACATATCAGCTTACAACACGCATCAAATGGATGCTTGGCTAGCATATCTATTTGCGAGTAAAGCCAACTACCTGATCTGGAGACCATCACATCCCTTCTTTGGCAGATCTAGAAAGCGCGAAACCACTTCATCTTTTGATACCAACGCACCCAGCCCGAACAGATTGTGGATCTGGCTTTCACAAATGTAGCAGTTACCCTTCGCACAATGCAGCAAGCGTTGGACACCGGGCAATCTTTGCTGAACCCTCATCGGTGGTGGATTCCCCCGAGCCTGGCACCCTCAAAATCAATCTTGATGGGGCTTTTCACACAGTAGGTCACACGGGAGCCATTGCGTACATTTGCAGAGACCACTCAGGAACCCTGATCGACAGTTTCTCCAGTATCGTCCACGCATCGTCCCCACTACAAATAGAGATTCAAGCCCTAATACTCACTCTCCAATATTTGCTGAAGAAAGGAAAGGAAGACGATCACCTGCTGGTTGAATCCGACTGCCTCGTGGTGGTAGAAACTGTGAATGATTGCCAGTTGCCACCGTGGGACTATCGAGCCCTGTTCGCGGACAACGCCTCGCTGCTCTCCTGTTTTCCCAACTTGCATATACGACATTGCAAACATGAAGCCAACTTTATAGCTGATTAGGCCGCCAAGACCCATGGCCGTAGAACCCTACCTCCAAACTGGGCCTTTTCACCTCCCCAAATTCTCTTGGATATGCTATGTACTGAAGCCCAGCCTAAGGGTTGAAATATTTTACCTACTTGAATGAAACAATACGTTTTCAGACCAAAAAAAAAAAAAAACCCATGACAAATAGGAAATAGAATGCGCAATAAATGGGTTCATACTGACATCTAGGCATTCGAGGTTGCTAATATTAGCAAATGAAGCTGGGATAGATCTCGAGAATTTGCAACCATGTATGTCAAGATAACTCAAGGAAGGAAGGTTTCAGATTGATGCGGGTAGCAACCCTATCAAATTACCCGTGTAGGACATTAGATTCAATATTTGCAAGGAACGAACATTACCAATTGAAGCGGGTATCTCCCTGGAAAAGTTTGTGGCCAGCAGTCGCAGCTCTTCAAGAGGACTACTCAAGTTAAAGTTAGGCAATTGACCTGTGAGAGCTTCATTGTAACTGTGACATCCTGAATTTTCGACCCCATCTCAATAAAATGAAATGGGCATTTCGTCGACGCGCCTATGGTCCTTTTTCTCGGAGCTGATCACTCTCGAGTTAACTAATGTATCAGATGAAGCCGTTAAGGGATATAAACGCGGCAGACTTGAGAATTCAATCGGAAATCGATCGCTTGACCGTGATAATCAGCAAGGGTCAATATGACATCGTTATAATTGATTTGTGATCGGATATAGGTCGATTTGACGAAATCATGTAATTAAATTGCGGGTGACTCCGCCTTATTGCAAAATTCGCATCGAACGGCATTAACCCGATTTTCTGTCGATTTTGTACTCGGTACCCGTAATTGAAACCTTGCGATTTTTACGACAACCGAGAGTTGCCAACGAGTCGAAGATGCACAAACGTGGATCTAAAAATTATCAATCACGAGTTAAACGCGACAAAATCCCTAAAAGCTACCCGAGAGGTTAGGTCGTGCTAAAATAGCGTCCAGTCGACTTTAACCACGAAATTGAATTCGATTTCGAGAATTAAAAGTTCAAGCTTGTCACGATTTATTTTTAGGACATCGCCTCATCCTTTGAAGAATTTTCGGCGAGCTCGGAAAATTTCGGAAAAATCGAATTCAGCAAAATTAAATAAGAAGAAATTCGTATGGGCTGCCTTGGGGGGATTTTTGGCCACCAAATTGCCTTTGTTTGTGAAGATTTAGAGAGAAATTAGCCATTGGTTGATGCCTTGACTTATATGGCTGAAGACTTTGGAGGCTTGGGCACTCAAGTGGCTTGATATTTTGCATAATCCATTGGACAGCTGGTAGACTTTCTTTCCCCCTTGTTCCCCCTCCTTCTTCATGAGTGCATGAGCCCCCAGCTAAAGGACTACCGCAGCTTCTTCTTCTTCACATCTTCTTCCTCCATTGTTGTTGTTGCTGCCTCACTCGCCTAGCTCCACACAGACCCTCAACCACTATCCGTTCCAACAGCCAATGCCACACCGCCATCCAGCCCGTTCCAGTCGCCGCTTCTTTTGCTTCCAACTCACCCCGAGCTAGCCATACCACCTCGCGTCCTCACTGCCAGCCCCCACCTCCAGCTGTCATTCAGCCACTGAGCGGTCAACAACCGGCCCAGCTCCTCCCGTTGTTGCCACCAGCCACCCGCCGGTTCGTGTCCGCCTAGCAGCTCACCCGTCCAGCCACCTCCGGCCACCAATAGCCCCTCAATCCACCCTCCACAGAACCGGTTTTGCAGCCTTGGCCATGAGCCTTGAGGGTTCATTCAACCTGATTCGGGCCTTCGTTGGTGACGCCGTAGGCTCAGGTCTTGGTCGCCTTCACGCCGCCATCGCCGTGGACCCGTTACCTCACTAATCCGATGAGTTAACGCCCTAATCTTGGATTAGGAAGTTAATTGCACTTAGGGGATTAGTTTAAGGTTAATTAGGATTAGTGTAATTTAGTTAGTGTAACTAAATTAGTTAGGATTAGTTAGTTACCTAGACTAGTTAGTTAGGTGGTTAGTTAAGCTAGTTAGTTAGCTTAATTAGATTAATGTAGTTAGCTTAGTTAAATTAGTTTAGTTAGCTCAATTAGGTTATTCGGTTAGTCTATTTAAATTAATTATGTGATTTCGTTTAAATAATTTACAATTTATTGAATTAATTATAATTAGCGTAAATTGTACCAGGATAGCCAGTTAGTGGAATTTTACGTTGATCGTCGTGGTTGAATTGAGTTGTGAAATTAATTGCTAAATTATACAATTGGGTGCTTGGTGATGATTTTTGATTATTATTGCAAAAATTGATTTTATGGTATTTAATTAGAAAAATACCGAGTGTCAGGTTTTGATGCCAAAAATATTTTAGGTACTATATAAAATCGTGGAATTTTGAAATGGAAGAGTATCATGTTTTATGGATCAATTTTAAATGTGTGACCACCCGGGAATTTTTTATACGAAGAAAATAGGCAAAGTCCATTATTTGAAATTGAGGCATTTGAGTGCAAAGAACGATGCTCTTGGCCGAATATGGACGTGCGTGTGGTCATTATCGGAACCCGTCTTGATGCGTTCACGCGGGACGATGCCTGATTAAGTTCAGATGCCCCTTGTCAACGAATGCCGGTCGCAGTGGAGGCTGGGCCGATGCTCCTCTATGGAATGCCGTCTGGATGTAGACGTTCCCGTACCCAACGGAGTGGGCCGACGTCTGGTTATGCCGGATGATTGCCGACTGATGAGTTGGCTGTGACCGATGGGTCGTAAATAACTGGGACATGCCTGAGTGATTGAGATAGCCGCGTTTGATTATGGGACAAAATTGTGTGGCACGGAATGGGACGTGTCATAACAGTTTGGCCTTATAATCGGGACCCATTTGATTGTTTGAAAGATAAATTGATGTGTTCCGATTATGAAATGCGTTTGCTGTATGCATATGATATATGTGATGAGTTAATGTGCAGGAACGCGCCAAGGCAAGGTAAGTCCTATATGGTGCTTGTTTAGGACGCCTCTGAGTGAATTCTCGTCCTAATCAGGGTTTAGGGTGTTGACTCGCTGAGATTTTTATCTCATTCCGTCGTGGTTAAATATTTTTCAGGTTCCTAGGATGGAGAACCCAGGCCCGAGGCTAAAGGGTCTGGAGCATAAGTGGCTCAATAGTTCCTTTTGGATTGGACTTCTGTATATAGACTGGTAGGACTAATTGGATATGTATATAGAGTGTGTTTTATGAAAAAGGTGTTAGCTGGTTTTTACTGTTCCAGTGTTTGGTGGTTGTTAGGGTGTTTATATAATTCGCTTCCACATGTGCATAAAATGAATGGGTCGGCGACGTGTCCTGAGAACGTTGCAATTTGATCGACCATTGAGGGATGTGCACATGCCCGGAGTTCGGGGCGTGACAGTAACCCACCCCAGAGTTGTAGCTTTGGTAAATGAAAAATGGCAAATGGAAATAAACCGTGCAGGTCGCACCCATACATGTTCAGCCATCTAAGGGAAGACAGATTCGCTAGAGTGTTGGGCACTCCGGACAACATGTTGACGACACCTAGCAGAAGTACTTCCAAGTTGGTCAGATTTTGAGCTAGGCTTCTCAGGCTCAGCGTTTTCATTTCCAACAAACTTGTAGAATTATATGGATCCAGATTGCAACACAGGTCAAGGTACACCAACCTCTTCGGCTTGAAAATTTCTAACGGGACCCGACCAGAAAAACAGCAAAAGAGACATCAAGATGAGTCAATCTCGATAGATCTCCAATTCGGGACGGTATTTGAGAGTGCTTGAAGTGATTGTTGCTGAGATTGAGCTTTTCAAGACGAGCAAGTTGGAAGAGGGTACTGTTATTGTCAATAGAGCCATAAAGAAAACTGCTTCCCAGGTCGAGAATAGTTACATGGCATGCATTCTCGTCACACTTGATCCCATTCCAAGAGCAGCAATCATGACTGTTTTTCCAGGATAGTCCTGGGATGAGCAAGAGGATCAGCCGAAACATTGGCGATTTTGTATCTCTCTTTAAACTGCAGCAATGTAGACATTTCGTACTTGAGACACAGAAGTTTTACAAAACAAGAGAAATTGTGTGCGCCCATTAGTTGAGACAACAAGTACAAGAGAAGCAAGTGTATGGACATGTAGAAGCACAACAAGCAAGCCATTTGGTTTCAAATAGAGAAGTTTGTTTTGATGAGCAGAGTATGAGTGAGTGAAGCAGATTTTATAGGCGATGCTTGGTGCCTTGGGGTATAAACATGCGTCATCTCATGCTAAGATGCATCAAA
This sequence comes from Eucalyptus tenuipes, assembly GCA_014182365.1. Taxonomy (NCBI): domain Eukaryota; kingdom Viridiplantae; phylum Streptophyta; class Magnoliopsida; order Myrtales; family Myrtaceae; genus Eucalyptus; species Eucalyptus tenuipes. Next base: position 4,610,784 of record CM024547.1, on the reverse strand, counting down.
TCTATGACTTTGCGAGTGATGTAACACCAAAATATGTGCAATACATTTTGTTGGGAAAACGGGATTCCCAAAATAGCGATCCGACACTTAATGGAACCCCAAAAAACAACGAATGCGGAAGCATACCTAGGAAAACATGAATCACCGATCGAAAAGCACGTCACGGAATCAAACATACCTTATTTTCCACAGACTAAACACCGATGTTGCGATACGAGGAGGAATCCAAACACTATTCTTCAAAGGATAATCCTGTTCTTTTCTTAGGGAGAAAAACGGTAAGAAGACGTAACTTGAGAGAACGTAATCTCTCTTTTCAAAATACGTAACTTCTTAAAATAACCGCCTCTTGGATTTTCCCTTTTATTATTTATCTATAATAACTTCCTCCATGGGCCCTTAATTCACGGGCCGGGCTTTTGGGCCCAACATGGGCGGACGGGCCCTACTTAGGCCCATCAAAGAAAAACCCATCATCTCCCACTTGCACATGGTAGGCCGAACAGAATCCTCTTTACCTCTCTGCAACATTCATATCGGTGAATAATCCGTGCGACCAGCATACTTTAAGAGCTTGTTGCTATACATCTATTAGGAATATATAGCAGCTCATAATGGGCATCACAATTTGAGTAGATTTAGTATGCAGTACCCTAGATCGATCGATCACATTTATATCTCTTTTGATCTCTTTTAAACAAAGATATATTGTATCCACAATTATGATTGTCCCAAAAACAATCATAATTGGTCGACCAGTGAATACAAAACTAGAATGTGATTCTCCAAATTCAATCTTCCTCTTTCCTTGAAACTCTCAATCTCAGTTCAATTTGCTTTTCTAGAAAAGTCCCATTAGATCGAATCAATTCATGATCATTGGCAACATTTTAAGATAGCAAACACTGAATAGAAATCTTGAGAATAAGTAGGAGTCATGAGGGCACTAAATTGAGGAACTCTTTCCTCAAGAGTCTCACATGGCATAAAAGTTGAGATCAAAACTTTTGTCACTCTTATTGGTCGTCTCATGCATACGCAGTATGAAATACGTATTACGGTATTAACTCCTTTCCCATGGAGCGTATGTATACACCTTCAATACCGTACAGATGATAGTTCAGACATGCCTAATGTCTAACTTGAGTTCATGTATCTACTCTTTCACGGAATTCATCAGAACTCACATATGGCATCATATACAGATAAAGTAAAATATGTGGGTTATTTTACTTTCGGACATAGTATATATTATGTCTTCATCTTAACACTCAGTTAAGGCGACATACATATTTTAAGCTTGAGCTCTCGATTATCACCTAGATAATAAGCTTAAAAACCGTCTCATCCCTATTTATCACATAGTAAATAGAGGCGATTACCCGTGTGAGTGGGCTAATCTTTCATCTGTCCGACATACTTTCTCAACTTTATATAATGCACTAAGCATTAAGATGCATAAACGTCAAACAAAGATTCATAGGCATTAATAATGAAAACACAAATTCATTAAATGTGAACACTTAAGGGAAATTACAATATTCAGTACATTAGGCTCTACGCAGTCCTAGAGATTTCACATGGCCACAAAACACATCTCTAGGTATTGGCTTTGTCATAGGATCTACTACCATTCTATGCGTAGATATGTACTGTAAGTTCACATCTTTTCGTGCAACCATATATTTGACAAAATTATATTTGGTATCTATATGTTTGGTCTTGCCATGCTATTTGGATCTTTGGTGTAAGCTATTGCTGCTTGACTATCACAGTTAACCAGCAATGAGTTTGTAGTACCTTCAATAACACCTAAATGATCCAAAAATCTCTTAAGCCAAACACCTTCTTGTATTGCTGCTGATAATGCCACGAACTCAGCTTCCATCGTGGACGAGGCTACACACGTTTGTTTCTTACTGCTCCAAGTTATGGCGCCATTATTCAGTAAGAAAACAAATCCAGAGGTAGATTTCCTTTCATCTAAATCTCCTCCTCAATCAGCATCTGAATAGCCCTCAAGTCGCAGATCCTTTCCTTGGTAACTCAGCGTATAATCAGCAGTTCCCTTTAGATACCTCAGTATTCTTTTAACGGCTTTCCAATGTGCTTGACCTAGATTGGATTGGTATCTACTCACCATTCCAACTGCAAAACATATGTCAGGTCTTGTACACATCATAGCGTACATTAATCTCCCAACAGCACTAGCATAAGGAACATGTTACATTTGTTCCTTCTCTTGTGGAGTCCTTGGACACATTCTATGGCTCAATCCTTCACCTTTTGCAATAGGAGTATCTATGGGTTTACAATCTTACATATGAAATCGTTCAAGAACCTTATTTATGTATGTTTCTTGCGAAAGAGATAATGATCTCTTCAAATGATCTCTTGAAATCTTAACTCCAAGAATGTATGCAGCCTCACCCATGTCTTTCATCTCAAAGTTGGAAGATAACCAACTCTTGACAGCATTTACAAACTCCATATTGCTTCCGGCAATCAGTATATCATCAACATATAATGATATGATCACAAATTGATCTTTAGATCTTTTGATATATACACAATGATCTTCATCAATCATTGTAAAATCATATGCCATTATGGCATTATGAAAGCGTATATACCATTGTCTTGACGACTGCTTAAGGCCATATATCGATCTCAAAAGTCAACATACCTTTTGTTCTTGGCCTTTCATAATGAAACCAACAGGTTATTCCATATATATTTCTTCCTCTAATTCTCTATTGAGAAAAGCAACCTTTACATCCATTTGATGTAACTCAAGATCCATACTTGCCACTATTGCCAAAATAATGCGAATCGAGGCAAATCTCAGAACAGGAGAAAATGTTTCCTCATAATCAATTCCTTCCTGTTGATTATACCTCTTTGCTACAATACGAGCCTTATATCTTTCTATTGAGCCATCAGCTTTACGCTTTATTTTGACAACCCACTTGTTCCCAATGGCTATGCGTCCTTTTGGAAGATCAACTAGTTCCCAAACTTGGTTTGACTTCATTGACTCCATCTCTTCTTCCATTGCATGCATTCATTTTTTCTTACTAGGGCAATTTAGAGCTTCATTAACATTTCTAGGCTCATCTTCATCTTGCGGAGCAACCATAAAAGTTTCCCCTTCAGGGAATACTTTTGCGACTTGTTCACCGTACTGGAGATTGTACACTTTGCACATCGTTCCCCATTATGCTCCGACTCGGATTAGATAATGACGATATCATCTCATCATGTGGTTGTAATTGAGAGTGAGTTGAATTAAATTCATTACTTCTCATGTTACTCCCACTTGGACGAACTCCACTAAGTTCATTATCTTGATCCAAGGTTTCAAATAGGGAGTAATCCTCACCTATTTTGCCCTTCTTAGGAAATTCATTCTCTAAGAATATGACATATCGTGATTCAAATTCAGTTATACTCCCACTTTCCTGCTCACCTATAAACACAAACCCTTTGGAGTGTTCAGAGTACCTTATGAAAATACTCTTCTTGCCTCTAGGACCCAATTACCCAAATTTATGAGAGGGCTCGTGAGTATAGGCAGCACAATTCCACGGTTTAAGAAAACTTAAGTCTGGTTTTCTACATGTCCATAACTCATATGGAGTGGAAGTTACTGATTTGAAAGGCACACGGTTAAGTATATAGGCAGCAGTTAAAGCATCACTCCAAAAAGTGATAGGTAAGTTAGCATGCGCCATCATAGACCTAACCATTTCCAGTAGGGTTCTGTTTCTTCTTTCCGCAACACCATTTTGTTGAGGGGTATAGGGAATAGACAACTGTATTTCTATTTCTTTTTCATCACATAAATTTCTGAACTCATCAGATAAATATTCTCGACCTCGATCGAATCTCAATACTTTAATTTTCTTATCTAATTGATTTTCTACGAGGCTCATAAACTTTTTGAAACAACTTATTGCTTCAGATTTATGAGAAATCAAATAGACATATCCGAATCGAATATAATCATCTATAAATGTGATGAAATAAACAGCCACATGCCTTCCTCTCACATTTATTGGACTACAGACGTCAGAATGGATTAAATGCAAAGGAAATTCAGTTCTTTTACTTTTTCCAAATGGTTTCCTTGTTGTTTTCTCTGCTAGGCAATGCTCATATATGGGCAAATCGACTTTTTCAATATTGCCTAGCAAGCCTTCTTTGGCTAACCTATTCATACATTGTTGGCCAATATGACCAAGTCTAGCATGTCACACATTCACATCATTATCATATGAAAGGAATAACAAACATTGACATCACTACAGTCAACATTCAATACAATAAAACCATCTAGAAAGTAACCACAACCATAGTAATTTGTAATCAAATACAAATCCATACCACTATTATCGAAGTTCAAACTAAAACCAAGCTTTACCAACACTAAAACAGACACTAAATTTCGACGAATCTCCGGAGCATATAATACATCATGTATGAACAAAGTGCGTCCACCACGCATGTTCAATTGGCAGGTGCTAATCTCTTTTACTTCGACTTTGGAGTTATTTCCTACATAGATCCACTTAGTACTAGACGGGACTCGTCGAAATTCCACGAAGGATTCTCTATCCTTCGCTACATGGTCTGTTGCTCCCGAATCTACAGTCCACAAAGGATTAGATTCAGTTAAGAATACAAAACTTGACACATAAGCGAAGTTCTCGAAAGTACAAGGGGTGTTTACCTTCTTTGGCTTGTGACAGTCGCGAGCATAGTGACCTTTCTTGTCACAATTGTAACACTTCACCCTTGAAATACTCTTCACACGAGGACGTTTTCCTCTCTTATAATGGTTAATTCTTGGTTTCTTGCAAGAAGGACTTGATCCCTTGCATTTCCACCCATTGAACGAATCAACGCGCTTGCGCTTAGAGCTCGAAGCCCCTTCTAAGCTGGAAGCAGCACAGCAAATATATGTTGCCTGCTCAAATGCCTTTAGGCAGTCCTCTGCTAGCTCAAGGTGGCGCACAGCATCCTTAAGTTCTTCCACAACATGGTCAAGAGTTTTTAGTGCTTTTTGCTTTTCAAGCACATATTGAATTTTCTTAATCAATATTTTACAATTCTCGCCGTTCAATTATTCTTCTTTGTTCAACTCGGCAATTATGCTCTTAGTTGCTGAAGCCATCGATCTGAACGTACAAGACACATATGCACAAATTATTAATGCCTATAATTTATGCATCCATTTTGCACAAACCCATCATATTAATGAATAATTTCAAGTAAGGTTTCAGAATCAAAAGGTCACTATGTTTCCAATCATCATCCAAAAATCCTAACTTAAAATTATCATTAATATAATCTTCATGCAAAATAAGTTCAACAAAGTCACTAAAACTTTCTTGAACTTCCCACAAAGAATTGTAAATTAACATACTAATTTACAACAATAAACAACATTGAACTTTCAATAATTAAACATGTCCATTACACTAAGTAATATATTAAGAGGAAAAATATCAACATAGAAAGAGATATTTACACCTAAAACATCTCAAACTAATCTAAGAAAATATAATAATTAATCCAAAAAATTCTCATCTATCCCATAAATTGGGAAAGTCTCTTCTAATTTCTTAGTAAAATTCTCTGAGAATTCTAAAGGCACATTTGTCAAACACGGAAAAACCTTTGGAGAGCTCTCATGCCACCTCCAAGGCGCATTCACTCTGCGCCATGTGATACTCGTTAACTCGATTCTATAGTACTCTCTTACAAAAGCTGATGCAAGCCTCCTATAATCCGGGACCACATTGACCTCCCATAATCGATCTAACACTGCTTGCCATTCAGGTGGAAGAGTGTTTATCAAGGCTAGCACCTTCTCATAATTCAGCATAGGATAATCATTCCAGATGATTTCTTGTATCATCTGATTGACCCTGACCACGTGTGATACCACATCACCATCATTCCATCGATAATTAGCTAATTCTGTTATTAGCCCTTTAAGTTTCGCCTTTTCTTCATTTGTTCTCGGAAATGCAGACATGCGTGCATAACGCATCATGGTTTCTGCAAAAAATGTAGAACAAAAAATGGATTACTTATAATCCACAACAAACAAAACGGAAAATACATAATTTTCCTTCCTTTTTTTTTGCCGATCAACGCTGATCAACGGTGGTCAATGCCGGTCAACGGTGGTCAACGCAGGTCAACGGTGGTCAACTCCAGTCAACGGTCAACGGATGACCGGGTCGAGCCAACGGGTCAGACGAGTCAGGTCGGGTCAAACCGACCGACCCAGCTGGGGCAAAATAGTAATAACGTCGAACAATAAGGGTATAATCGTAAAAACAACCATCAATGGCAAAAACGTAATATTCTTGAGAAAACAGGAGCAAATCGGTTAAAAAACCAATAGGCACGTGCGCAGCACGCACCGGCGGTTGTCGCGCGCGTGCCACACATGCGCCTGTGGTTTCCCCCGCGCGCGCGCCTGGAAACTATCTCGACGCCTACGTTGCAGGCACCAACGACGCCGAACACTTCGGCCGCACGTGGCGGCGCGTCCGGCGGCCTCCGGCGGCAATCCACCAGTCGATTTACTCGTATCGACGATACCTACAACCCTACGCTATCAAAAATGCACTTTGATCTACGGAAAATCAAAAGACTAGGGGGGAACAGTACGGTGTCAGGATTTTCCATCCCCGATCAGCTGACACTGCGGTGTATTACGAAAAATTTAATTAAAAAACAATTCATAAACACGAAAAGTGATCGGGAAACATGAACAATGCTCTAATACCAATGTTGGGAAAACGGGATTCCTAAAATAGCGATCCGGCACTTAATCGAACCCCAAAAAACAATGAATGCGGAAGCATACCCAGGAAAACATGAATCACCAATCGAAAAGCACGCCACGGAATTGAACGTACCTTATTTTCCACAGACTAAACACCGATGTTGCGATACGAGGAGGAATCCGAACACTGTTCTTCAGAGGATAATCCTATTCTTTTCTTAGGGAGAAAAACGGTGAGGAGACGTAACTTGAGAGAACGTAATCTCTCTTTTCAAAATACGTAACTTCTTAGAATAACCGCCTCTTGGATGTTCCCTTTTATTATTTTATCTATAATAACTTCCTCCATGGGCCCTTAACTCATGGGCCGGGCTTTTGGGCCCAACATGGGCGGACGGGCCCTACTTAGGCCCATCAAAGAAAAACCCATCACATTTGAATCTCTAGCTATCGAGGAACATAAGGAAAACTTCAGGCCCAAATTGACAATTGATTGATTGACTGAAAATTATGCCAATAGATTGGTCATTCACACCGAAGACTTGGGTCAACAGTCAGTCCAAAAATTACACACCCAAGGGTCATATAGCTACAGTATGGTTAATAGATGGTTTTAGGTTATTCCCGCCATTATAGGCATATGTATCCATTCAGAAGTTGTGACAACACCAAAAAAGTCTATGAAATGGTATGATTTGAGGGTCAAAATTGCAGACTTTGGTTGATCATCCGGCCCCTTTGTTCATTCGACGGTTGCTCTGTGTGGGACCTTTTTGTTTGTGATATTAGTGCGATTTGAGGGTTGACCCCTTTCGTTCACCCGATGGTTCCTCTATGTGGGACTTTTTTTTTTTTGCGATATTGGTGCAATTTGAGGGTCGAAATTGAAGACTTTTGTTGCTTATTTGGCCCCTTTCGTTCACCCGACGATTGCTCCATGTCGTGACCTACCCTCGGGAGGAGGGAATAGGATTGGACTATTCCCTAAAGGACGGGCCTAAGGCCCATGATTAAGCGTGGGCTCTTCCAAGCCCATACCCCGCGTGACATCGGGATATTTTAAGAATTTTTGCACAAAAGGAGTCGCCACTAGCCTATTGGGGTCTGCTAGAAACCAAGTGAGGTATGGGAGTATACCTCACTTCCTAGGCAACCAGAGAATCTAGGATCGGGGACTTGATTACACTAATTGACTAATTAGTGCTCTTTCGGTACCTAATCTTGTTCATTTTTAAGAAAAAAAGTTGTCAAGCAGTTTGGATTGATTTTACACCTATCCACTAGCATGTGAGGTAATCATACGGGTGCACAATCATTAAACCAACAATCATAGCTAACAATGTCCTAATTGCCATAAGACTACGCACATACAGTTAAATATAACGAGATATGCAAACTAAACATTCGATATAATTAACGTACATGCAAATAAGGATCTAATTACACTAAAATGACCCTACAAAGCAATTCCTAACCAAACCCTACAATTTTGGATTTTCGAATTTTTTATAATTTTTTTTAAAAAAATATTTTTTAATAAAAAATAATAATAATATATATTTTTGGGACGGACCGGGTCAGGTCCAACAGGATCGAGCGCGGGTCGGGTCCGGTCTCAGACCGAACCCCGGCTCGGTCCAGTGAGGCCTGGTCGGGCCTCACCTGATTTAGAGCTGGGCCTGACCGACGGGCCCAAGTTGGGCCCAACCTTTCTCAATCGAGGCTCGCAAGCCCATGAAAAAGGGGGGGTCGAGCGGGCCAGATCTGCAACCTGGCCCAACTCGGTCCCTTGGCCAAGCGGGCTAGATCTGCAATCTGGCCTTGCTCGACCCCTTGGCCTCAATTCCACGACCGAGGGAGACAGCGACGGTGCACGATGCAGGCGGCTCCTCAGCCTGAAGATTGCGATGGTGTTGCCTCGGCTAGGTAGGCGGGGACTGTCTTCGATGTTGGAGGTTGGCTGGGTCCGGCGGTTGTGGCGAGGACCGTTTTGGGCGGACTCCGGCGAGGATGTGTACGTAAGGACCGCAACTCCCTTTTTTCTTCGACTCCAGCGACACAGCTCCAAGAACACGAACCGTAGGGCGCGTAGGTGGGGGGATGCGAGACGAAGAGAGGGAGAGGGGTGCGAGAAGGCTCTAGACAAACGAAAATAGGGCTGGCATCCAGTCGGGCATTTCGTCGAACGGTTGGCAAGCGACGTGGGAAATGGAGGCCTCGAGCTCGGTCGAGGCCCCCACGCGAGCCTAGGATCTAGCAAAAGTAGCTGAGACAACGAGAAATGCAATGGTGGGAACAGGCGGTGGCCGGAGCTCGCTCAAAACGGTCGGGAGAGCTCCGGCCGGTTCAGTACTAGACTACGCACACTAGGTGTTTAATGAAATGCCTACCTGGACTCCGGTGAGGTTGCAGCGGTGGGCGTCGGTCGGAATGGTTCACTAGCGGTGGTGGTGGTCTTGGAAACACCTCCGTGGTGGTATGGTGGCTCGATCTCCTCTTCTTCTCCTCTCCTGCCCGCTTTCCCCTCCGGTTTCCCTCTGTGTTTTTCTCTCTGTCCCCCTTTTTCTCTTGCAATGGTCTGCCTTTTTTCTATGCTTCTGTCCTTGCTTTTTCAGCAGGTACCCCGAGCCCTTCAAGGTCAACGATTGGTGTGCTTCCCCAACCCGCGGATCACGCCAGATCCCGATCCTCTAGCTCCTCTCGATGCAGTGCTAATGCCACTTCTACTACTCTGCTTTCTTTCCATTTCCAGCTCTCTGTTTCCGTAGGTTTTCACGTGAGACTGGCAGGAAAAGAAGAATGGACGCGGGCCAGGCCGCGCACGCGCATGGGAGAAGAGAAAAGAGAGGCCGGTTGGGCCGACGGGGGGGAAGGAGAGGGAGAAAAGGGGGCGAGCCGGGCCAAGGCCGGATCCGGCCCGACCCGACCCTTAACTCTTTTTTTTAATTAATTTTAATTAGTTTTTTTTCGATTTCTCCATTTTTTTTTTTGCAAAAATAGGTGTTAACAGCTGCCCCTCTTTGAATGTAGCCTCGAAGAGGTTGCGTTCAAAGACAGAAGACACCTAATTTATTTCGACGGTAGAGACCCTGAGTGCATAGGCACGTATCAGGTCGACGGAAATGACTCATAACTATGGAGGCGAGTCTTGTCAATAAGAGAAAGACTCCGGGATACAAAGCTCTCCGGGTCATGAGAAGAGAGGAAGACTCCGGGATGCAAAGCTCTCCAGGTCATAAGAAGAGAGAAGACTCCAGGATACAAGGCTCTCCGGGTCATAAGAAGAGAGAAGACTCCAGGATACAAAGCTCTCCGAGTCATAAGAAAAGAGAGAAGCCTCCAGGATACAAGACTCTCCGGGTCATAAGAAGAAGAGAAGACTCCATGATACAAAGCTCTCCGGGTCATAAGAAGAAGAGAAGACTCTAGGATACAAAGCTCTCCGGGTCATAAGAAGAGAGAAGACTCCAGGATACAAGGCTCTCCGGGTCATAAGAAGAGAGAAGACTCCAAGATACAAAGCTCTCCGGGTCATAAGAAGAGAAAAGACTCCAGGATACAAAGCTCCCGGGGTCATAAGAAGAAGAGAAGAGTCCAGGATACAAGGCTCCCCGGGTCATAAGAAGAGAGAAGACTCCAGGATACAAGGCTCCCCGAGTCATAAGAAGAGAGAAGACTCCAGGATACAAGGCTCTCCGGGTTATAAGAAGAGAGAAGACTCCAGGATACAAGGCTCTCCGGGTCAAAAGAAGAGAGAAGACTCCAGGATATAAGGCTCTCTGGGTCATAAGAAGAAGAGAAGACTCCAGGATACAAAACTCTCCAGGTCATAAGAAGAAGAAGAGAAGACTCCAGGATACAAAGCTCTCCGGGTCATGAGAAGAATGAGAGGAATGAGGTCTCGTCGTGTACGAACGGGCTTTGACCGGGTATGATAGTCTCACCGTGTATGAACGGGTTTCGACTGGAAGGGAGGTCTCACCGTGTACGAACGAGTTTCGACCGGATTGGGAAATACATGATTTAAGGAAAACCAATAAACCTTTGTAGATGACATGGTTTAAGGTTGACCATGAACCTTTGGAGATGGCATGGTTTAAGGCTGACCATAAACCTTTGGAGATAACATGGTTTAAGGCTGACCATGAACCTTTGGTTTTTAGGGAAGCACCTGCTAACCCCTTGAAAACTGCATGGCTTCATTGGGGAATCCTGTCAAACTCAACTTGAGTAAATGTCGTTAGAGACGTCATCAAGAGACGTATTGGCAATATTACAGCATTAATTGAACAAGCTAATCAAACTAAGTCTGACTGCCTTAGAAAAACATTCGATGTCAATCAACATCATGTGGCACAAAACTGTCATCTTGTTCGTGGATATATCATTAATCATCAAATTCTCTAGAAGTCAAGTTCTTATCAAAATGGCTACGACTCATGAAAAAGACTCATTAAGCATGCCAAACTAGAGCTTCTTAGTCAGAAAGGGCTTCTAACGCACTCTTGATAAAATGGCTGCTTGATCCCATCTATTTACGTGGGAAATAGCTAATTGCTGAGGCTATCTCACATAACCCATGTCAAAGGCTTTCAGAAACATTCGCGATGACCACAATCTGATCGATCAAAAGGTCTTTTGAAAGGACCGCATATAGGTTTGGTCATGGGCTTACACAAAGGGATTATTGTTCTGAGGCCAATAAAGGAACATTTGTCGCTATATTCATCGGGTTTACAAGTCAAGAATTTGGAAGATAAGACAAGATAGAATTACCTTCACTCCTTCAAGCAGTAGCTTCTTCGTGGCATTCTCATTTTCACTCAAACCATCCCAATCAGAAGAGACTTCGGAAGAGGGTTGTAATATTGGTTTGGGAGAGGCTCAAAAGGCTTAAAATTTTCAAGAGGATTTTTTTTTTAAGAGTCGGTGATCATCATGGCATCATGACCAGGTCACTCGATCTTTCAAAATCATTTGACTTTGGAAACACGGCGCATCTCAAAAGTTCCTTGACTAATCATTTCTGCACGGGAGCTTTGCTCCTCTCTCAATTTCCTTTGCGCTTGTGATGATTTTCCTTTTTTACGCAAGCACTCGGACCTTGATAATTTTTCTTTCACATAAGATGCAGCCTTTCGGCTCTTTTTCTTGACGAGCATTGGCCTTGCTTTTACCAGGCACACTACTTTTTCATGCCCCTAGTTTGTCAAACTTTTTGCTCTTTGACTTTTGTAGCTCTTATGACTTTCGAGATGCTTTTCACTTTTTCTCGTGACCGTCAATTGTATTTGGTCAATTCTTACACCTTGCCCCAGTGAAGGGAGATGATCACCGCTCGGGGTTCAGAAATGAATAATCAGGCCCAAATTGGTTAAAGCAATGGATATCAATGTTGGGGTAGAGAAGGAAATGCTCTTCTTCACATTGGGATGAGTCAAGCACTAATGAGAATTCCTCTGAAGCTATCACCGGAAGATTGATGCAAGTGAAAGTAATAGAATCTCTCTCAATATTTTGCTCTACAACACAACCGTAACCTCCTATGCTGCCCCAAAGTAGGGTCATTCTTGACAGGGGTACTTTGAAGGAAAATCTTTATTCAGCCCAAAAGGGTAGCAAGATGTCAGCTCGGTGCTTGCGATTGATAAAGAAAACGCATTTATCATTTCGATCTTTGTACTCAATGCGAATGAATCTTTCGTCCTAAGAGAGGGTCGTCTTTCACTCAATTCTAAAAAGTGTTTGAAGAATGTGTTTGGAAATGGGCTTGCCTTTCTTCATCCTAAGTACTTCTCGTTTGGCATGGTTAACGTTTCACTCTTTTGCCCGAATAAAGTCATTTTTACGAGCCTTTTTCTTGAGGGTCGCAGACGTGAAGCGCGCATAGTGACACTAGAGAATAGGTCATGTGAATCCTGTCACGCATTTTTTGTTTTTGTCCTTATCCTTTTGTTTGTTTGTTTTGTTTTGTTTTGCCCCTTTTTTTGTTTTTTTTTTTTTTTTGTTTTTTATTTTTATCTCGGCATACTTCTGAAAAGAGACATCCAACCGTTTGTGCGAAGACTTGATGGGTTCTTGAGTCAATTCTTTCCCCTGCCATTTCTCGTCAGACGGTAAGGTGCCTGAAACACAAATAGATATGCGTGTATGCAACATATGCATGATATCTGCAATGCTATGCATGATGCTACACGACTTGAATTGTGCATGAAGTGACTCCTCGACCTTGATTTCATTCATGGAAAATACTTCTTGACTGCATCAGCGTTTACAGGTCTAGGCAATTCACTGCCATCCATTTCAACTAAGATCATAGCACCACCAGGAAGAATCTTCTTAATGACATACGGCCCTTCGTAGTTCGGGGTGAATTTGCCCCGAGGATCTGGTATGATCGGGAGCACCTTCCTCAACACCAAGTCGTTGACATCGAAGTGCCTAGGACGCACCTTTCGATTGAAGGCTTTTACGACTCGTCTCTGATAGCATTGACCATGACACATAGCTTGCAATCTCTTCTCATTGATCATGTTTAGCTGTTCATGCCTTTGTTGCATCCACTCAGTCTCATCAAGCTTAGACTGGGAAATGACCCTTAGAGAAGGAACTTCAACCTCAACAGGTAAGACCGCCTCCATCCCGTACACAAGTGAAAAAGGAGTTGCCCCTGTAGAGGTGCGGATAGAAGTTTGGTACGCCATTAATGCATAAGGAAGTCTCTCGTGCCAATCGTGATAATTTTTAGCAGTCTTTGACAGGATTTTCTTTATGTTCTTATTCGCCGCCTCCACTACTCTATTCATCTGAGGGCAGTAGGGTGACGAGTTCAAATGTTTAATTCGAAACTCACTAAGCAAGCCATCCATGACTCTATTGTTCAAATTAGTGTCGTTGTCAGTGATGATCGCCTCTGGTACCCCGTAACGGGCAACAATATCGCGACGAATGAACCTGGCCACATTCTTGGCGGTGACGTTAGCATACGAGTTGGCCTCGATCCACTTGGTAAAGTAGTCTATTGCCACCAAGATAAATCGATGCCCATTTGAAGATTTGGGGTTGATGGGCCCGATCACATCAATTCCCCACATTGAAAAGGGCCAGGATTGAGACATTTGGTGAAGTTCATTTGGAGGGGCATTTATCCTATCTCCATAAATCTGGCACCGGTGGCACCGTCGTACGTGCTGAATGCAGTCGGACTCCATGGTCAGCCAATAGCAACCGAGTCGCATGATCTTTCTCACCAAGAAGTGTCCGTTCATTTGGGGGCCGCATTCCCCTTCATGTATCTCTTTCATCAAATGGTCGGTTCTTTAGCGTCAACGCACCTTAGCAATGTTGAATCGAATGACCTTTTATAAAGGACGCCTCCACTAGTGAAGAATCTTGATGCCAGCCTCGAGACATGCTTCCTGTCTGCAGCTTCGCTTCCTTCGGGGAATTCACCCTTCTGCAGGTACTTCAATATGTCATGATACCATGGCTATCCATCGAGCTCCTCTTCAACCGTCATGCAATGAGCTGGGCGCCTAAGGATCTCAATTCTCAACGGTTCAATGTCTATGCCTCCAGCTACTTGTAACATTGAGGATAGGTTAGCCAGGGCATCCGCGAACTGATTTTGAGATCTTGGTAAGTATTCAAATGCTATTTCTTGGAATTCTTCCATCAACTCCCCTAGGAACTCATGATATGGAATCAATTTAGAATCCTGTGTTCGCCATTCGCCTTTAGTCTGTAAGATGATAAGGGCCGAATTGCCATAAACTTGCAGCTTTCGGATTTTCATATCGATGGCCGCTTGGAGGCCGAGAATGCATGCTTCGTATTCAGCGACGTTATTCGTACAAGGGAACGTCAATTTAGCGCGACAGGGTAGTGTTGTCCATCTGGGGAGATAAAGACTGCCCCAGTACCAGACCCGACTAAGTTAACTGCACCATCAAAGTACATCGTCCATTTGTCGCTTGATACAAGTAAAATTCGCTCTTCCGCATCACTATCTTCATCAGATGATCTAGACCCCTTGGAACTTTCTGCTAACATGTCTGCTATGGCACGACCCTTAACGGACTTCTGTCCCAGGCTCTGAACATCGAACTTTGAAATTAAGATTTGCCATTTAGCCAACTTGCCGACCAATACCGGCTTCTCTAATAGATACCTGATGGGATCATTTTCGGTCACCAGAAAGATTCAGTGATGAAGCATGTATTGCTACAACCTGTGCAAGACCCAAATCAAAGCCACGCAAGTTCTCTCAACTTCTGTGTAGTTCCTCTCATAAATGGTGAACTTCTTGGTCAAGTAGTATATCGCACATTCTCTCCCGTCGTTCGGTTTCTTTTGTGCCAACATGGCTCCCAGCGATCCGTTATGTATGGTTAAGTACAAAATCAGGGGAATTTTAGGGAGAGGGGGCACTAGGACCGGTGCGTGAGTGAGATAGTGTTTTATCTTCTCGAAGGCGCCCTGGCACTCAGCATCCCACTCAATCTTTGCATTCTTTTTCAAGAGCTTGAAGAATGGCTTCGCCGTTTTAGACAGTTGACAGATAAATCTCGCTACATAATTAAGTCGTCCCATCAGGCTGCGGACTTCTCTGGCGATAGTCAGGGGTCGTAAATTGCATATGGCTTTAACCTTCAATGGATCAATCTCTATGCCCCTACTACTAACCATGAATCCTAATAGCTTCCAGATTTCGCTCCAAAAACGCATTTTGCGTGATTGAGGCACAACTTGAACTTCCGAAGACGTTCGAACAACCTTCGCAAGACTTTAACATGATCTTCGCCACGTCTAGATTTTGCAATCATGTCGTTGATGTATACTTCGATTTCCCTATGCATCATGTCATGGAATAACGTGACCATGGCCCTCTGATATGTTGCCCCAGCATTCTTTAGATCGAAAGGCATCACTTTGTAGCAGAAAGTTCCCCAAGGAGTTATGAATGATGTTTTGCTCCTGTCTTCCTCCTTCATACGGATTTGGTTATATCCAGAAAAACCATCCATGAAGGAGAATGACTCGAATCCCGCCGTACTGTCAACCAAGACATCGATATGCGGGAGCGGAAAGTCATCCTTGGGACTAGCTCGATTTAGGTCACGATAGTCAACACACACCTTAATTCGCCCATCTTTCTTCATTACAGGCACGATATTTGCTACCCAATCAGGGTAACGCGTCACTTCGATAAAATCTACTTTCAACAATTTCATCACTTCTTCTTCGATCTTCTTGGATAACTCTGGTTTAATTCTCCTAAGTCTTTGCTTCTTGGGTGGCACATTAGGATCCGTCGGCAAAGCATGTTCCATAATTTCAGGGTCTAATCCCGGCATGTCAGCATATGTCCAGGCGAACACATCTTGATATTCTTTCAAGAGAGTAGTCATCCTTTCCGCCTCTGACTCTAGAAGACTTGCCCCGATCTTTAATTCCCTGACATTCTCCGCATCACCCAAATTTATGGTGATTGTTTGTTCTTCTGTCAATGGCTTCGATTCTTCTTGTCGATTCCATTCATGCTCGATCCCCTTATGATCGTCATCGGCGTCATCGAAATCTGAGAGACTCTCTTCATGCACATCCGAGTCACACGAGTCTTTATCATGATTATGCATAATGTAATGCCTGAGATGTGATGAGATAAGTTAGGGCAATGTCGATAATAAAGTGGTGCATGTCGTTTTCGAAGAATTTTCGAAGTATTTTTTTGGTAAAAAGCTTCAAGAACTCATCCTCATATCCTCGGATTTCCTCGTCCTTGCAAAACAATCAAATAAGGGAGCATGTGGAGGCCTAGGCCTCAGCGACCATCATAGGGCCAGTTTGATGTGCTTCCACATGTGTCTATTTTATTGAATGAGGAAAGATAAGGCCGTATTTTAACACACGCCACCCTCGACCAACGGCTCCAGATCGGGGCTAACCATAGTTCACATTACAAATGACATAAACATGAAATAAAGGGAGAAGAAAAAAAAATGAGATCCCGCGCAAGGGAGAAAACATAAAACGAAATACTAGGCTAAACGAGAACCGCCCTACTCTGGAGGGACAGCCATGACTTCAGAGGACTCAGCTTCCTCACACGCCAAGATGGTACATATGACTTCTTCCTCAAGTAGCTCGGTCACACCATAAATGTCCTCTTCTTCCTCAAATAGCTCGGTCACACCATAGATGTCCTCTTCTTCCTCAAACAACATCCTTAGAGGTCCTGGAAATGTCTCTTCCAGCAACGGGGGAAACAAGCTTTGATCGCCCTTGCCCTCCTCAGTTTGGGCAATGCGCTCACTTTGGTTTCTATACCCACCTCGGCCTCCTCGGGCACTTCGGCCTCTCTGCCTTCTATGGCCTCCTCGGTTTCTGCGACCACCTCGCTTGCTACGACTTCCTCGCCCCTCAACATATCCCAAGCCTCTCCTTTTTGAGTTTTTATGGACTTCGATGGGCCTTCGCACACCGTGACCAAGTGATCCAAGACCCTCTCTAGGGTTGTACCCACTTGCCAGCATAATTTTTCTCGTCGCTATGGCGGGCTTAGATAATTCAGGGACCTTTGTGAAAGAACCCGCAGGCACATGAATCATGGATACCAGCTCGAAGGTTTGAAAGCTGGATTCCTCGATGCACTCAGGCTCCACGTAAGGGATGGCCGTCTCATGGTAGATCCTGAAATCAGATTCTCCATGGACCGTGATAAGCCTGTTGTCCACCACAAATCGCACCTTCTGATGGAGGTTGGAGGCAACGGCACCCGCTGTGTGGATCCATGGCCTCCCTAACAGAAAATTAAAAGCGCTCGGTATATCTAGCACTTGGAACAGGACTTGGAAAAGTATAGGGCCAATCAGCAACTAGAGTTCGATTTCTCCTATCACCTCCTTCTTCATCCAGTCAAAAGCTCGCACAGTTGACTTGCCAGTACGGATTCTCCCAAGATCAATCCAAGACGGTGAAGCGTAGCCAACGGGCATTTATTGAGCGCCGAACCGTTATCAATCAACACTCTACAAACAAGAGTGCTCTCATGCTTCACTGAGATGTGCAACACTTTGGTATGATTAGGGCCGTCGGGAGGGAGATCCTCATCAGTAAAGGAAATTTGGTCTTTCAGTAGAATGGCCCCAACAAATTCTTCCAATTGGACTTCATCGATTGTTTCGGGCACGTGTACCTCATTGAGGACCTTCAGCAAGATGTCCCTATGCTTCTCGGAAGATTTAAACAATTCCAAAAGGGAGATTTGGGCCGGCAACTTCCGCAGTTGGTCTACGACATTAAACTCGCTGGATTTTACTACAGCCAATAATTGTTTTGCCTCCTCCTCGATCACGGCCTTCTTTTCTACTCCTTTATCAGGTGCGTAACAACGGCTTGATCGTGTGACAGTGTCTACCTCATTTGTTTTGTAATCCCAACGTACAACCTTATGATCGAATTTGGGAGGATTCTCCAACATTATCACTCCATCTTCCTCCTGGGGTGGCAATTCAATCGTGACCGGCGTTGTGTTCCCTCCCGTGACTTCGATTGCCGACATCTCCTCGACCATAAGGTCGATCACCATGGGTTCAGTGATTTTCATCTCGATATCGCCGGCGGGCTCCTCATCAGATAGTTCGATCACCATCAGGGTTATCATAGCTATCAACCTTTCATCGTACAAAGCTGGGGTCTTTGAAATTCCAGCCACAACCTTCCCCACACGAGATACACAAGCGAAATTGCAGAAAGATGAGTGAAATGACGATGGCTTTATCATGGATATGACCCTCTCTCCCTCTTCTCCCCGCCGGATTACCCCCATGGCTACCATCCTGCGAACGCGGTCCAGTTTCTCTTCTAGGGTCACATCCTCCTGACTTCCATAGTATCCTGCCAGCACTAAGGACTCATACAACTTGGAAGCATCCACCACTAGAGGCTGTTGACTTGCCCGTGTATCCTCAGAAATTGAGTTCACTCCCCCTGCATGATTTGGTAGAGGGTTCTGTTGCACGTTAGGCTGAGCCTCCCTGAAAGTCAAGATGTTCTTGTCTAGAAGCTGTTGAACTTTGTATCTCAGTACGCCATAATTGTCTACATCATGCCCCCTTTCTCCCATGTGGTCCTCGTAGGTCTTGGTCATATCGAACCCGGCGAACCTCGGGGGATTATCTCTAGGTACCTCCTTTGCAACCATCCTCTTTTCGAGAAGCATGGGCAACAACTTTGACAGTGGGCGTGGTAGTGGGGAAAACCCCTTTCGAAAGGCCTCCTGTCATTGTCATATGCTTGTGACGAGCTACCTTGAACCATTACAGGCTTGTGTGCAAGTGTTGTAGCCGGTCGAGGAAAAGGCGGCTCTTGCACAAGCGCTACTTCAACTGTGGCTTCCTTGTCTTTTCTTGCCAGGAACTTCTTCGTGCCTTCGGTGGATATCTTCCCCTCGATAAACGCCCGCTCGACTCCTTCGGCTACTTCTACCAGCTGTGAAAACGTCTGGCATCCCAAAAACACTAATCCTTTGAAGTATTCATGGGGTAATGTCTTGAGGAATAGTTGCTTCATCTCTCTCTCATTCAAGGTCGGCTTCACTTGTGAGGCCATAGTCCTCCGCCTTTACGCGAAGGCCTTAAATGACTCATTTCTCTTCTTCTCAATGCGGGTCAACTCCTCTCTTGTGGGGGCGAGCTCGGTATTAAACCGGTATTGCTGCAAGAACTCATTGGTTAAATCTTCCCAACTGGTGAATTCTTCAATGTCTAGTGCGATAAACCACGTCAAGGCAATGCCTTCCAAGCTATCCTTGAATGTGTGTATGAGGAAAGGCACATTGTCAGCGTAGCGAGCCATTTTCCTCACGTAATACCTAAAATGGGTCTTGGGGCATCCCGTTCCGTCATACTTTCTTGTGAACTCGGGCTCTTGGAAATTTTCAGGGAAGTTTGTCTTGGTGTATAGAGACAGCCTATCAACTCCTTTCAGCTCGTAACCTTGCAAGGCAAACAGTCGCTCTTCCATCTTTGCCAAACGTTTTTCACTCTCTTCACTTAGGCGGGGTGCTGGGTTTCCCTTCGGAGGAGGGTCCAAATTGACAATGATTGGCGTGACAGAAGGAGCCTCTCCGGCAGCTTCTTTCCCAGGGAGATTAGTAACGTGCGTGCCTCCCGTCGACGGGGGAGCGTGTCTTGATGACGTAGGAGTGGATATTCCAGTGGCAGCTACAGTGGGGGGGCTCCTTAAGCTTCTGGCTTATTTCAAGCATCATTGCAATGAGTTGGGCTAGCTGGTCCTCCATCTTGGCCATTCTCATGTTGGTGTCCTCGTTCTCCATTCTAACTTCCGCGCGTATGAGAATCGGGGATCTCCGCTTGGCCGTGTCGACGACCGGCAGAAGACAATTGATCAGCTAGTACCTAGACGCGAGGATAGATAAGCATATATAAGCACGAGTAATAATTAGGCGGTCGGCCCATGACAGAAATCTAAACGCCCCAATTCATTCATTTCATCGAAAACCAGGTTGCTACATAATACAGAAAAAGACAACAGGGGAGAACCCCTGAATCACAAAGCTATTTTGAAGATGGAAACACGTGGCATGGTCCCATTACACATTACACTTGACGCAATCTAGCTAATGAGGACAACTCCCACTTGTGGCACCCCCGCTAACTCGGGTCAACTTCAACGCACGCTCTTCGGCCTCCTCGAGCTCCCT
Organism: Eucalyptus tenuipes; assembly: GCA_014182365.1. Taxonomy (NCBI): domain Eukaryota; kingdom Viridiplantae; phylum Streptophyta; class Magnoliopsida; order Myrtales; family Myrtaceae; genus Eucalyptus; species Eucalyptus tenuipes. Next base: position 4,590,253 of record CM024547.1, on the reverse strand, counting down.
TTTAAGGCGTTTGATCTCGGCTCGGTGGGTGGTCTTCAATGGCACTTCCGGAATCTTCGGGCAGAGGCTCTCCGGGATCTTATGCCTAAGGATGTACTCCTTCGAGGCATAGTAGGTCTTCTCTTGCCCCTCCAACTCTTCTTCAGGCCATATCAACTTACGGGGGTGGCACATATCCCACATTAACTTGACTAGTGCGACAGAATCTTCGTGATCTTGACATCCATCGAGGAAGTCTATCCTGAGTGGGTCTTCTTGAATGGCTGGTGGAAGTTGTTGAACTTCTTGGAACTGTCGGGCGACCCGAGTCGGATAATATTCAATGACCCCAGTAATTCCTAGCAAAGGAATAGGTCCAGTGAGCCCACACACAAACCGCGCTTCTTGAACTCGGAGCCAATTGGCATGCCATTGGAAATCCTCAGGTCCAGGGTTGGTCATGAAAACTAGCCACTCAAAATAATGATAATCAGGGGCAAACATTTTCCTATCCCTAAACTTTAGGATAGGGTGGCTAGAGTAAGAAATGTCGCTCATGGTCATTAAGCTACCAAACCCCTTGACATGAGAGAAGAACCAGATTTGTAAAAGTTCAGGAGGAGTGTGAGAAGCTTGGTTTTTGTTTTCTTTAAAACGAGCAAGGGAAAGAAAATTTTCGGTCAGGACAGCATTAACAAAGCCCTTTCCCATACATACCTCACGAACTACCCATGCCACGGAAGGATTAATAGCGTTCCTACAATGTGGGAATAACATGAACCCGAAGAAAGCTAACAGGAAGATCCTATTCTTTTGAAAAGATTAGGCATTTTGAAAAAGCTCATTTAAGAATGAAAACGGGGAGGTTTTGCGATTGGCTTTCAAAAGTTTTCTCACGTCCTCTCCCTTAATTTTAAGGAACTCAGATAAAGTCTATGCATGATCAGTACCTACAGGTGGGCTAACTATCTCCGACACTAAGGGTTTCCAATGGCAATACTGTATTCCTCCAAGGTTGGAGTGAGTTCGTGATCACCAAATATGAACGTGCAAGTTGCGGGGCACCAAACATGCGCTAACGCTCGCATGACACCATAATAAGTCTCTATCTCCAAATGGGGGAGTAATCGTCCGACGTAAGATCGCACCCAATCACGGCCAGTCAGATCTAGTCTATCCCACCACGTGCGGAGCTCGGCTTTTGGGACGGAAATGATGTGAAACTCGAGTATCCCCATCGTATGCCAACCAAAGTTACGACAAACCTAATTTGTCATGGACCGACCAAAAGAAAGCGAATAAATAAATTGTGCAAAAAAAAAAAAGAATTCGAAAAACTTACCCTATTCATTGAGTAGCAATGCTAATGACATAGACATGCGCATGGGCGGTGGTTCGATTTCTACTCTATATGGCTCAAAATGAAGCCATAGGATCACCGGACCGAACCAACACGGTTGCAGCTAGGTCGGGTTACCCATGACTCCAGCTTCGTCAAAGAACCGACCTGTGTCGCGCGGTTGCAGACCGGGGTGGGTACCTTTGACATGAAGAAAGAAATTTCGGGGTAGAGATGGGCGACTCGTACTACGCGGTTGTAGTCGGAGTGGTATCCACCTCAAACCATCCTAAGTGATCCTATGCAGCCTAGGTCCGGTGGCAGGTAGTGTGTGCTATGGTGTAGTGCAATGCAAGGGACGCAGGCATGACAATTTATGATCAATCAGCACTTCATATATAAATAAGCCATTCATTCCGACGCCTTCCTACAAAACAACAGTTAGCAATCACTTCACCTTACACCTCCCATTCAGCACGAACGTTAAACAACCGACTTGTTAGGGATGTACTTCGGATCCTCACTACCAAACAATAATATTTTTGAACAAGATCAATTTCGGCCTAAGTCCTCTAAAGTCTAAAACTATGTCCCCAACGGAGTCGCCAAGCTGTCGCGACCTACCCTCGAGAGGAGGGAATAGGCTTAGGAGTATTGCCTAAAGGACGGGCCTAAGGCCCATGATTAGGCGTGGGCTCTCCCAAGCCCATACCCCGTGTGACATCGGGATATTTTAGGAATTTTTGCACAAAAGGAGTCGCCACTAGCCTATTAGGGTCGGCTAGAAACCAAGTGAGGTATGAGAGTATACCTCACTTCATACGCAACCAGAGAATCTAGGATCGGGGACTTGATTACACTAATTGACTAATTAGTGCCATTTTGGTACCTAATCTTGTTCATTTTTAAGAAAAAAAAAATTTGTCAGGCAGTTTGGATTGATTTTACACCTATCCACTAACGTTAGGTAATCATACGGGTGCGCAATCATTAAACCAACAATCATAGCTAACAATGTCCTAATTGCCATAAGACTACGCACATACAATTAAACATAACGAGATATACAAACTAAACATGCGATATAATTAACATACATGCAAATAAAGATCTAATTACACTAAAATGACCATACAAAGCAATTCCTAACCAAATCCTACAATTTTGGATTTTTGAATTTTTTTAAAATTTTTTTTAAAATTTATTATTTTTCAATAAAAAATAATAAAAAAATATATTTTTGGGACGGACCGGGTTGGGTCCAACGGGATCGAGCGCAGGTCGGGTTCGGTCTCAGACCGGACCCCGGCTCGTTCTAGTGAGGCCTGGTCGGGCCTCACCTGATTTAGAGCTGAGCCCGACCAACGGGCCCAAGTCAAGCCTAACCTTTCTCAATCGAGGCTCACAGGCCCGTGAAAAAGGGGGGCCCGAGCGGGCCAGATCTGCAACCTGGCCCAACTCGGTCCCTTGGCCAAGCGGGCCAGATCTGCAATATGGCCCAGCTCAACCCCTTGGCCTCTATTCCACGACCGAGGGAGACAGCGACGGCGTACGATGCAAGCGGCTCCTCCGGCTGAAGATTGCGACGGTGTTGCCTCGGCTAGGCAGGCGGGGACCGTCTTCGACGTCGAAAGTTGGCTGGGTCCGACGGTTGTGGCGAGGACCGTCTAAGGCGGACTCCGGCAAGGATGTGTACGCAAGGACCCGCAACTCCCTTTTTTCTTCGACTCCAGCGACACAACTCCGAGAACACGAACCGTAGGGTATGTAGGTGGGGGGATGCGAGACGAAGAGAGGGAGAGGGGTACGAGAGGGCTCTAGACAAACGAAAACAGGGGCAGCATCCAGTCGGGCATTTCGTCGAACGGTTGGCAAACGACGTGGGAAATGGAGGCCTTGAGCTCGGTCAAGGCCCCCATGTGAGCCTAGGATCTAGCAAAAGTAGTCGAGACAACGAGAAATGCAGTGGTGGGAACAGGTGGTGGCCGGAGCTCGCTCGAAATGGTCGGGAGAGCTCCGGCCGGTTCAGTACTAGACTACGCACACCAGGTGTTTGACGAAATGCCTACCCGGACTCCGGTGAGGTTGCGGCGGCGGGTGTCGGTCGAATGGTTCACCGGCAGTGGTGGTGGTCCTGGAAACACCTCGATGGTGGTATGGTGGCTCGATCTCCTCTTCTTCTCCTCTCCTGCCCGCTTTCCCCTCCGGTTTCCCTCTGTATTTCTCTCTCTGTCCCCCTTTTTCTCTTGCGATGGTCTGCCTTTTTTCTATATGCTTCTGTCCTTGCCTTTTCTGCAGATACCCTGAGCCCTTCAAGGTCAACGATCGGTGTGCTTCCTCGACCCACGGATCACGCCGGATCCCGATCCTCCTGCTCCTCTCGCTGCTGTGCTGATGCTGCTTCTGCTACTCTGCTTTCTTTCCATTTCTAGCTCTCTATTTCCGCAGGTTTTCGCGCGAGACTGGCAGGAAGAGAAGACTGGACGCGGGCCGGGCCCCGCGCGCGCATGGGAGAAGAGAAAAGGGAGGCCAGTTGGGCCGACGGGGGGGAAGGAGAGGGAGAAAAGGGGGCGGGCCGGGCCAAGGCCGGATCCGGCCCGACCCGACCCTTAACTCTTTTTTTTTTTATTTTTCTCGATTTTTTTTTTTTTTTTTTTTTTGCAAAAATAGGTGTCAACACTCCATGTGGGACCTTTTTGTTTGCAATATTAGTTCTGTTTTCACTTTGAATTCACGATTGGTGAAAGTTTTCCTTTGGTCATTGACGAGGATTGTACTTTCTGTTGTTTAATGCACTCAGAAAAATTAAGATTGTTTAGAATTTTGAACGGTCTCCCTTATTGAGAGAGAGAGAGAGAGAGAGAGAGAGGTGTCTTGTGCGGTTTGTTGCTCCCAGACAATCACAGGCGTTTGGATTGTGCTCTAACATCGTTGCCTAATATTTTCCCACTGCTTGCTTTATTTATGCCGAAACGAACAGAGACCAGAGACAAAAATATACTGTCATTGGCACCACCGATGCCTAGAAAAATAACTTAATTTCAAAGTATGTTTGGTTGTATTTTGTGAATAATATGGAAATCCGTTTGTTGCAGGAAAATAATGAATCCACATTTGAGAATAAGTCTTGAGTGCAACCCGGGTCCCAAGTTCAGGCGCCAGAAACCCCGGGCCAGGCGCCAATGCGAGCCTGGCTTGGGGGGACAATCCTGAGAACATGGACGCACGCACGCCTCAACCTTCTTGAGATCCTCTTTCAACCTTCTTGGCATCCACACGCATTACAATACCGCAAACGAGGTCCCCATTTGCCTAAGGATAAAACACGAAATTTTCCGGCTATAGTATTCATGATACGTGGAGTTAAACCTCTTATAGCACTGACGTCCTCATCAGTGGCGATCCAGTCATAGAGCTCGTAACCACACTGACTTAACCGGACGAACGTGAATTAAGCCTCTAAAACTTGTACTTAAGGTAGTGATAATTTGGGATTTCGTGCGTCATCTCAGTACAAATAGAACCAAAAACCAGACAAGTACCTGAACGCAAATCCCGGCATGTCGACAAAGGGGCAACCAAGCTTGCATTGATGTGATCAAAGGGAACAAAACTTTGAGATGTTTCTTTGAATCTTTTGAACGCAATTAAGGAACAAAATAGCCAGTCATGCATTTCTTCTTACTCAATCAGTCCTAGCTTCGTGTCGGGATAAATTATGCTCGAATGGAGCTGTTGAAGATAAATCATCCATAGGCAATTCAATGACGCATCTACTTTTCCTCGGGCTTAGCCTTTCTGTTCATATTGCCTAGTTGAGTAAACCAGAGCAAACTGTTTGCGATTGTGTATGCGGTACCACATTTTATCGTGCAACACGAAGTTCCGTCTTAACTAAGCATAGAAGGCGTTTGTCTATGAGCAATTAGACATTTTCATTATTGCTTAATATTTTCTTACTTCTTGTTCTATGTATATTCCGAAACAAATGGAAAATGGAGACAAAATAACGTTGTTGGCACCATCAAGATCTAATACAAATTAAGTGAATAAAAGAGAATCATTTATCTTAAAAAATACCTCTCTAAGCAAGTTTCATGAACGAAAATTGGAAAGTAGAAGTTGCTATTTTCATTTTCCTAGCCAAGTAACTACTAAGATTTAAAAGAAGAAGATAAATACACAAAAGCCCTATACCACATGGAACTCTCAGGAGTGAGTTTTGTGTAGCAATTTGACTATTATGGTCACTTTCTGAAATCTATTATCCTAGCCAATCTATAAATTTTTGTGTTTATTTCGTTAACAAATCTCGAATCGCTATGCAAGAAATAATAGATTTACATATATTTTGGTAACCAAATCCTAGCAAATCTATTATTCTTATGCATATTTCTATTGTAAATCTCTAATCGATGTATGAGAAATAAAAGAGATGTATTTTTGGTGACTAGAAAAAATTTGTTTTCTTGTTTTGTATAGAGATTGTAATTAGATGATCCAACAAATTTTATGGCTGGTTTCTATTTTATTCTCAAATGTGTTTTTCTGACTTTGTGTGATGCAATGCTACCGGGGAAGCAGATTTTATAGGCCGTGCTTGGTGCATAGGGGCTCAAAGCATTCCACATTGCACGCTGCGATGCATCAAAATCAATAACTTTGCGAGTGATAAAACGCACAAAATATATGCAATGCATATGAATATTTAGGTGCATGACATGATTTTGTGCAGTGCCATAATGTGTAGCTACCGGGGAACAAAAGGAAAAACTTCGGGACTGAATCGACAAATGATTGATTGACTAAAAATTCAGCTAATAGTTATGTATTTGCATGGAAGACTTGGGTCAGCAGTTAGTCCAAAAATCGCAAACCGAGGGGTCATATAGCAACAGCATGATGGCCCCCTTCACAAAAAGTCTTTGTGAGAAGACAAGATGAGAAGAGTTTGTATGGTTAATGGAGTGTTTGAGGTCATTCCCTCCATTATAGGCAAATGTATCCAATCATAAGTTGTGACAGCGGCAAAAAAGTCCATGAAATGGTACAATTTGAGGGTCAAAATTGAAGACTTTGGTTCTCATCTGGCCACTTTCGTTCCTGACGGTTGCTTTGTGTGGGACCCTTTTTTTTTTAACGATGTTGACAAAGGTGCAACAAGCTCGCATTGCCGTGATCGAACGGAACAAAACTTGAGATGTTTTGAATTTTTTTTAATGCAATTGAAGGAACAAAATAGCCAATTATGCATTTCTTCTTGCTCGATCAATCTTCACCTTATCTTAAGATCCTTCCTTCAACACCCAATATCTTGTTCAACTTAGATATCGGTAGAGCAATCTTGATAGTTGCAGAGCACTCCTCATATCAGAATCGCTGGTGCAATTTATAACATTATCTACTTATTGGTTTATGCATATATCACCTAGCACTGCTCAATAAATACATATTAGTAGCCTTTGATTGCCTTTATCATCGTTAAAACAACATTGAGATTTTCCCATCACCTTCATTGTCTTCTCATCATGCTATCATTGATGTAGTTAAAGGCTTTAGCCATGCAACTAGATCAGAAACAACAAGTTCATAATTGAAGAGTAGGTATAAGCGGTTGCCCTGATAGTACTTGAGCAATGTAAGCTTGGTTGTTGTTGTCTGAGTGTTTCGATTGCTATTTAGGTATTGTTGTGGCTAACAATACAACCTAGAAGAGGGGTAAATAGATTATTGGGGAACTATGAAAATATTTGCATAAAATAATTAGTTCAACTTCAAACATCGTTAGAAACAGATTGTAGAAATCAATTGTAGGTGTTGCTGTTTAACAAATGGTGATGATTTTGAACAAGTAATGCGATAGTGAAGAGATACAATATTCACAAGCAAATATATAGTGGTTTGGCTTTATCTCTAAGCCTACGTCCACTCTTAACACTAACAGCCACAACAAAGTTGGAATCAACTTGTAATTTTCAAGAAAAGTTACGATCAGCAAGTATTGCCTTTTCAAAAGATCACGCTATCGGGACTCATGTACTGCTAACACTTTTATACACTTGCTCTTATCACTAATTACAAACATCGGCATTACACAAACATTGTCATCAAAAATACACAACAGTTAACAACAAAAGCAAAGCAAAGAATAAGACTCAAAGCACGTCTTGTTTTGTTCATTTCCACCCAACCCAACTACTTATCTTGGACTTAATATTCCATCCTTGGATGATCGTTGCCCATCGAAATCCTCAAGCAACCGTTGGTTCTACTATTGCTAGCAACAAAATTGTTAAATATCGTTAGAATGGCTCTCTAACATTGGCAACATCTCCTTAACAGTGGCAGTTTCCCAAATGGTGTCGATGTACTTCTGTCAAACTTGCTCATTAATGCTATAGTTGCTCCTTATCAACTATGGGGGATAAGTACAATATCAGTGCCATAAGTTATGTACGGCGCTCACTTTGGTGCCAAAAGTTTCTGTTGGATCACTTAAGTGCCAAAAAGTTTGAAAAATGCTCACTTTGGTGCCAACTCCGATCCGGTTGGCCGGAAATCCGACGTGGCACTTTTTTATTAATTTTTGAAGCTGATGTGGCTTGCCGAAGAGTACAGTCAGCATCCTAACACCAAAACAACGCCGTTTGGTGTCTCCCCCAATTCAAAATCCTAAATCTCCGGCCGGTCGCCGTCCTCGACGGCCCCCGCGCTCGGCGGCCGTGGCTCCGACCCCGACCCCAACCCCGATGATGGCCACTCGGCAGCCGTAGCTCCGACCCCGACCTCGACCCCGACTGCGACGATGGCCACTCGGCGGCCACGGCTCCAACCCCGACCCCGACCCCAACGATGGCCACTCGGCGACCCCGACCCCGACCCCGACCCCGACCCCGACCCCGACCCCGACGATGGCCACTCGACGGCCGCGGCTCCGACCCCGACCCCGACCCCGACCCCGACCCCGATGATGGCCACTTGGCGGCCGCGGCTCCGACCTCGACCTTGACCCCAACCCCAATGACGGCCACTCGGCGGCCAAGTCGAAGGCCGTGATCTAGCCGATGCTCGGGAGGCCGCCGACGAGTGCGCCGCCATTGATGTCTCCCTCTCCATCTCCAATCTCCCCGACGAGTGCCTGGCCTACGTCTTCGAGTACCTAGGCTCCGACAACCGGGGCTGGTGCTCCCTCATGTGCCATCGAGGGCGTCCGGACAGTGCCGAGCAATGGCGGCTGAGCAAGCGACAGCGGCCAAGCGACGGCGGAGGCCGAGCAATGATGGAAAAAACCCTAATTTCAAACCCCAAATAAAAAAAAAAATCCCCAAATGAGTTAAACGGCATCGTTTTTGTGAGGCCATCCATGTAGAACGGCAAAACGACGTCGTTTTCTTAAGGAGGACCGAAAACTTAAGGAGGACCGAAAACGACGTCGTTTAAAGGCCTTGTCGATTTTTTTTTAAAAAAAAAAAGCCATGTCATCACTTTGGTCGGAATCTTTCGCCGGTGGCACCAAAGTGATCGTTTTTCCTCCGATTTGGCACTTAAGTGATCCGACGGAAACTTTTGGCACCAAAGTGACGCTGTACACAACTTATGGCACTGATAGTGTACTTCTCCCCAACTCTGGTGACCTTATGCCGAATTCTAAGCCATTGTAACAGCTATAGTGACTTTTTCATTTGCTCAAAAAATTTTCTTTCTACATTTTCTTCATCTTTTTGAGTTTCGAATGCATGATATTATTGCCTTTGGATTTCTTCATTCTCTTCAAGAATCTTGGGAGCTCTTGAATCAACGAAGCCATTTCCTCATCGTCATTATCATCATCATGCTTGCTGTTGGAGGACGATCCTTCAAAATCTACATGAAGAGTGCTAGCTTTAAATGCAACGGACTTTTTACCTTAGGATTTTCTCAGCTCAACATTGGATTCGATTTCGTAAGCCATGAGAGTTCTAATAAACTAATCTGATGTCAAATGTTGAGATCTTGGATCCCCAAGCCTACATCCACTATTCATACTAATAACCACAAGTCGAGCTAGATTGCACTAGTAATATGCTACAAAAGTGACAACTAGCGAAAACCAATCTTATCAAATGATAAATTACACTGTCAGGATTTAGGTGTTGCTATTACTCATGTACACTTGATCTTTCACACAATTACAAGCCAACAAAAACTCTATTGTAAAGATTGCAAGAGAATGAAACACTCTTTGCTAAGAACATGATTTTTAGTATATTTTTAGATTTTTGTTTATTCACATCTAACATATGGTGTCACGCCCTAAACCCCATGCGCGCAAATATCTCTCGGCAGTCGATTAAAATTGTGACATCCCAAGACGTGTCGCCGACTTTTTTTTTTATCTTTTAATTAAATGCAAGTGGAAGCATTTAATATAACCATCACCCAATCAATCATAACACATAGGGATAATATAAAGCAAACATTCCCATAATGTAGCACTTTCATTTGTAAACTATCAACCCTAGGAAGTTGAATAATTACAAGGCTTTCTGCGGTCACTCCCAACCGACCATCTCAAAACCTGGAGGGTCAAGGTTAATCTAAACTTCACTAACGTCGGGACCAACCAAAAGTGATGCCAGGCACACCCGCTTCTTGGTCCATCGGGACCCCAAACCGCACGCAACGTTTTTCCATACTATAGGCCTAAAAATATTTAACAATAACGGGGTGAGATATAAATCTCAGCGAGTTAATAGCCTAAGCCCCAAGTAGAATGCAAATTTGTCTCGAAGGCAGCCTAAACACGCACGACATACAAACTTACTTTGCCTTGGCACACCCCTACATATTAGTACATCATATATGCCAACACGAATGCAACAAATATAATCAATAATTAGAACATATAACTATCATGCATCAAGCATCCACATGGGTCCCGATTATAAGGTAAAACCTATTTTAGGCTGTCCCATGCCGTGCCTCACAATTTTACCCCATAATCAAGTGCAATGCAACATAATTATTCACGCATGTTTCGATTATTACGACCCATCGGGCCACGGTCAACATAGGAGTTGGCAGTATTCCGGCATGACCGGACGATGTCATGCCCGATGATCGTCTCGCCCCATCGGGCACAACATCGTCTAGAACCCCCACCTAGACGGCATTCTATAAAGAGCATCGATTCAGCCTCAACCGCGGCTCGACATCCGGACCCCCGCCGAGCATTAGATAAACATCAGGCATCATCCCCAAACTCCCATTGGGTGACCAGTTCAATTAAGTGACCACATAGGCACGCCAACACTCAAGCCAATTCTTATTTGCCATCAATTAGCCTAGTGTAAAAGAGTTCGTGCTTAAATAACAAATCTTAAAAAATCTTCACATTTAAAATTGCAGTAAAATAATTGCATGTGGTCACATACTTAAAATCAACCGCCAAAATTTGCATGCTTTCATTTTAAAATCCCATTGCCCCATTTAGTATGTAAAACTCGGCGTCCAAACACGACACCTCAAAGTTTGCCATTTTCTTTTCAAATAAACTTTATTTGAAAATAGCATTTAAACTCATGATTTGCGTAATCAACAACATGGCATTACAAACTCAAACAGTTATAACTATGCATAATTTCATCCAATAAATCAAGCATAAAATTCTACTTAACGGTTAAACCGTCATTAATTTCCACTAATCATGATTAATGTCCACTAATCGTGATTAATTTCCACTAATCATAATTAATTAAGATAATGGCTATTACTTGCACTAACTGTGATTAATTATGACTAACTGCAATTTATTAAAATAATTAATATGAATTAAGCTAATTACAATTAATTAAACAATCATGCTTAATTAATCTAAACACGATTAATTAAACTAACCATCCTTAATTAAAACTAATCTCTATTAGCCTTAATCTAATCCATCATTAACCTTAGTTAGGGATAAACTATCATTGAAGGCCATTAACTACCGTTAGCCCTAAACTAAACTACCCATAAATGCAATTAGCTTCATAATTAAGGATTATGAGTTAAATCACCGGTTTTCTAGCAATGATGAGCTCGTAGTGACGGCAGCACGACGGTGTCGAAGACACGGCGTTCCTGGCTTGAACAGGAACTCGAACGTTGGCGACGAAGCCTCTTGAGGCTCACGGCCACAAAGAGAGGGGGAGGTGGTGAACCAGCAGAGCAACGGCGATGGCGGTTGGCACGAAGGATGGCGAAGACAGTGGCGAATGGCAGTGATGGAGGCGATGAGGGTGGTGGTGGTGGTTGCCCAAGGAAGAAGAAAGAAGAAGATGAAGATGAAGAAAATGGAGGAAATGGAGATGAAAAAGAAGAAGAATAATAAGCAAAATGAGATCAAGAGAGGAGGAGCATTCGGTGTTCAAGGGTGGCGGGGAGAGGAGAGAGAGAGATTTCCCAAGATTTTTCCAAAATCTTCATCATTGCAAATCTAACACAATCCCCTAAAATTCTCTCCTCATTTCCTCTATTTCTTTTGTCTTGTAGTCCATAAATGCAAGTGTATTTTGGACTTTTCACATACTTTTTTGTCCCCAAAATATCTTCTTAATTCCATTTTCCTCTAAAACTAAATTCTTGGCCCATAAATGTGACATCCCGAAATTTGGCCCCCTTTCGAATATATGAAATGGTTGTTTCATCGATGCGCTTATGATTATTTATTCGGAATTGATCACTCACGAGTTAACTAATCTATTAGGTGATGCCGTTAAGGGATATAAACGCGACAAACTAGAGAATTCGATCAGAAATCGATCGCTCAACCATAATAATCGGCAAGGGTCAATGCGATACTGTTATAAATCAATTAACAAATGGATATAAGTTGATTCGATGGAAGTACGTAGTCGGACTGCGGGTGGTTCCGCATGATTGCGATATTCGAGTCGAACGGTAATAAACCGATTTTCTATCGATATTATGTTCAGGATATGTAATTAAACCCTCGCAATTACATGACAATCGAGGGTCATCTTCGATTCAAATATGCACAAATGTGGATAGAAAATTATCGACCACAGGTCAAACGCAAGCCACCCGGTAGATTAGATTGTACTAAAGTCGTGTTCGATCGATTTTAACCATGAAATTTAATTCGGTTTTGGGAATCGAACATTCAAGCGTGTAATAATTTATTTATTGGACATCGTCTCATCTTTCGGCGAATTTTCGACGAGCCCGAAATTTTGCGGAAAAACGATTTTTTGGACAAAAAGAAAATGGAAAGGAAATTCGGATGGGATGAGAAATTAGAGTTTTTATACCCCAAAAAGCTTTAAATTGGGGGAAATTGGAAGTAATTTGTGATTGGGTGGCCAAAAAGATGAGGCATGAAGACTTTGGGGGCTATGTGATTATTGAATTAGATATTTTTGCTAAGGTTGTGATTGGCTGCTCTTGTTTTTCTTCTCTCTCCCTCTCTCTCCCTCTCTCTCTCTCTCACGCACGCAAGTTCAGCCCCCTTCAGCCGATCCTTTCTTCTTTCCCTTTCCCCCACATTCACTCCCTTCCCTCACGTTTCTTTCCCTCCACCTGGTTCTGCGTTTCCTTCTTCTTGGCTACTGCACCAGCGACTTCATCCATCACCGCCACATCACCCCTTCATCTTGCTGCATCATCACCAACGACACCATCACCGCACGCCTCCACCACCTCACCTCAGCATCTCCATCCTCCATCCATCACCTTCCATCACCCCATCATTTCCACCGCCATCTTCATCATCCCATCTTCACGCCACCAGTCACCACCGTCCACTTTACTGACCACCAGCACCCCAACAAACCGCAGCCCCCTCCTCACACCAGTGCCACCATCACCTCACGCCAACACCGACGTCCAGCTCCTCCGCATACAGCCACCACCACCAAGCCGAGCCCCTTGGAAGCCGTGGGTTTGTGGAGCCGAGGCCGCTGTTGCCGAGTTCCCGTTCGAGTCGTGAGTCGCGAGTCTCGTGTTTTCGTCGTCATCATGTCGCCGTCACCGCGAGCTCGCCGCCATTGAAATCCCATGAGTTAACTCCCTAATCGTTTATTAGGCCGTTAATTACGCTTGGGGGTGATTAGATTAGCACTAATATTGTTTAGTGTTAATTAAGCTTGGTTTAGTTTAATTGTGATTAGTTTAAGTAATTATGATTAGGTTAATCAATCATGTTTAGGTTAATTAATTTGGTTTAGTTTAATTAATCATGATTTACTTAATTTAATCATTATTTATTTAATTAATCGCAATTAGCGTAATTAGTGACATATTAGGTGTTACATAGAATTTTACCCTCGTTTTCTTGGATGAAATTATGCATGATTTTGAGTGTTTGCACGTGTGATATTGTGAGATTGATTGCTTGATGGTAGGTTCCGATTTTCATTACAAAAGATAGTCTTATGGGAAATTAAATAGAAAAAAATTTAGATGTCGGGTTTGGACACCAAAACTTATTTGCTCAATAAAACAATGAGGTTTTAAACTAGGTGCGTGCAAAGTTTGACGAATTAATTTTGAGTATGTGAGCACGTACGAATTTATTTCAGAGAGTTTTAAAGAAAAAAAAAAGGGGGTCACCCAAGGTTATTTCCAAAAAGGGTGGTTGGGCAAAGAAATAGAAAGAAAATTGATGTGTCGAGTTCAAACGCCAAATTTTATATGCTCAATAAAACAAGGAGGTTTTAAAGTAGACGTGTGCAAAGTTTGACAGGTTGATTCCAAATACGTGACCCTGTACGAATTTCTTTTCGAAAGTTTTAAAGAAAAAAAACAGAGAGTTGCAAAGCTTATTATTTGAAAAGGGATTTTGGTGTTCTTGGCTAAATAATGGAAATAAAAGCTGGTTTGATTGATGATATATTTGAGTGATCACATAATTGAACCCGTCACCCAACGGGAGATTGGGGACAATGCCCAATTTTATCGGATGCCTGACGAGGGTCCAAAAGCCGAGTCGCAGTTGAGGCCGAACCGATGCTCCTTATTGTTAGCTGTCCTGAGGCGTATGCATACACGGGATGATGCCGTGCCCGATGGGGCGGGACGATGCCCGGTTATGCCGGAAAACTGCCGACTCTTGTGTTGGCCGTGGCCCGAGGGGTCGTAATAATTGGAACACGTGTGTTGACAGTGTGCGTGAAATTATCGTATGTGTTCTGATTATTATGTATGCACATTATACTATTATTATTGTACGAGGCGCGCTAATGTGCAGGGACGTGCCGAGGTGAGGTGAGTTTATGTGTGGTGCGTGCTTAGGCCGCCCTCGAGGCGAATTCGCATCCTAATCGAGGCTTAGGGGTTTTAATTCGCTGAGATTTTATCTCATCCCGTCGTGGTTAAACATTTTCAGGGTCGTAGCGTGGATGTCGCGATCAAATTTTCGGGTGAACCACCTAGGATTTGGCTAATAGATTGCTAAGCCTAAACTTACCTCGGGCTCTCCCAAGCCCATACCAATTCGCGACTTAGGTTCAAATATCTAGCATGCAAAAGGGAGTCGTCACTAATCAGTTTACGGTAGGTCGATTAGACACCTAAGTAAAATAATAGGAGAATTATTTTACTTCTACGAACCAGAGACTTTGGGTACAGGGACTTGGTTACACTAGACTTTTCTAATGCCCTTTTGGTACTTTTCTCTTTTTAATTTTGAAAAAAAATGTTTTACAGGCAGCTTGAATTAATTTTAATTCACTTCCCTAACATGTGATGTGATCATGTGAGTGCACAAACTACCAATTTAGCACTCAAGAAAGCAAATAAAAAATGCAGAACTTATCTCATAGTATCGAAAGCATCTGCGTTGTTAGATCAGAATTCACATCAACAGTCCTAGTTATGATTTTTAATTAACACGCATTCACTCAATTTTTGTTTTCACTTTATTTAATGATAATCTAATCTATATGCAATGCAATGTTACTAATCAAACATGAAATTATATGGCATGGCAATATGGCATAAACTATATGACATGAGTAAAGTAATTTTTAAAGAAATGCAATAATTAAATGTGCAATCTAAATTAACCAAATGACCTAATTCTAATGACGGGCAATTTCTAATTAAATGAACCTAACAACAATCACTAAATGACGTGTATTTCATGAACCTAATTCTATATGACGTGCACATAATATTTCTATTCTACTAAAAAACATGCAATCTATCCTAAAGAATGAAATGAATTTACTCTAAGACAATTTCTTTTGTATTTTTCATTAAATTCGAAATTAAGAAAAATGCAAAAATTATCTATCTAGATTAAGATTCTACCCAACTTATATTAAGAATTAGGTCAGAATAAATCCTAATTTAAACTAAGATATTATCTTAACCTAGAAATGTCTAACCTAAGATGCAATCTATCTAAAAAAATCAATCTAAACTTAAAATAAAACATGCAATTTTATCCTAATATGCCATAATGTACAAAGAATGCCCTAATTCTACATGATATATACATGATGAATTTTTTTTTAATTAGAAATTAAAATTGACACATAGTTAAACGTGCAATTTAGATTAAAAAATAACATCCTAAATGAATCCATTTTTTTGGATTTTTGTTTAGAAATTAGAAATAAGATTGCAATTCTAAATATGCAAGATAACCCTAAGACAAGGAATATTCTAAAACGAACCTAACCCTAATTCGGATTTTTTTTTTGGATTTTTTCCCTTTTACGAAAACAAAATCGACTCAAACGACACAACAGCACATCCAACAAGATAAGATTGATATCCAAAAATTGACGAACCATATCTCTCGCATGAGATCGGGTTAGCCAATTTTAAATTAAATCGCGAATCAAATCTCGGGCGTGAGATTGGATTGTCGATTTTGCAAGAGATTGTGAGTCGGATTTCGGGCGCGAAAATTGGACTGCCAATCCCTAATTTGAGGGGATATTTCATGTCAAAATCTCAATCATACACTAAGGAACAATTCCACTAAAAAACAAAATAAAATAAAATAAAGAGTTAATACCCTAAAAAAACTCCAAACCGGTACACCTATGACAAATTTACCCCAAACTATTTTTTTGACCACCAAAAACCCCAAACTGGTATATCTTTGACAAATTTACCCTAAACTGGTACACTTGTGACAAATTTACCCTCTGTTAGTTTTAGTTAAATTTTCTTGTTAAATTATAAAGTTAAATGACATGTGATAATTGACCAGTATACCAATTTGGGATTTTACACTCTGTTTGTCACAGTTTACAATTTTTGTGATTTTTTTGTGGTATTAATCTAATTTAGCGGAGGGTATATTAGTCACAAATTTACCAGTTTGGGGTTTTTTGTGGTCGAATAAATTAGTTTGGGGTAAATTTGTCATAAATGTACCAGTTTAGGGTTTTTTATAATTAGTCGGGGTAAATTTGTCACAGGTGTACCAGTTTGGGGTTTTTCATGGTCAAAAAAAATAATTTGGAGTAAATTTGTCATAAATGTACCAGTTTGGGGTTTTTTAAGGTATTAACCCTAAAATAAAATAAAAAGCAAATAGAAAAATCTACCTAATTTAATTCTTCTTTTTTCTTCTTTTTTTTACCCCATGGCTTGGCAGCTCGTGGGACTCAACCAAGGGCAGCTGGTCGTCGGTCCGGCAAGGGCGTCACGGTCAAAGCTGCCGGTATTCGGACTCCAGCAAAGGGCGTCGTGGGCGGAGGGCTGCTGTGGGCGTTGCTCGGCACGGGGAAACGAGCGGGAGGTGCTGGTGTGGCGAGGTCGGCGTTCACGTACAACAGATCAGGCGGTGGCAGCGCAAGCGAGGGCTGCCGGGCGTCAGAGCAAAGGCGGCTTCGTAGGGACTCGAGACCTGGTGCTCGGGCAGACGCGGAGGGACGGAGGCGCGGTGGTGTTCGCGCTCGGAGACGCTCGACAGAGTGTTGCAGGCGGCGGCTCATGGAGGAGGCGCGGCGGGGAGACGATGCGGCGCGGCCGAGACGCGCGATGAGGGGGTTTAGTGGCTTCGCGGCTCTTAGCTAGATCGGGCGGAGGCTAACAAAGGTGCGAGGGTCTTGCTCGGCGGTGGAGCGACGACCGGCTCAGATCAGCTCTCGTTGGGGCGCTCGAGCAGGAAGATCAGGATAGCAGTGGTGTCACGGCACGAGCAACGGAGGAGGCGCGGGCCGGTGGAACGGCGACGCAGCAGTAGGGACTGGGGCGCGATGGAGCAAGGGGGTTGCTGCTTCTGGCGTTGGGCTGCAGCTGCGTCGATTGGAGGTGGAGGCTGGCAGGAGAGGAAGCGAGCTGTGGCGTCGTGGATGAGGGGCAGCTCCAGTGAGTGCAGCAGCAACGGCGCAGAGGCAGTGACCGACAAGGGGCAGAGGCACGGCTGCCGGCATCGGCAGTAGCAGAATCGTGTGCAGAGAGCTGGCGAGGTGCTGCCCGAAGAAGGAGAAGAAGACCTTTTTTCCCTTTTTCATTTTTTGTTTTTTTTTCCTCTCACCTATCCTCTCTCTCACTTCTCACGTCTCCCTCGCTGCTCTCTCTCTTTATGCCTTATGCACTCCTTTTCTAACCTTGACTTTTCCTCTTTTCCTCAAAAGCTTTTTTCCTTTTGTTTCTCCACAGGAACGAACGGACCAAGGGAAAACTTTTCCTCTCTTTTCTTTTGTGTTGAAAATTTTTTTTTTTGACCTAGCAATAGAGAAAAAGCCCCCTCCTTCTCATGCGTACGGCCTTTTATAGGGAAAGGAATTAGGTTTTTAATTTCTTCTTTGAATCAATATCCGCAATATTTCTTCACCAATTCTATCCCATACTGATAAGGATTCAAGATTACGATAGAATTTTTCTCTAATCCCAAATCTTGCAAAGATAAATCACAATATTTTTTTGTCACATATGCCCTATCCAAAAAAAATTCATATCCCGAAAATATTTCGAAATTTCTATTTTTCACGAGATAATTTTCAATTATTAAAAAATGGGCTTGGGCCAATTTGCTCACTTCATGAGCTTAGTCCGGCCTGCCAAGCTAAAGCTTAGAACCATTAATTCGAACCCATCTACCACCGGTCCAATAAATAAATGCAAAACATGCAAACTAAAAATAAAAGCTCCTAACCACCCGTGGTGGCGGCGTAGTGGTTTGCGCTCAGGTTCCTTTCACGAGAGGTCCTGAGTTCGAATCCCTGCGTCGTCTGCCTTGCGAGAAAGGAACCCACGACTTACCCGGCAGGCAAGGGTGGTGGTGACTCTACCTGTCCCCAGGGTTTACTCCACCGCGAAGCGGTGCACAGGGCTTCCCTGGGTCACCAAAAAAAAATAATAAATAAATAAATAAAAGCTCCTAAATTTATATGCTATACAATTAATATTTTTTTCAGGGATAAAATTAACCCCTAATTTTTAATGCGATAAATGACTAAACAAGTCACCAAAATTTAGGTGTCAACAGCTGCCTCTCTTTAAAGGTGAGCTCGTAGAGGTTACCTTCAAAGACAAATTGCGACCTAAATTTTGACCATGCACATGCATTGAATGATTTTGTTTTTTGGAAAATGAATTCTTATTTTAAAATGCAATTTATATGATGCATGAAAATGCTTATGCAAATGCATGATGCGAAAGAAAAGAACGTACCTACAGTTACTTACCAATCAGTGCGGTAGAGCATCTTGAGGTACATGATAAATCACCATCTACTCCGCAAGTACCTAGTCTTCACTCAAGTTCTTTGAAGAGTCTAACAGGTAATAAATTGAGACATCGAGTTTGAGAAGAACATTCACATCCAAAGTGAAATGTTCAACGAAAAGAATTGAGACATCCAGATCCAAACTGATATGTCAAGATTTTTAAACTCGAAATACCTAGATCTAGACTAAGATATAACGAGAAAGCTCGAAAAACATTCACATCCAGAGTGAAATGTTCAACGAAAAGAATTAAGACATCCAGATCCAGACTGTGATGTTAAGATTTTGTGCTCGAAATACCTAGATCTAGACTAAGGTATCACGAGAAAGATAAAAAAAAAAAACATTCACATCCATAGTGAAATGTTCAACGAAAAGAATTAAAACATCTAGATCCAGACTGAAATGTCAAGATTTTTGAACTCGAAATACCTAAATCCAAACAAAAGTATAACGAGAAAGATAAAAAAAACATTCATATCCAGAGTGAAATGTTCAACGAAAAGAATTAAGATATCCAAATCCAGACTGAGATGTCAAGATTTTTTACTCGAAATACCTAGATCCAGACTAAGGTATAACGAGAACGACCGAAAAACATTCACATCCGGAGTGAAATGTTTAAATGAAAATAATCAAGACATCCAAATCCAGACTGAGATGTCAAGACGTTGAAACTCGAAATACCTAGATCCAGACTAAGGTATAACGAGAAAGATTAAAAAACATTCACATCCAGAATAAAATATGTCGATGAAAATAATTAAGACATCCATATCCAGACTGAGATGTCAAAATTTTGGAACTCGAAATATCTAGATCCAAACTAAGGTATAACGAGAAAGATTGAAAAACATTCACATTCAGAGTGAAATATTTCGATGAAAATAATTAAAACATCCAGATCCAGACTGAAATGTCGAAATTTTGGAACTCGAAATACCTAAATCCAGACTAAGGTATAACGAGAAAGATTGAAAAACATTCACATACAAAGTGAAATGTTTCGATGAAAATAATTAAGATATCCAGATCCAGACTGAGATGTCAAGATTTGCAATTTGTATGCAAACAATAAAGGAACCTACTTGGAATATCTTACCTCCAAAGAAGGTAGAGTGATTCAAGATAGTTGATGTTACATGTCTAGGACCCGTACCATTCTACGGTCGCCTAGCGTTGCAACATAGATCATATAACCAAGACTCGAACCTTTCTTCGGTCGCCTTAATCAGACTGAATCTAAAGAAAAACCTCTGAGGGACAGCTCGATTGAGTCAAGTGTTGGTTTACTTGAGGGAGAATACATGTGCAATGACAAGTATTTAAGTTATGGATAGAGATATACTTACCTGGTAACATCTCTGATCCTCGGGGATATGTCCCCTGCAAAACATGGTCGTAGGAGAGGCAACATGCATTTGTAATCACAAACATGCATTAATCCAAGAGAGGTTCATGCGTGATGATTTCTATTAATCTTGCATCACCTAATTTTCATTGGGAAAGATTTCAAAAGAATATTCCAATCTGAACACATGAGTGTCATGGATGTGTCAAGTGAGGGATCTTTTAGTCTGAAATGACTTTTCACTTATCTTCATCAAAAGGGCTATTTCATCCTGACTTTTGATGCAGGATTTCGACAATCACTCTATCTTTCAATTGTCATGCCAAACAAGAGTTTGAGCAATCTCGCAAGTGGTACGGCCTTACCAATTTGAGAGGTCTTTAACAGGGACCGTAATGTGATTTTGGTCAATGGCTTAACAAATGAGACTCTTTAAGTCAAGGCTATTGAAAAATAACATTTCGCAATTGTCTTGGGTTTACAAGTCAAGAAACATACGAAATGAGACAGAAATTATCTTCCTCGCACTTCTTCAAGCGATGCTTTCGAACATCTGAACTTTTACGTTAATTTAAGTGCCCTAATCTGAAGAGACTTTGCAAGGGATGTAATGCAAGCTTGGTTTATGGGATGAGAAACGAAAGGATCATTAGGCTCAAAAAGTGTTTAGGGGGTCAAAGTTGGTGATCATCTTGACATCTCCAATTTTCCTCTTCACCATTGAGGATTTTCTTCGTATTGAAACTCCATTGAGTGAAATATCTCAGCATTCGTGTTTTTAGTACCACCTTGTTGGGGATGCGACTTCAACCAATGTTTGACTTTTTTTTTCTAGGCATTGGCCTTGCTTTTACCAAGCACACTGTTTTTTCATACCCCATTTTTTGCACTTACTTTCTTTGGACTCGCACAGCCTCCATCTTTTATCAGCATTCTAAACCATGCTACTTGAATGCTTTGTTTTTTCTTGCGTTGCCTCAGTGTGGGGGATGATCACCAACTGGTTTAATATGAAACGAATTCATAGGTTCAAATGGGCTATGCAATGGATAAAAATGTATAGGATAGAGAAAGAACTGCTCTTCGTCATCCTAAAGCACTTCAATTACCGTATAAGCTACACTGCGAAAGCAATACTCGAAGATTGATGCAAGTGTAAGTAAGGAAATTTCTATCATTCATTTCAAATGTTGTCCCAGTATGGGATGATCCTTGACGGGAATAATTTAAAAAGCTCTTCATGTGTGTGGGCTCAAAGGGCTAAACAATGGGTATACCTATAGTGTTTCGGGTAGAAGAAGAAACTGCCTCTCATCACCTTGGATGACGTACCCTTTGCGAGATCACCATTTTCCTCGTAAGCATGGAATTTTTCCACACAACTCACTAGGGATTAGTGTATGAAACAGTGTATGGAATAAGGCTTGCCATTCGTCATTCCAAAGTATCCCATTTGACACATTCAATTTATCTCACACAATTCATCACGGAAAACATGCAAGATTTGTAACAAATTTGGACCATTGAATTTGCAACTCGTTGAAGCAATTTATTCATCATAAAAATGCTTGCAGTTCAAAACATGACACAGCAAATTCTATCATGGGTAATACTTTTTGGCAGTATCAAAATTAACTGGAATGGAAAACTCATAACCATCCATTTCTGCTAGCATCAAGGCACCTTCAGAAAGTACCTTTTTCACCATAAACGGGCCACTGTACTTTAGAGCAAACTTGTCCCAAGGATTTGGAATTGGATTGGACCATTTCCACACCTTTGCATGCTATATGATCGTTCCTGAAACGGAAAGGAGAATGATCAAAAAGATAAACAGGGTAAATCGCATTTTTAAAAAAAAAAAAAAATTCTAAAAGCATTTGGAAAAGCATTTTTTGAAACATTTTGACACGAGAAAGCATGATGAAGCCGAGGCCTCAAAATTCTCTTTGGATTTTTCTTTTCTTTTCTTTTATCGGTTGGATATCATCACCGGGCTGGTTTTGTGTACCTCATCATGCCCTCAAAATAAAACTTGTAATTTCATTGAAATTCATCAATCAATTACATTTATTGAATGGAAAATGCGATTCCTAAGCCCTAAAAAGAAAGCGAAAAGGAAGAAATCGAAAACAATTCCTAGAAAGCAATAAAAATTTCCATGTAGGGGAATGTGCAAAAGTGATAAATAGGTTACTCTTGTGGGCGAGGGCCCATTTCTTCCAGAGGTCCTTCCTCAATAACTCCTACGAAGAAGTCATCGAATAGACTTGTGATTCCTTCTAGGGCGTCATCAGAGTTCTCTGTCTTTGGAGGCGTCGACTCGTCTATGCCATCACATCCACTTGGAACTATGTTGCGAGGGTCAAAGTAAGAGTTGGGAGGAGCCGAACATTTCACCATATAGTCGAATTTTCCACTTGGCTGCCCTAGGGTGTCCATTGTCTCTGCTTCATCTTGCATCATTCTTGGGGGACCAGGGAACATCTCATGAATGTTTGGTGGTAGAAAGTTTTGCCTCCCTCACCCTTGCTCAGGTGGCGAGTTCTGCATTTCTTGTCTTTGCCTTCCAGATCTTCCTCCACCTCTTCCATGGTACACTAATCCGGCAGATCGCGACCTCCGAGGGGCTTCAATAGGGTTTCGAATACCTTGAGCCCTTCTTCCAAGACCACGGCCAGGAACAAAACCATTTCCAACCATCACCTTTCCTACCATAAGGGCAGCATTTGAATCTTCAGCAGTGGGCGATGACGAATCTCGAGAAGCATGTATGGTGGACACCAATTCAAATGAGTGATAACTTGATTCGAATTCAACGTCTGGCTCCACATATGGGATAGCCGTCTCATGGTAAATTCGATGATCTTCTTCGCTATAGACAGTGACAAGCTTCCCTTAGATCACAAACTTCATAGCTTGATGTAGACTTGAAGGCACTGCTCCAGCAGTATGTATCCAAGGACGACCCAGCAGGAAATTAAATGTGGTGGGGATATCCATCACTTGAAATGGGATGTTGAAAACAACCGGCCCTATTTGCACATCGAGATGAATCTCCTCAAGCACCTCCTTTCTGCCATTAAAAGCTCGCACAGAAGTCTTCGCAGCATGTATCTTGGACGGGTCTACCTTGAGGCGGTGAAGAGTGGCCAACGGACATATGTTTAGGGTGGACCCATTATCAATGAGCACTCGGGATACATGAGAAGTCTTGATATGTAGAGTGCTTTGTTATGCCCCCTACCCTCAAGAGGGAATTCTTCATCAGAAAAAGCAATCATGTCCTTGAGAAGGACCGATCCCACAAAATCCTCCAGCTTATCTGCCTTAATCATTACTAGTATACGAATTTCCCTCAGCACCTTCATCAGCGACTTTTGATGCACAAGGGATATTAGCAAGAGTTCGAGCAAAGAGATCTGAGCAGACATCTTTCGCAACTGATCGACCACATTATACTCGCTTGCTTTAATCACAGCCAGAAATTCCTTAGCCTCTTCATCAATGACAGGCTTTGCAAGTTGAGCACTAGCTTGAGCATAAGTTCAACCAGACCTTGTAACAAGGTCAACATCTAGGTCATAGGACCAAGGCACTGCTTTGTTGTCGACATACTCATATGGCTGAGGCATCTCAATCACTATCTCCTCGTCGAACGCATCTTCTAATGGGGGCATATCCATGAGTGATGGATCTATTTCTTCCTTATCATCATCGAGTGCAGCCTGCTCCTCCTCCCAATCGATAATGATATGGGAAATAGTAGAAACTATGTAGTTATGGTCAATGTACACGATGATACCATCATCCACCATTTTGGCAACCCTTTTTCTCATCAATGACAGGGGAATGTCTTCATGACCTGGATAATATCCAGCTCTCACCAGACCATTGTAGGCATCCACCACGTGCACCTTTGGGTTCTTGATTCGATAGGCGTCATGTTCAAAAATAGCATTCACCCTATCCTCATGCTTGGGTAGAGGATTCTTCTTGACATTCGGTTGAGCGGTATTGAAGGCAAACGCCTTGGTGTCCAATAAGTTTTGGACCTTATACTTTAAAGTCATGCATTCATCAGTCAAATGTCCTACTTCCCCCATATGGTACTCGCATTTCTTGGAGGGGTCGTAGTTAGAAAATTTTTCAGCATTGGGTCGCTTTGGCTCGTAGGACAGCAATCCCTTCTTTTGAAGGACCTTTAAGACTTGGGACAAAGGGCCAGGAAGAGGAGTGAACTGCCTCTTAACAAACTACCGAGGCACGGTCGGTCGGCCTCCGCCTTGTTGATTCTTAGAGACATGAACAATCAGAGGCTTGCTAGGTTGTGCATATGCAACATTGACTTCTGTGCTAGATTCTTTGTCTTTCTTCATCGTGAACATTTTGCTTTGATGGGTCAGTTCCTTGAACCATCCATCTCTTAACCCAATCTCGATCTGTTCACCCACTGGGATAAGTTGGTTGAAGTTCTCAACGTACGTGCTAGCCATCTGGTTACGGAACTCAAACGGAAGAGTCTTGACAAACAACTTCATCAGCTCTTTGTTAGTAGGCTCAGGAGTGATTTGAGCCGCCCGATTTCACCACCTCACAGCATACTCCTTAAATGACTCGCTTTTCTTCTTCTCCATCTGCTCAAGATCCTCTCAGGAAGGTGTAATGTCCATGTTGAACTTATATTGCTTGAGGAACGCGTCAGCTACTTCATTCCAGGTATCGAGAAGGTTTACATTCTTCATTATATACCAGTTCAGTGCGGGGCCAGTCAAACTTGCATGAAATGATTGAATCATGAGAGGCTCATTCTTGACATATTGGACCATGTGCACGTGGTACATCTGCAAATGAGCTTTCGGGCAGGAAGTATCATCGTATTTCTCGAACTCCGGCATCTTAAAACTCTTTGACATCTTGACCTTCTCATACATTGACAAGTCGAACGGGAGTGAACTCTATGACTCTTGCAATTGCTTCACTTTCTCCTCGAGTTTAGCAAAGCGTTCATCTTGCTCCTTCTTAGGGACATTGTCAAGCTTTGCCTTTTCAGCAATGACCAATAGTGAGTCATCTTCTAGCTCGGACATGTCGTCGTCACCCATTTCAGCCTTGTTTGTCTGCTTCAGGATAACTATCTAGGGAAGAGCGGGTGGAGGAGTCGGATTCGCTTGGAGGGATTGGATTTGAGCCGTCATAAGTTGCATAGAGGCGAGCAACTGTTGGAGTTGGTCTTCCATAGCGGACATACGATCACGCCTTTCAGTTTGGTCGGCCATTCTAGCTCTTGATCACGTGATTATGGGCGAACCTGAGGGAATCGTTATCACCTAATTTGAATGAATAAAAATATGTAAGCATGAGGTGTAAATAGAAAGCCAATCCATGACAATGATCTGATAGATTTTTCATTTTTTCATGAAAAGTTCGCGCAAGAAGGGAACTTCCTGAAAAAGAACTAGAAAAATGAAAATAGAACACCCTAGCAAGAACCAAATTTCCTAAACATAAACTAGGAAAAGCCAAAATTTGAAATTTCCTAATAAGAACAATAAAGACAGGAATCGAAAACAAATTCTCCAAAGTTTTTTTTTTTGTGTTTTTCAAATGATTTATTCCATGGCAATTTCCTTATTTCATTTCTGATTGACAAAAGAATTAGATCAAATGATTGGCCTAGATTATCATGGACAGACCAAAAGTATGACAAGGCAAGTAAATTGCATAGTATAAGGATAGAAGACTTACTTCACTAAGGAAAATTGACGGCAACCACATAGACATGCACATGAGATGTGAGGCTCGATTTCTACTCTAGACAGGCTTAGCAAAGTGAAGCCAGAATGATGATCAGACTAGCCGCGGGCGTGCGGACTACGTCGGGTCCTCATGACTCCGGCTTAGTCAAAGAGCCAACCCAGGTCGCGAGCGTGCGGACCAAGGTGGGTACTTTTGACACAAAAAAAAATTCGGGATCGAGATAGGCGACTTGTACCGCGGGCATGCCGTTAGAGTGGTATCCATTTCGATACCATCCTAGATAATCCTATGCGGCCCAGGTCCGATGGCGAGTTGTGTGTGCTAGAGTGTAGTGCAAATGTAAGGCATGCACAACAGTTTAGATCAAGCAACACTTCAACATGAAAATAAACCATACATTCATTTACCTCCCTACAAAACAGAGGTTAGCAAACACTTCCCCTTATACCTCCCATCCTGTAAGAACATTTAACACCTTAAATGTTAGGGACGTACTTGGAATCCTTGTTGCCAAACACAAACATTTTTCAAAAGAAAAAAAAAATTGGCCTAAGTCCACTAAGAGATTTAACTCAAATCTCCAGCGGAGTCGCCAAGCTGTCGCGACCAAATTTTCGGGTGAACCACCTAGGATTTGGCTAATGGATTACTAAGCCTAAACTTAGCTCAAGCTCTCCCAAGCTCATATCAATTCGCGACTTAGGTTCAAATATCTAGCATGCAAAAGGAAGTCGTCATTAATCAGTTTACGGTAGGTCGATTAGACACCTAAGTAAAATAATGAGAGAATTATTTTACTTCTACAAACCAGAGACTTTGAGTACGAAAACTTGGTTGCATTAGACTTTTCTAATGCCCTTTCGGTACCTTTCTCTTTTAATTTTGAAAAAAAAAAATGTTTTGCAGTCATCTTGAATTAATTTTAATTCACTTCCCTAACATTTGAGGTGATCATGCGAGTACGCAAACCACCAATTTAGCACTCAAGAAAGCAAATAAAAAATGCAGAACTTATCTCATAGCATCGAAAGCATCTGCGTTATTAAATCAGAATTCACATCAACAGCCCTAAATATGATTTATAATTAACACGCAGTCACTTAATTTTTGTTTTCACTTTATTTAATGATAATCTAATCTATATGCAATGCAATGTTACTAATCTAACATGAAATAATATGGCATAGCAATATGACCTAAATTATATGACATGAGTAAAGTAATTTTTAAAGAAATGCATTAATTAAATGTGCAATTTAAATTAACCAAATGACTTAATTCTAATGACGGGTAATTTCTAATTAAATGAACTTAACAACAATTACTAAATGACGTGCATTTCATGAATCTAATTCTATATGACGTACACATAATATTTCTATTCTACTAAAAGACATGCAATCTATCCTAAAGAATGAAATGAATTTACTCTAAGACAATTTTTTTTGTATTTTTCATGAAATTCGAAATTAAAATTGACACATAATGAAACGTGCAATTTAGATTAAAAACTAACATCCTAAATGAATGCATTTTTTTGGATTTTTGTTTAAAAATTTGAAATAAGATTGCAATTCTAAATATGCAAGATAACCCTAAGACGAGGAATATTCTAAAACGAACCTAACCCTAATTCGATTTTTTTGGATTTTTTCCTTTTATGAAAACAAAATCGACTCAAACGACACAACAAAGACATCCAACAAGATAAGATTGATATCCAAAATCGACGAACTCATATCTCTCCGCATGAGATCGGGTTAGCCAATTTTAAACTAAATCGCGAATCGAATCTCGGGCGTGAGACGGATTGTCGATTTTGCGAAGATTGTGAGTCGAATTTCGGGACAAAATCGACTGTCAAATCCCTAATTTGAAGGGCTATTTCATGTCGGAATCTCAATTATACACTAAGGAACAATTCCACTAAAAAACAAAATAAAATAAAATAAAAAGCAAATAGAAAAATCTACCTAATTTAATTCTTTTTTTTTTTCTTCTTTTTTTTTACCCCACGGCTTGGCAGCTCGTGGGACTCAACCAAGGGCAGCTGGTCGTCAGTCCGGCAAGGGCGTCGCGGTCGGAGCTGCAGGTATTCGGACTCCGACAAAGGGCGTCGCGGGTGGAGGGCTACTGTGGGCGTCGCTCGGCACGGGGGAACGAGCGGGAGGTGCTGGTGTGGCGAGGTCGGCGTTCACGTACAACAGATCGGGCGGTGGCAGCGCAGGCGAGGGCTACCAGGCGTCGGAGCAAAGGCGGCTTCGCAGGGACTCGGGACCCGGTGCTCGGGCAGACGCGCAGGGACGGAGGCGCGGTGGTGTTCGCGCTCGGAGACGTTCGACAGAGGGTTGCAGGCGGCGGCTCGTGGAGGAGGCGCAGTGGGGCGACGGTGCAGGCACGGCCAGAGACGCGCGACGATGGGGCTCAGCGGCTTCGCGGCTCCTGGCTAGACCAGGCGGAGGGTAATAGAGGTGCGAGGGTCTCGCTCGGCGGTGGAGCGACGACCGGCTCAGATCTGCTGTCGTCGGGGCGCTCGAGCGGGAAGATCAGGACAGCGGTGGTGTCGCGGCACGAGCGGCGGAGGAGGCGCGGGCCGGCGGAACGGCGACGCAGCAGCAGGGACTGGGGCGCGACGGAGCGGGGGGGCTGCTGCTTCTGGCGTTGGGCTGCAGCTGCGTCGATCGGAGGTGGAGGCTGGCGGCAGAGGAAGCGAGCTGTGGCGTCGTGGATGAGGGGCGGCTCCGGTGAGTGCAGCAGCAACGGCGCAGAGGCGATGACCGGCTGGGGGCGGAGGCGCGGCTGCTGGCGTCGGCAGCAGCAGAAGCGTACGCAGAGGGCCGGGGAGGTGCTGCCCGAAGAAGGAGAAGAAGACCTTTTTTCCCTTTTTCCTTTTTTGTTTTTTTCCCTCTCTCACCTGTCCTCTCTCTCACTTCTCACGTCTCCCTCGCTGTTCTCTCTCTCTGCCCTATGCACTCCTTTTCTAACCTTGACTTTTCCTCTTTTCCTCAAAAGCTTTTTTCCTTTTGTTTCTCCAAAGGAACGAACGGACCAAGGGAAAACTTTTCCTCTCTTTTCTTTTGTGTTGAAATTTTTTTTTTTCACCTAGCAATCGAGAAAAAGCCCCCTCCTCCTCACGCGTACGGCCTTTTATAAGGAAAGGAATTAGGTTTTTAATTTATACTTCGAACCAACATCCGCAATATTTCTTCACCAATTTTATTCCATACTTATAAAAATTTAAGATTACGATAGAATTTTTCTCTAATCCCAAATCTTGCAAAGATAAATCGTAATATTTTTTGTCACATCCGCCCTATCAAAAAAAAATCATATTCCAGAAATATTTCAAAATTTATATTCTTCAGGAGATAATTTTCGATCATTAAAAAACGGGTTTAGGCCAATTTTATCGCTTCGTGGGCTTAGTCCGGCCTGCCAAGCTAAAGCTCAAAACCACTAATTCGAAATCATCTACCATCGGTCCAATAAATAAATGTAGAACATGCAAACTAAAAATAAATGCTCCTAAATTTATATGCTATGCAATTAATATTTTTTCAGGGATAAAATTAACCCCTAATTTTTAATGCGATAACTGACTAAACGAATCGCCAAAATTTAGGTGTCAACAGTGAAAATCTGCCAAGTACGGATGTGGTGGGTGCGAGATGCGACACTTTTTGGCTGGCTTTGCCGTTAGTGAAGTTTAGGTTGATCCTAATCCCTAAAGGTTTTTGAGAGGGTCGAGAGGAAGTGGCCGTAGGAAGGCTTGTAATTATTAAACTTCCTAGGGGTAGCAGTGGATAAATAAATAAGTTGTTTTTGGCAACTTTTGTTGTGCTTTACTATCCCGATTGTTTGTTTATTGACTGGGGGTTTATTTTAATTCACTTCCGCATGCGTTTAATCGAAGAGTAAAAAGAATGGGTCGGCGACACGTCCTGGGACGTCACATTTTTAATCGACTGCTGAGGATGTTCGCGTATTTAGGATTCAGGGCATGACAATAAATCACCATATTGCCACTGGATCCAAATTTTCCTTTTCCGGTCTCCAATTTTCGTCCGATAATTTCTTTTCCGAAAATTCTGAATTTGCCGATAATTCAACGATGATGAGGCGACGTCCAACAAATTAGTTTTGAAACCCTCGAAAGTTCGACATTTGAAATCAAATTAAATTTCATGGTTTAAAATCTATTGAATGCGACTTTGGTACAATCTAAACTATCATATGGCTTTTTGGGGTTTTTGCGCGATTGACCTATGGTCGATAATTTTCTATTCACGTTTGTCTCTCTTCAAATTATGGACGACCTCGATTATCATATAATCACAAGGGTTCAATTACGTACGCTGAGTAAAAGATCAATAGAAAATCGGTTTATCGTCGTTCAATGCAGGTATCGTAATCGTGCGAAACCACCCGCGAACCGACTATGTACTTTTGTCAAATTGATTTATATTCGTTCGCTAATTGACTTATAACAGAGTAACGTTGACCTTTGTCAATCCTTATGGTCGAGCGGTCAATCCCTGACTGAATTTTCTAGTCTTTCACATTTTCACCTTTTATGGCATCACTCAATAGATTAGTTAACTCATGAATAATTAGTTCTGAAAAAAATTACCATTAACGCATCGATGAAATAACCATTTCACATATTTCAAAATGGAGGCCAAATTTCGAGATATTGCATATGACCTTCAAGATCATCTCTTTTATGGAACCATTTCAATCTTCCCGTTGGAGATGTCTTAGAGAAGGAAATAGTTGTTAGAGATATGTTGGTGTTGCTACCTAGAAATAGAACTGCCCATTATGTCCTTCATCTTGAACATTTACAAACTATCCTGAATTGTTGTCCCATTACCTATCACACCCCGAACCTCGGGTACGCGCACATTCCTCGGCGGTCAACTAAAATTTGGCAACGTCGCAGGACGCATCGCCAACCCATTCATTTTATTGCACATGCGGAAGCGAAATAAAACCCCTAACAGCAAACATTATGGGATAAAAAAGTAGGACAATCAAGTATACATAATATACTCCATCTACAGCCAGGTCGACCTACAGTTTATACACAGGAGGTCTATCAAAAGGAACTACTGAGCCACCCATGCTCTTGACCCTTTCGCCTCAAGCTCCAAGTTCTTCACATTAGGGACCTGAAAAGATAAGCCGACGATGGGGTGAGGCAATGTCTCAGCAAGTTCACCCCCTAAACCCCTATTAGGAAGGAAATACGCCTAGGGGCATCCTAACCACACAACCACACAACCACAAAGACTCACCTCATCTCAATTCCTCCCTTTATGTCAGCACAGTTCATATACTCAACCATATGCAGTAAGAAAACTCAATCAACCATGCGTTCAAATTTTAATCACGGCCTACTTGATATTCGGCAGTCTTCTGGCGTAGCTAGGCGTAATTACGGCCCAATGGGCATGGCCTACTTGATGTTCGACGGTCTTCTGGCTTAGCCAGGTTAATCACGGCCCAATGGACACGGCGTACTCGAAGTTTGGTGGTCTCCTAGCGTAGCGAGGCGTCGTCTCCAAAATTTCATAATTTTGGAATAAATGCTTAAAATTCACAATCACCACTCAATTGCACTAAATTGCATAAATTATCAACCAATTGCACAGTTAAGCAATCCATATCACATATCATCATGCACAAGCTCTAAGCATGCCAAAAGTTGGCCACATCACCAAGGACAACCACAAAACCACTACCGGTTCTAACCGGCAGAAACGGTCCACTCAGGCGTCTCCGAGTTTAAAATCAGAAATCTAATTAAACGAGTTCAAAAAATTCCAAAATTTAAATATGTTGTAAAGGACACATAAACGAAAATTTTTCATGGAGACACCTTAACCCAGATTCTTTTAGATTAAGCTCAGTAAATCACTCAATCCAGTACAAAAACTAGGTCCGTTTCTAGAAAGTCTGTTTTCCGAAATCAGTTTAGTTCGAGGTCCAAAACTTGTTCATTTGATCTGAAATTTGAGTATGTTAAACTAAAATATGTGACAAACAACTTTTGTGAAGAAACCATTTTGAAATTCGAACCCTAAGAGTTGATAAAAATCCCTTAAATCCCGAAAGGTCACAAATTCCAGCACAGTCCGAGATTCTATTTGCAAATGACGGAGCTGAAATCTCATACTTTGAAATCTTTAAAAATCGTGAGTAAAATATATGTTATAGCTGAAGATGTTTAAAACATTTCTCAAGGGGAATCGACCTCAAATTCGTAACCTATTTCGATCTACAAAAATGGCAAACGGCGAGGGTCCAGAGATCATAACTGAAGAAAGTCCACTAAATTGGACTAATTCATCCTCAATGGTGCTAATCTCACTAATTAGATTAACACTAATTCATTCTAAGGCTAATCTAACCATTATAGATTAGCATTAATCTATCTTAGGCTAATCTAATCAATCCTTAAGCATAATTAACCTCCTAAGCAATGTTTAGTGAGTAAACTCACCAGTTTTGCGATCCGGTGAGTCCACG
The DNA here is from genome assembly GCA_014182365.1 of Eucalyptus tenuipes. NCBI lineage: Eukaryota > Viridiplantae > Streptophyta > Magnoliopsida > Myrtales > Myrtaceae > Eucalyptus > Eucalyptus tenuipes. The sequence goes on along the minus strand of CM024547.1, from coordinate 4,557,618 downwards.
GCGACGGCGACGCGGAGACGGGCGACGACCAAGCCCATGGTGACACCAACCAAGGCTAAGAAGGGCTCGGAAAAGCCTCACGAAGTCTCAACTGGGCTGAGATCTTCAGCTTCTGCTCTAGGCCGAAGGAAGGCTGCTCGGCGACTAGTTGGGGCTAAAACAGGCCAGGCGGGCTTCCGACGACTGGACGGCGGCTCAGGACTGCTCGACGCCGACCAAGGAGGTTCGGGGGGACACGGCTGGGCAACGAGACAGGCGGGACAAGCGGCTAGGTGACGAGATAGGTGAGAAAAGCGGCTGGGCGCGAGGACGACGCACGATGACCCACAGGCGCGAGCAGGCAGCTCCAGCAGCGTGCAACGCTCAGACGGGAGGCAGGGCTGTTCGATGGTGGTTGCTGGCTTTCCTCTGGTTCTCTCAAGTTTTCCTAAGCCTCAACAATGGAGAAAGCAGCCCCAAATGAAGAAGAAGAAGAAGCTGCTGAAGAGAGGGGGACCCCAAAGGCTTCCAAGGCTTCAACACTTGTCCAAAACACTCAATCACTTGCCCCCACTTGCTCAGCCTTATCCTCTGCCATTTGCAGCACCCAAGCTTCCCCAACAAGCAATTGAAGAGGTCCAAAAGGTTGCTCCCCCCCTGGCTACAAATTTGGACATTTGCCTCATCAATTTCATTCAATTCCTCTCCAATTGGACCTAAATTGGAATCCATAAATCCAACCAAGATGCCCACATGTGAATTCACATTTTTCCTTGCCCATTTGTTGAACTTGAATCCCAAAAACGCGACCAAAAATGACCCTCTAATTTTCCCAATCAAAAACGGCCCTACTTTAAAATTTTGCCAAAAATTTCGGTTTGCAAAAAAATTTTCGGAGGATGAGTTGATGTTCCTAAAATAAATTGTGACATGACAAAACTTAATCGGGTTTAAATTCGCGATTAATTTCAATCTAGCGCGATTTTAGCGTGACCTAGCTTACCGAGTAGCTTTCAAGAATTTTTAGTGCATTTGACCCGTGGTCGATTATTTTCGAGCCACAATGTACATCTTCGACACATTGGCGGCTCTTGGTTGTCGTGAAAATCTCAAGGTTTCAAATACAGACACGTGATACAGAAATGACAAAACAATCAGTCTAGTGCCATTCAATGAGAATTTTGCAATCAGGTGAAATCACCTACACACTTATCACATATCTCAGTCGAATCGACCTATCTCTGATCTCTGATCGATTTTGACGGTGCCGTAATGACCCTTATAGATTAATACGGTCGAGCAGTCAATTCCTAATCAAATTCTCAAGTCTATTGCATTAAAATCCCTTAACGGCTTCACCTGATAGACTAGTTATCCCGGTGAGCGATCAGTTCAGGGAAAAAAACTATAGACGCATCAATGAAAAGCCCGATTCATTCAATTGAAAACAGAACCTGAAATTCAGAATGTCACATTACTGATGTCTCTAACAAGTTCGTCAAAAAGCCTATTTTTGTTATTATGTCTTTCGATTCTTCTAGTGCACGTCTCCATGTGACAATGGCTACATAGGACTTTTGTAATAATCATCTGAATGGTCGTTGCTCCAACATCACTAATGACATGATATCTCCATATTGACACATTATTTTTGGCTGATCTTTAAGTCCGTTGGTGTCGTTTACGATAAAACAGATTTGAAATCATAGTAATGCACAAAAATCACAAACATCTGCAAAAATCATAGTAATCATTATATGAAGAATAGTTTTGAAATCATCAAAATTCTTTAAGATGTTTATCCGACACAAATAACCAAGGTTATATTAATCATCACCTAGGATTGAAAAGGCCAAGTATAAGGAAAAGGATAGGTGTTCAAACCCTTATGTTACAAGTGGCCCTTATAAGAGGAGCTAAGATATGATGGGCCAAATAAAAGTAGCTAAAAAGGAGATATTTTGATGAAATGAGAGTGAACTTCTTTGGTGAGTAAAATGAATGGATGAAAGTTAAGCTTATCAAGAGCATTAATTGGGTAAAGTTGAAAGAGATGATGCAATGCATGAAATCATAATTAGACTAAGTTCAATTTATAAACTAAAGACGCAACTTAAAATATATGGTGAAAAAATGAATAGAGGTCTGTGCAAATTAGAAAATAGCCAACAACTTAACTATAGAGTTTTCAAAGTAGTTATTTTGTTAAATTCCCAAAATATCTAGTAAATTAGTATTTAAATAATAAAACAAATATCCATCCTAATATTTATAAGTCTGAAAAATATTTTGAACCCACTAAAATTATTAGTGAATAATATCAAAGACAAGAAAAATCTCAATTCTGTAAATTTAAAACTATAAAATCATCGAAGTGATTTGGAGTATTTCATCCGTTGTCTATAACTAAAATGATGATAAATTAATTCCTGTCATTTTATACCACTAATGTACACGTCAACATATATCAAATTAATTCTAACACATCAGACTCTGGGCAATTACAGCCACAAAAAATCATCCTTTGCACTATCTGCAACTCACAAATTTAACGACTCATATGCCATCTGAAATTCCAAGCTAAATAATACTTAACTTTATATTCTAAATACTATTATGAAAATTGCAGACACCACACATAAACTTTGTGGACCCAGGCCTTAGTGTTGGGGATTTGAACTCGAGTACTAGGTCTCGAGCTTGACCTTTGTCGATCTAGGTTCGGATGTTGAGGCATCAGGCAGGGGCACTTGTGCTTTGGGCCTAGCCTCGATAGACCTGGGCGCGGTGCTAGTGGCTCGAGTTCTGCCTTGATGGACCCAGGCGAGGGTGCTGGGGATCCGAACTAGGGGTGATCGGTCCCCGATTCCCAATTTTTGGGATTGAGATTGGACCAGATGGCCCTAGGATCAGGAATCGGATTGGACCGACCAATCGAGTTTGGTCCGATCTAATCTCATGGAACCGATCACTTAGCAAAAAAAAAATAAAAAAAAAAAGGTTTATTGTTATTTTCAAGAATTTATTTTTTTAAATAAAAAAAGTCATTATGGTCCGGTTTAATCCCCCCGAAATCGGGAACCGGACCGACAATCACCGATTCAATTTTTATAAAACTGGAAACCAGATCGACCCCTCTAGAAACTGGACCAAATCGGCTAGTCCTGTCTAGTCTGGACAATTCCTAATTTGGCGGGTCCAATAAACTCACCCCTAATTCGGACACAAGCACGAGGGCCATGGACCCGGCCTCGATGGACTCGGGTACGGACACCAAAGACTTGGTCCTAGATGCCTAGAACTAGCGTCCAGGATTCCATGCACAATTGTAAAATTTCGAGCCCAAGCATTAATACCCAATCACATTGTGGAAAATGATTTTAAATTTAAAAAAATATATAATTTAAATATAGATTAAATCACTAAGGGCATGTTTGTTAACTTGCCCAACAGTGAAAAATTATATTCTTTTGTTCCCGAGAGTAGATTTAGAACAAAAATGCATTTGGTAAAAATTTTGTTCCTTGAAACAAATTTCTATTTTTTTTTGTTCTCAAAAGTATATTTGGAACAAAATCGAGAAGTAAAAAAAAAAATTGATTCTTTCTTCTCGTGAACAATTCTAGAATCAAACACATATTTTCTCTGTTCTTTTCTTTTTCTTGTTCTTCTTCCCTCTTTCTTCAACAACTTTCTTCAACAACTGCTGCCGCCTTGTCGTCCACTGTTATCCGCCGTTCGCCGCCCACCGTCACCGGTCGCCGACGACCAGTCCAACGAGCTTCAGTGAGCTCGTCGGAGGCTCGCTAGGCCAGGGTGAGATCTGGCCGATGAGCTCACCGATGGCCAAGCAAACCTCGCCGATGGCCAGGCAGGCCTCCCCCGGCCACCGGCGAGGCTCACCTAGCTGGGCGAGGCTTGGCCTAGCCGTCAGCAAGGCTCGACCTCGTCAAATATGGGTGAGGCCACTCGCCTAGCCAAGGCTCGACCGAGCCTCCCCACTGCCGATGAGGCATGGCCTCGCCAAGGGCTGACGACGCTCCGGTGAGGTCGCCGCCCTCTTCCGGTCGGCCGCCGATGATCTCAAGGCCGGCGACCAACCACCTTGAAGAAGAAGAATAAGGGGAGAAATAAAGGAAAAAAAGAAAAGAAGAAAAAAATAAAAAGAGGAAAAAATAATAAAATTATCTAAATAAAAAAAAGATTTGAAGTAGAAATTTTGAAGACGGTGGCAAACGCAATTCTATTCTGGAAGTTAAAATTTTGGATAGTTACCAAACGGCTTAAAATGCTTAGAAATTATTTCCAAGAACGTGCGTTAAACGCGCGCTAACGCATTTTCTTAAGCGAACCATATATTAAAAAATAAAAGATATATATTTTTCTAAAAAATATATTCAGTAAAACAGACGGAGCCTTTCATTTACATCGCTCCCTCATTCGAGTTTGTATACCGGAGTGCAGTGACTTCATCGCCTAAGTCAAAGAAAAAACATCCTCGAATGGTCAATGATTTCCGATGGGCATTTCACGTCATCTTTTTGGTTAAGTTCAAGCACCAAAAATAAGACATGTTTATCAGACGAGATATGGGGACCTTTTTTGTGGTCTATTCTGACTAATAACTTGGTAGCCATCGCTAGTTTGCAATCTAGCTATGAAGTATGACATGACTAGCATGTAAAATTAATTATTTACGAATTATTTAGGTGTACATTGTTACAGCAATATATAAATACAACCAGCACGCAGGGGAAGCAATGCGAGCCTTTGGCCATCAGGAATGACAAAAACCACCCCTTCACCACGTGAACATCGCAGAAAAATGGCTTCTTTCCGTGCGTGTTTCGGAGTAGGAGATGCAAAAGACACTGCGTAATTGAGCATGAGGAGGGAAAAAAAACCAGAAGTTCCACCTTTAAATTTTTGACGACTGCTTCTCATCATCTCATGAGTCCTCGCTGCCGACATCCCCCCACCGAACATTATGCTTTGCAGCAAGATAATGCGCACCGACTGGTCCTCTGCTACCGTAAGGGTAGAGCTCGGGGACTATCTTCTTTTCCTCAAGCTCCTTAAGTAATGGAGTGAATAATGCCCAAGCAGCATCGAGCTCATCGCTTCTTATGAATAACCTACGCTCTCCTTCTATTGCATCCAAAAGTAACCTCTCATATGCGTCGGGTATTTCCCTGGTATACCTACGCATCACAGAAGCATCTCCGTCAGTTACTTAAAGAAAACAGTAAATCTCAGGCATGATGTAGAGGAATAAATTTTCCCGCTTTATACTCAATTAAAAGCATGGTTGAACTCATCATTTTGACCATCCTTTGTCATCAATCACTCATTTGCCTCTTTAGTAGCAAAATCACATTCAGCCAATGTTACTAGAGCATGCAAACGAGAGCATGCAAACGCTGAAAAAAGAAAACACAATGATATAGTTGCTTCCTACTAAGCTTTCTATATGAATTCTGGTATTTGATCCACACCGATGGGATCAAATGGATCAAACAGCAGTTCGGTAAATTTGGGCCATACACATAGCATCCACACGTTTGTAAAGGAAATGCTGTCTAGCAGTTTCATGGGCTCAGTACCTTGCTTTAAAAAGCAGATTGAGGTCGCTGCGATCCAATCTCATTCCAAGACCAGGAACTTTATTGTTGATCTTCAGATATATAGCTTCATCAGGTTGTACACGAAGCACCAGCTCATTTGTTGCCTTATCTAAATCAGTTCCGAAGTTTCTTTTGTACAGGTTCCCCGGGACATGTCTGAATTGAACTCTAATCTCTGCCCTGGAATTTCACAAGCAGCAATTCAAGGTTGTTCAGATTGTAAAGTACTAATGAGTGAGTGTGCGGGGCAGTGAGAAAGAGAGACAGAGCAAGAGAGAGGTTGTGAACCTCTTGGTGTGGAGAGCCTTGCCCGCTTTCATAAGGAAAGGAACTCCATCCCATCTGGCATTGTTTATGAAAAGAGCTGCAGCGGCAAATGTCGGTGTGAGACTATCCTTCGGTACAGTTGGATCATCTGTATACCCAGGAAGAGATTTC